>JACDOX010000249.1:241626-372560 GCA_014549065.1 Cardinalis cardinalis | reverse complement strand
CTCAAGCTCACCTGTAGAATGTTCTAAGACCCACATAAGTGTCTAAAGGGTTTCCTAGGTGTTACAGGAGCGACTGATTTTGCTGTGCCAATTTGCATGACCTGCCGAGTGCTACACACAAACTTTGGGGGCCCTTCTTTTGTGTCTTTCCACTACATGTGGTGTCAAACTGAAAACACTTACAGGAAATCACAATTAGATGAAAGCAGGTGCAGATAGAGGATGTCACAGGCTTTGCTACTGTCCCTGAGAAAACTATGGGATAGGTCCTCTTGCGAGCTATTTTATCCAGGCAAGTGGAGGGCAAAAACGTGACTGGGAAAGCCAATATAGATTTACCAATGATAAATGGTGCCTGACCTCTCTTGTCACAATGTCTGGCGAAACAACTTGCTCAGTGGTGAGCAGAGAACTGAGGATATCACTGACCTTGAGTTTAGCAGCATGCTTGATGCAATTGTGCCATTGTGTCCTGGCTGGCAACCCATTATATTATGAGCCATGAGGAGTGTGGAAAACTGCCTGGCTGGCTGATGGTAGTCAGTGGCTCAAATTGTCTGCCACTCATAAACAGAGCTCCTCAGGGGGAATGCTGGGACCAGCCATGCTCAACATCCAAATAGCTGGCCCTGATGATGGCACTCAGTGCACCTGCTGCTCCATGTTCGTGTGTGACATGACAGGCAGAGTTGTGCATACTCAGGAAGGAATAGCCATTGTACAGAAAGATGAGATTGGGTTATAAAGAGATGTGCATGATTCAGCAAAGGGAAACGTGAATTCCTGTACCTGGGATGCAGTAATCCAAAGCAAAAGCACAAGCTGAGATCTGTCTGGAAGGGCCCTTCGGTTCCTGGTGGCCAACCAATCTGAGCATGAGCTAGGGGTATGCTTCAGCAGCAAGGCAAGGTAGTCCTGGGATGCATCAGGACAAATTTTATGCTTGCTGTCATACCAGTTTGATATATGTGTAGTCAGACTCATATACCATGTCTGACAGGACACTATTTTTTCATTCTCAGATTTCTCCTTTTTAATCACTTGTTCCATTCTGATGCTTCTGATGTTTATATTCCAATTCTGGACTCTTGCAGGACTTTACTCTCTTCCTCTGGATTCCTTAGTTCATGCTTTTTTGCATCTAGTTCTATGAGAAGCTCATGTTTTTCCACTGAGATGGTATTTTCCCACATATCCTTGTGACATTTAAATCTTCAGGACAATATTCCCTTTGTGAGAAAATCCTTTAACTTCATAACCTTAGCCTTCACTAATATTTGCATTCATGTTGGAACTATGCCCTTTCCCCCAAGCTGTACATTTCCTTAGGTGACTAATAACTGCAGAATGTCCAAGTGTTTGATGGATTACAAAATGGTTTAGTTGACCCCCTTGTAGGGCAGGATTGCAAGGAATACATGGAAGGATATCTGAATCTTGTGTCTCTAGTTTGTGATCCTTCCATGAATTTATTTCTCTTATTAGAACTAATGGAAGGCATCATGATGTTGCATAAATATAAAAGCCCTCGACAGAACTTTCCAACACTAAGTGGGAGACTCTACAGAGCAATGATGTGTAGATGACCTCAACACAGTCGAGAAAAGAAATCATCTAAAACAGGACTTATAATTGTGAAGCAATAAATTTTTAACAATATCAAGATAGTAGCATCTAAAGAGGGTCCAAAGATGGATATGTCTTTGTAAGCACAGAGTATTACAGTACAATTTTAGAAATGTCTAAAATCTGTTTCAAGTAAATTCTAAGGCCAATGATTTTCTAAGTATGCTCACACTCTTCAGCAACAGAAGGGTTTCTGTGTAAGTACAGCTGGAAATCTTTGCAAAGCTTTAAATCAATGCTTTCAGATAAGGAGTGCGGACAACCAGCTGTTCTGCATTTGGCACTTTCAGAACCACTGTAGCAAATTGCATTTTGGGTTTGCTGAGATTGGTGTGAAGGGAACTCACCTCTGGAGACAACCAGAGCCTGGGTCACAGGCCCTAGCCAGGTTTTGCTTCTTTTGTTTTGTTTTGTTGTTTCCTCCACACTCAATTAGTCAGTTCAGAGCTGGTTTTTCACTTCTGCCTCATGACTATAACCAATATTTTCTATGGGCATACTTTCTAGGTGAATTTTAGTCTTTTGTTTCCAGGGGGTTTTGAGAATTTATGCCTGCTGGGACTTTGATTCACACCTTCCACTTTTTTCCATATCTGAACTGCCTATGATCCTCAGCTGCGGCTATTTTCTGAAAGGTAGCTTGGAAGTTGGCACTATTCAGCAAGGAGAACAAAAAGAGCAACTGTGTCACTGGAACACTTAAGAGTTACTACTTTATTCAAACTGAAGTATTAGTCTGAGGAGATCACCTTTTAGGTCAGAGAAATACTTTTCGGGCATGTGACATGCTATTTCCAGTGCCTGTATGTCACTCATGAAGTAATGTCTATACATCACTGTGCAAGAAAACATGATGTTTTGTCTGTACCTCATTTCAGGCTGTGTTTCAGATTCACTGTCCATGACACTTTCCTTCTGGATTGTTTTATCCAGCTTGTGCTGTAAAACCAGATGCCTAATTATTTTTAGCCTGAATCTAAGAAGTGGAAGAAGATGTTCTATTTGCTGTCTTTGCCAAGAGCAGTTAGACTGCCTAATGGAAGCCAGTTGTCTCAGTCTGTCTCTGAGAATTAGCTATGAACATTTTGACCAGGGTAACAAAGTGGTGAGTAACATGACAGATGAGCAAAAGTCTAGCAGGAGATGTGTATCTTCTCCAGACCTACCTGCTCTTTGTCCCTGCTTCACTGATAAGATGATCTTGGAAAACATGTGAGTAACAAAGAAGAAAGGAGTACAGCTGCCTGAATTAGATATTGAGCCTGCAGGGTCACTGTGAGAGACAAACACAGGTATTCTTGTTTGTGATGTGGTTCCTTTATTGTCCAATAATACAGTGTTTTAAAAATTCCTTCCTTGTTATTTTCTTTAACAATGGTTTCTAAGGAGAAACACTTTTGACAAGAGTGCCATGAAAGAGGAGCTCTTAGAAGATTATATGAACTACCAAGGAAACTTTGTGATGGAGGGCTTCTTCCCCGACTTGTTCAAGACCCTGTTCCCAAGTGAGAAGGAGGCTCCCGAAAAAGCACATGCAGCCTCATTACACACGGGTGGCTCACGAGTAGAAAATATTCAGGATCATTTGTGGGGAAATCCTAAGATCCAGACCCTGGGTAGACTGACTTCCAGGCATGTGGTAAGAATCAGCCTGTGCTGTAGTGTAAATAAAGTGAGAGGTGAAAGGGTAAGATGGGAGAATAGCATTTCTGTCAATGTAAATGTAGCCTCTGAAGCACTACAGGAAAAAGGACCCCATCAGGAATGGGAGGGTGGGAGACACCATATGTTGGGTAGGAAAAGATGTAAGATTAGGATGTAGGGAAATCCCCTGATGAGAAAGAGATAAAGGAAGGGATTCAATGGCAAGAAAAAAGAGACTTTGGGGATAAAGGATAAAGAAAAATTAACGTGGTAGGAAAAAAAAAAAAAGAAAAGTGGAATGCAATGAAAAGAATTGGACAAAAGAAAAAAGAACACAGAAAAAGGAGAGGAAGTATGTGAGTCAGTAAAGGGTTATAGGCATAAAAGCATTAAAGAATGAATGGAAAAGAAACACTCAGAGACAAAAATAGTTACTGAAGAGAGGCAAGAGAACAACATGCAGAACAATAAAAATCTAAGATAATAATACAGATGCAAATTAAATTAATCATAACTAGTAGAAGAGAAAAGGAGGGAAAAAGACTGAAGAGAATAAAAAATGACTCAATAGTCAGGAAAAATAGATGATGGATTTTAATTGTATTTATTTGATTGTCTGTATCTAACAGTCTTTCTGTAAGAGGCATATCTTCTGAGATTTTTATATTAAAATCAGTGGCTATCTATAGAATTATGTGCTGCATATATCCCATTTTGTCATTATAATGCTCATGGAGTAGCTTTTTTTTTTTTTTTTTGGTACATCAATGTAATCTAAGTAATAAAGGGAATATGTAGAAAAGGTTATCCTATAGGAAAAGTAACCCTCCATCCAGATTAATTACTCTAATTATTTTTTCAGAGTAGAATTGAATTTAATTTGGCCTCTTTTAATTAAGGGACCAAAAAAAAGCTTGTCTCCTTTTGAGTCACATTTTTTTTCTTACAAGCCCACTGTTTACAGTTCATCTGAAATCTGAGGGTCACATGCCCTGCTCTTTTGCACACAACAAAATCAGCAGCTTACATTTAAGATGTTTTGCTTCTTTTCTGAGCCTCTTGCTAGTGTACTTAGCAGAGAATTATTAAAACCTGTGCTCTGTTAGAACTGTTGCAGTGTTTAAACAAGGAAGTCTGTGTTTGTTTTAGAGAATGGGGAAATGGTTATCTTGACAGATTAGACTGAAAAAACAGGACAGCCACAGTCTAGCACAGATGTCCAAATTTGCCACTTGGCTGGTTTTTTGAGGTCCTCTAAACAAAACTTGCTTGTGTGTTTGTGCTTTTGCTCTGTTTGACACCTGACTGAGGAATGTGATTWAGCACTACTGCCAGGGATTACATATCTCTCTCTTGAGCAAGTGTTCACAGGGCTGAAGTTTCCTCATGTCTGTCTAACTGTGTCATAGCCTGCTATGGAAATACAAGAGAAACATCTCAAAATGGATAAAGCCCTTGAAGAAAGGTTGGAGTGCAATGAAACGACTGCTTTGGACAGAAATTCGCTGCACATTTTTTTGAGCTGAAGTTTCTAACATCTCCATTCTCTCAGTGACAGAACACATGGAAGTGAGAAATATATAATTTGTGTGTGAAATACTGAAGCCATTTGCAAGACACATTGCAGCCTCCCAGACATAAAGCACATTTCAGTGGAGAAAAATGTTGCATCCTTAATCAGTGCAAGATGATAATTTTCTAATACATTTTTTCTAATACATTTTCTAATAATTTTTCTAATACATTACTTCCATGATAGAAAAAGCACTTGCAAAGCCACTGCCACTTAATTTCTTTAAAACATGTTTATCTGTAAATGAAGTTTTGCTTGGTTCAATTAATGTTAAGCTGAAAACCAATAACAAGTACTTGATGGATAAAGGCCATCTGCCTACCCGAGGAGCTCATGGCAGTGATCAGGCTCGTGTGTGYGTTGGAGTTTGTATTTTCTCAGTGCCACGTGAGAAGTGTGTGCGTGTTCTGTGTATCACATACATCCTGGCCATGTACACAAATTTGGTATACACTGTAGGTCCCCAGAAATACATCAGAACTCTGGGCCAGACCCCAAAAAACCCCAGCTGTGCCTGGGACCTGACAGTGGAGATGTATAAATAGCATTATAGCAATTACCATTGATTCCAGCCTTCAAAAGCACTMTGAGGAACTCCATCTTTATATGTTTGTGTGATTACAGCAGGTTTTTTTAACTATTAATGGTGAATATACTGTTAGAATGAGAAAGCTCTTTTTTTGAGAAATTACTGGAGATATGTTGATGTGTCGTTCAGACTCCTATTAGCACAGTGATGTTGGACAGACATTTTATAAGGCCCCTGTGGCAGAGCAATTCATGCAGATCTTTTGTCCTTTTTTTCAGGCTATCCTATATCTAGATTCAAGTAGTGTTTTACCAAGATTAAAGATATAAACATAACATAAACCTAACATAAATATTAAGCACCTGATAAACACATAATGTCTGATGAATGTGAAATGCATGATAAATATGAAAACAGAACTCCTTTGGGATTCAAGTTTCCATACAGCTAAAAGGACCCTGTAAGCGACTGAATTTTATGCCCTATAAAGTTGTTTTATGGCTTTGATGAAAGATCTTGATACCTGCTTTGATAACAGTTTAACGTGCTTCAACATCTGCTGAAGTATCATGACACTATTTAAAGCAGTCATGAAATTGAAGCCACAGTCTAGTTCCACTTTGAAACTTATCAGGTGTTTTAACTTTTTGCTGAGGAGCTGCGAGAACTTTCAGCCTGACATCAGAAGAAATGTAAGAAGGCCAAGGACCTTAAGGAAGAAATTGTTTATGCCAGGAGACTCTTATTTAGTTGCTGATAGGCTTTTTTCTGTTTCTTTTGTCACCACTTCCTGATTTTTGTTTTCTTTCCAAACCTTGAAAGTTATGATTGTTCTGAAGTTATGTGCCAAACATGCTGTGAGAGCAGAGATGAGTAAATTGCTTATGGTAGAAGTTTTGGCTTGAAACCTCTGACTTGCCACAAGGTGCTTAAAAAGTCTCTGAATTTTTTTTTGTGCTTGTGCAAATGTGAAAAAAGGGATTCTTTGACAAAGCAAAATGGAAAACTGTACTAGTTGGTTTTCTTTTTTGTGCCGTGGTGGAGAAATAATTTCACAACCTTTGCATGGTGAAGAAAATGGGATTCAGGCTAGTGCAGCTTGTTAGCTGAGGCTAGGAGGTGAGTTCATATTTAAATTGACAGAATAATGCTACAACAAATAGTAAAACACTCTGTATGTAATTACTTGGAACAAGTGTTGCCTGAAATAAAAACTTTCCAAATTGTGTTAAAATAATAATAAATAGAAAAAATGTATAAATMATAAAATAAATAATGAAAATATAAATGTGATAATATAGTGGTTATTATTAGAATTATAGTGATAATATAAAAAACCAACTCTTTAATGAAAACTTTCAGAGGCCCAAATGTGGCTCTGCACACACATGATAAAGTATTTCTTCAATTTTCATAAGGTTAATTAGTTAATATATCTAGGAGGTACATCCAATAGGAGATCAGTGGCCCCAATCACCCACCCTTGGGCCAGCCCCCTGGAGTTGGTCCAGGGGCTTCTTAGCCCCATTTTTTGTTACATCTCTTAAGTTCTGTTGGAAAACAAGATGTCTTGTCAGAAGTCCTCTTCTTAAGAACAAGACTAAACATAATTTCAAGAATGTGATAGTAAGGGTTAGCTTATTGGGAGAAAGGGCAGGAAAAGCACTAGAAGCCATACAACTATATATTAAAAATCTACAAAGGTACAAATATTTTAAAAATATATACAAAGCTAAAAATCATTAGTCATCACAAGGAGTAGTGTAACTGTCAACAAAGAAAGAATAAATAATTTCAAAATATATTTTATTCTCTGATAGGGTGTTGGGACAGTAACACGAGATGATACCTATTTTGACTGTAGTTAAGAGACAAACTATGCCAATATATAGTTTGGCTGTGTATTACACAACACTCCCCAACACAAGTGTCAGAATTGTGGTGTTGTTAAGATGTTGTGAAGTAGGAACAAATGTAATTGGTAGTCTATATTTGGAAAATTAACTGTCAACACTTCTTGGTCAAACTAGTGTGTGGACTGAGAAAAGACTCCCATTCAGCTGCTATGAGACCACACTTCAATATATTAATCAATAAATTCCATATTGAAATAGGGTATATACTCTTTAAAAAGATATGATTCCTCCCAAAATGGAATGGGATAGGACTGGACTGCTGAATAATCTTCACGAGCTGGAAAAGTACAGCGCAAAAGATATGTGAAATATATCATGCATAGGTGAAGAAAATAAACTTGTATGGTTAGGTAGTGACTCTGTAGGGATTTATCATGGATCAAAGTGAACAATGTCAACAGTGTCATGCTCTTGTGAACACATCAACATATCATGCTGGGATATGAAACAGCATGGAACATATTAACTAACAATCCCTCTCCACTGAGCAGTGGGGAGAAGTCAGCTCTGTGCCCTGCCTGCCCTTTGGCCATTTACACTTCAAACTGTGGTCTGAGTTGAGTGAGTCTGGAGGAGAACAGAATCGCTAGAAACATGGAAGTTTTGAGAAAATCTGATCAGAAGCAGAAGCCTTAAAACAAAGGAAAAAAACCTCCAAAATAAGAAAGCAACTTTACTTCATGGCTGTTGTAGGAAGACTAAGAAGTTGAGGCATAAGATTCCAGCAAGGGAGGTTTACATTACTCTTTAGAAAGGCAGAGTGTTAAGGACTGTCCTAGAGGGTCTTATAAAAATTCTTGTGAGCCTAAATACTGGTCATATAGGCCATCATATGTAGATGATTCTTGAACTATTGTTAAAGTGTAAGGTGTAAGCTCTGAAGGCTATTTCATGATGTGATCCAGCCAGCATATTTGTCTACTGTAAATATATTTCAAAAATATATAAATATATATATATAAATATATAAAATATTTATATCTCTATATTAAAACTGTTATGGTGATATCTGCATATTCCTATGGAGGCTTTTTAGTTTTGTATGACTTAAGCACGTGAAAACACCAGAGTTGCTTTAGTGCACTAAATGATGATGATGATGATGATGATGATGATGATGATTCTCTCTTACCAGGAGAGTTTGCAAGAATGTTGGGCATGAATTTCCTGCTTCCACAGAATCTTTTTGTTATGTCTGCAGGTCTCTGGAATTGCATTGGATGGACAGGGCAGTTTCCCCTTAGCTTGCTATGCACCTATTGGAAAAACATTTCTGCTCTTTTCCAGTTTGTTTGTTTGGGTTTTTTTAAATTACAATAATTTGTCACAAACATGCTAAGTTCCATGGTTTTTTGTTTGCAGTCCATAATTGGAGATTGTTGGGGTTTTCAGCTCTCCTGAAGTAGGATGATCTCTTAGGAAAAATATTTTACTGTTGAATTGCCCAATGGTACTTTGCAGGACCAATTAATTAAGCTTTGCTCACTTTCTGTAGCATTTAGTGCTCCTTGATTTGCCATAGATACAATCCTTTTGTCATCCWGCTCTGGACACAAACAGCTCTCCACACAATCAGGTTAGCTAGGAGTATCTGAACTAATTGGATTTTTCTCATCTCTTTTTTCAACTTAATGGCTGGATACAGGTTGCAGGTAAAGCATAAGGCTGTGAAAGGCATATGCTAGTTGAGCTGGAAAAATGTGTAAAATATGATTTGACTTCCTCAGATGCTGATGTACTGACCTTCCTTGTATTCTTTGCAAGTTTTCTAAGTAAAATTAACGGAGAAGGAGTAGATTTACTCCCCAAAGAGTTTCAGAAGCATCAGAATAATCCTCCTGCTATTTCTATACTGCTAAATTAAGGGGACCTGGGGACCATGCTGGGCACTAGGCTTACCCATCCATACTGACACAATGCCAGGGCTCCTGCATCCCTCCAGTTTTGGCCCATGCCGTCTGCTGGGCAAGAGGTGGGCCTATAGCCAAGGTGTAGGTTTAGATTTGGTTGCTTTGTTTTGAATGATAGTATAATTTAGAGGAAAGAATGTGTGCTGTCSTGTGTAGGTTGGCTAGAGATTGGCCTTGGGCATACTGAATTTAGTACCATGTTGTAGGTTATCTGTCCTGGAAAGACAGGAAGGAATTTGTGTTTTACTTTCGGCAAAGAGGTTTATACTTCATGGTAAAGGTCATTGCAAGGTCACAGTGAAAACTATTGTCCTCTAATTGTTAGCACAGTGACTACCCTTCCAGTCTGCACAAAATCCACCATCCCCCAACCAGTGCTTTTGCTGTTGAGAGCACAACTATTCACTAGTGATAATGATAGGAAAAAGACATGGAACTTTGTTCTTTTGCATTTGACACTTTTGAACAGCGCTAAAGACAAAGGCTGAGAAATTATAGCTGATCTTACTTCCCAGTAATCACTAGTATACCAAAACATAAAAAGAATAACCTAGCCAAAGTTTTCTGGCCCAGACATCCTTATAAATTCTAAGCTTGTTGTGAGTGGTGACCCTTATACAGACACTGTCCTTCAGCAAAAATAGCTGTCAGCATTGTGCTACTGGTAAGATTTTTTTTTTCTTGATTAGAACATTATTAGGAACATTTACACCTTACAGAGAGAAAAATACATTCCCCATGAGATCTGGGATTTAACCTTGAGAGAAAACACTGTGACTGAGTAGAAATCTGTCTGCACATCTTTCTAGATAAATGCAGAGGAGAAACAAACAAACAATTTGAAAATAATAATTTGAATATTTCCCTGCAAGAATGTCAATATAGATGTTCATGTACTGGCTTCAAGGAATGTCCAGTATGTTTGCTGGCAGAAAAATTAATTTATTGGCAACAACTGTGGCATTTATATTGTTAGTAAAGCTTCAAGGAATTAAGTTAGAAAATTTCAAATTAACTACTGAGGTAACCTCAGCCAATTATGCCTTGCATATTGTTCCTAGACTGATAACAGTGAATAAAATGCCACGGCATTTATTTTATTTAGCAAAGGTCCATGATAAAAAATGAGAAAAACGTGACTCTTATAGTAGCTTTGGCCTTGCTCCTCTCTTGACCATAACCCTAAATCTATATCGTACTGAGACACACAGGGCTGCGAGGTCATCAGAAAAACTTTTCTTGTTTTCTTGAAAAGAAAACAGATTTCAGTTTTATGATTGTCAGGGAGCACTTGTAGGTTGCCCGAGCAGTGGTTTAGGGGTGCAGGCTGCTGCTGCTGGGTGTGTCAGTGCAGGGTCCCAGGAATGCTGCTACACACCTGTTGGGACACCCAGGCTTGGAGCATCGCTGGTGATGAGGAGCTGCAGCATCTGTCCTCCAACCACAGCCCAGGGGCTGCCCCAAAACCCTGTGGCCCTGAGCCAGGGCAGTTCCAGGGTGAACTGTGGGGCTGAGCTCTTGGGGTGTCCCAATGGATTGAGATGCTCCAGGTGAAAGAGCTGTGGGAGGAGGTTGCACCCACTGGGGTAGTGGACAGGATCTTCCCTGCAGGGACCCCTTGCATGGTGTGCTTGCAGCTCCCAAGGTGAGGAGGGCTGGAAATCTGTGGTGGCTAGCAGCAGAAGGAAACCTTTCCCACCAGCAAATGTGTGTTTGCAGAACATGACTGGTGTCCTGGTGTCAGAGAGCTTTTCTGAGGGACAAGGCATTAGARGTGGCTGAACCAAAGCCAGCATCATGAGTTGCTGGACTTCTTCCCACTTCTTCTTCCGAGGGGTGTATAAATAGTGGTGACTCTAGTATATGGTAGAGATAATTCATGCTATTTATGTATAAAATATTGTAAAATCCATGCTATGTCTTTGACCACCCCGGCTGGGAGCAGAGTCTTATTTTTATTCAATTAGTTCCCCTGGACAACGTAAAGATAATATCAAGTCTGTTAACGTATGAATGGAACCTTCCTGGGCTATGATCGCTGACTTCCCTGGAATGTCCGGGCCACTCAAGAGTGATCTGCTCAGTGGAGATTGCATCTACTACCAGGCCCACCCTTTACATGTGAAGACTGACTTCTGCGAGTGCTCTGACATCATCTAGACACCTGGAATCAGACTTTCATCTAGCCCTGCACATGTATGGCCCCAGTTCTGCATGTGAAGGGACACAAAGGAACATTCGGTCATCTCTGCCCCAGGCAGAATAAGCTGTATATAAGCTCGCTGCAAGAAGCAGTCAGGGTGAACCGAAGGGGAGACTCTTGACATTTTGGCGGTCAGATCCAGGTTCACCCAGCGCYGATCCCGGGGTTGACGCTGCCTTGGCTGTGGCGGTTGGTTTTTTTTCAAAATTCTATTCTGTTGATGATCTGATAAATCATTGCTAAATTTTCTTATAAGTTTGGCTTCTGATTTGATCGTTTATAACAGTGACCATGGATGGAAGAGGGTAAAAAGGTCGTGGAGAAGAGAAAGGAAAAGCTTGGCGGTGCTGTGAGGACTGCTCATGCGTCCCACCCAGAAGGCTGCCACATAATTAATGAAGTGCAAATCTTTATGCTTGTCTCCAAATCTACTCAAGTCTATCAGGCTCCAAAGTTCAGGTCAAAATCCATGCCATGTTTACATCTCTGCTGGTAGCTTTAACAGAATAACCAGGGAGAGAGGGAAGGAGAGGTCTATTGAAGAAGAGGGAAAAGCAAGAGTGGAAATGTCCTCCTAACTTTTCTCATACCAAGACAGGACTCAGTAAAAATAATAGGAAAATGAATTTTTTCTCTGCCTAATTAATGCTTCATTAATTCTGAATTCTTAAATAAATGTGATTCACATTGCTCATGTCTGTAACAGTTCTGCTTCACAATGCTTAAGCACATGGGCTGCTTCATAGTCCAGTAAAGAAAACCCAAACCAYATGAAAATACTTAAATGACTGTATATTTTGGTATGTTATTGCCTTTTTTGATTGACAATGTGAGATTGCACACCTCATTGCAAAGTAATGCTTTTAACTTAAAACAAATAAATTCTAAGTGAACATGTTTTATGCATTTATGCTTGTAGTTCAAAAAAAGTGTGTCCTAAAAAACAGTACTGGGTTTTAATTATACAGTGAACAAGTCACTGGAGAAACTTGCATGTCTCGACCAGTGAGCATTTACCTGTATTGTCATGCAACTATTACAAGTTTAGGGCTCACAAAGCTGCTGTAGTCTTAATGAAGCAGTTAATGATGTGTGAATTATAGATCCTGACAGCCTCATTTTAATAAAATCAACAGGACTGCATCCACAGTTTACCATAGCTGCTAAACAATGACAATACTGTCTGCTTAACTTAAAAGATACTGTAAGGCTTAAAAGATACTGTAAGGCAGTATCTTTTAGTAAAATACCATTCTTGAATGCTTATACTGCAAAATTCTCATCAACATAAAGAGGAATATGAGCAATAAAGAACTAGCTGATACACATGACACTTCATTTCTTTCAGTTTGGGAAAGAAATGCACTAGCTGCAGGGAATTCGCAAATGAAGCTTCACGTAAAGCAATGTTTTTCTCATTGTTATTGTAACAACATTTCTTCACTGAAGTAAAGAACAACACAATGGATAATGTCAGTCTTTAACAGTCAAAAGTTTTCAGGGCGTTTTTTGTTTTGTTTTGAGACTTTTTTTGAAAGCATGTGAACTTTATCTTCCCAACAGTTTTCAATGAACAATTGTCCTCTCATTGTGGCTAGCTGGAATGTGGTGGTTCCATACCTATATGAAAATAGGTACTATATATAAATATATATATTTCAAGGGATTATTTCCATACATTCAGCTAATAGAAAAAGAATGATTGTTGTAAGAATGAAAGGGCTCTTTTAAATTTTTTTTGTGCTGCTTTTGCTGATCAGTCTTACAGCTAATCAACAATTCAGGGAATTTTTTATGTTCTTCTTGTGTATATTTTCCCTAAATAATCTTTAGTGCCGATAGGTTGAAACTAAGCACCAAGGATTTTGAAAAAAAACAAGGCTATTTAATGTATGTGTTTGCTCTTGTTTATGGCTTCCCTCCCCCCCTCCCCCGCCAAAGATTTCACACACCTGTCTTTCTCTCACTAATTTAGAGGATACTGCAGTGAAGAAAAGGGAAAAGGTCCAAGTCACATTCACTAGCTCGTGTAATCACTTCCTTTGCAGTCTGGGTTCCAAGCAATATCAGCAACAAAATAACAAGCTAGAAAGAAACTGACATGTAAAAAACCCCTCCAACACAACCCAGCTACAAAAGAAGGAATCACCTAGCCTGTTATAAACCTGTGAATGTATTCAGGATACAATAAACCTAGTCTGCTGGACTGAATTTACTCAAGTGAAATTTTTGTTGCCAGTAAGGAAGCTACAGTCTGTAAAGCCTGCTGCAATTACTGTGTGCAAACAAAGCAGGATGATTTGCTTAGGGAAGCACAGCCAAACATACCCCAGAAGTTCAAAGTCTGTTTTCCTCTGCTGCTGCAACCATTTGTACAACAAACATTGGCCATTGCTGTACTCTTCAGCAAAAATCTTGGAAGTGCTTCCTGCATTTGCACCTTTCCATTCCTCTTTGCCTTCTTTCAATCTATGTGTGCACATCTGTTTGCTCAATTCTGTGAGTAGACAGATGTGCACACATATTCATTCAGGCAGGTGTTTTTATGTCCTTTCTTATGTGTATAAGAAAGGACATAAAAACATCTCTTCATTTCCAGCACTTCATTCCCCACCTCTCTTCTGTAGTCTTTGCTTCACCCTTCTCAGTTAACATCTTCTTTAGCCACCCCAAATAATATCCTGTATCCTGTGGTCCACTCAGCTACTGCGGGGAAAAGCATGATTGCACATCCCTTATTGAATGGGAGACCACTCCTGCCAGTGGATCCATTTTTCCTCCCTGATTCACTCTGAATGCATAGGGGCAAATCTGCTGCATGGAGCAGATGCTGGGGAAGATGGTGAAAAGAAAGGCGGATGAGCTGTTAAGACCATTCATCTTCTTACAGGTTACTTTTGGATGATGACAGGCCTTTCAATCATTTCTCTCTTTCAGAGCAAACCCAATTTTGTATGCAAGAAAACCAGTGGAGACAGTGAATGTACCTCTTGGGGAAAAAAATTATATATCCAGTGCTCTGGATAAAGCAGAGATGGTGAAGTAGTGAAGTGTTTTGAAATCATATACATGGCAGGCTTAGCGTCCTAATACCACTCACTATTTTTGGTATTGCTACAGTAATGAAAACCCTAGTAGTTGAGACTCTTTATAAGGCAAAATCTCATTCTAGTAGCTACTGTTCAACTTCTTTTACTTGTCTCATTATTAGCATCAGTGGAAGCAAATCCTTGAAAAGCAGCAGCAGTAAAACTGCCATTGGAGAGAGGCTGGGAATGTGCCTGCTCAGGAGCACACACAACCAGAGCTGCAACTGAGTAAATCTCCCTCCAGTGCAACATGCCATCCACTTCAGGCATCCTGAGTGGTGCCATGTGCTGTCAATATTCCTGGTCACAACTGCCACTTCCTTGGAGAATAAAGCACCACACCTCCTGGGAAGTATGGGAAGGGCACAGGTATTGAATTGCTAGTCTCCAGCACTGGAAAATCAGTAACAAATGTGAAAAACTTAATTTGTGGACAAGATTGAAGCTAGCTTAATCTTTTTGGTGAAAAAGCAAAAAATGCACTTACATTTTACTTATTTAAGAAATTTTCAGTTAATATTAAGATAAATGTCACAAGTAATATTGGTTTTCTTTCCTTTTAGACCACCTACCTAAAAAAGAATAAGGGGTCCAATCATGCAATGATCATCTGCTTCATTACCACACCAAAGAGGTTTAAAAAGGCTTAGGATAAGCAGTGGGATTTCTGAGCATGTTTCTGAGTCAGACCTTAGAGATTTCTGAGGTTTGCTTCCAATCCCTTGCCTTTTTCAGCAGCCAGACCTTAGATGACCTTTGAGAAAGATAGGTCATTAAATGATTCAGTTCTAATCTATAATGGCTTCTATTGATATCAGCAAAACCTGTGCTTTCCATAAACCATATCTCTAGACAGGGTTCTTTAATTAGAAAAATACTGGCCTATCATAATTTTCAGCGTGATTTTTTTTTCACACTAGTACTTTTGTTTTGTTTCTCAGTAGTTTATGGATTCTTCTGTTGCAGCATTCAAGAGAAAATGATTGTGAAAATGTGTCTTGCACTGCAGATTGCCTTAGCAGCTTCAGAGCTAGCAGTGTGATGTATCTGATTACAAAAATGACAGTATTTTATGATCACAACAGAAAGAGCTAAAAGTGAAAATCAGTAACATTCAATAAGCTCTTAAAATGCATAGGTGCTTTCATTGCTATTAGTGTTTTTCAGGGTTCAGAGGGGGCCAAGCAGGTTTCGTATGATTTACTTTTTGAAGTGGCATCTCAGTGGCCTGCACTGCTGTTTTTGTTATAGCACAAATGTCATTCAGGCTGGTGCTGTAGGGGGTGTAAACTGGCATGATGCCACCAAAATGAATGCAAATCTGCTGCTTTTTGCATAGAGAAGTTTGCCTTGAGATAAGACAAGCTCGGTTCAGGTCCCATAATGACAAGATTATGCACCACATAGAACTACTTTTAAATTTGCTTTGAGTAAACTCAAATGAAGAAAAGTGTATATCAAAATATATATATTAAAAAAAGCACCATTGAAGGGTTTGGATGAGTTGTTCAGTCTCACCTGAGAATACATATAGATAAAAGAGTGAGCTTTGATGGAGGCACTAGTGAATTGGTTATGTTTTCATAATGACTTCTTTACATTATTGAATACAATGGGAACTTTAAGGCCAACTGCAATAACAGTTTCTCATGAAAAATTAACAAAGAATTTATGGAAATGTAGCAAAAGTCTCAAAGCATTAGATTAGATAGCTTAGATTCCTCTAGAGTCTGAGAAAAGCCTGGATAATTGCAGACAGAAACTGCATAAAGTGGCTATTTTCATTATCACAGGATACAGAAAGTCCATTTTCATCACAATGGGACATAATGATGTTAAAGCTAACATGGAGATGTGTTTGAAGAGGTTGGAACATAGTTTACAGAATGGTTTGATTTACATGGCATTCAGATCCATATTAAAGATCCTTTCTTAAGTGATGCAGTGTTTTTTACCTGGGGTCTTCAAACCCTTCTGCAAGGTAGGAAAGTAAAATAGATTGCAGCCTCAGGAAGCTAGATGTACATTACCAGTAGAATGCAGAGGAATTAGTTTGATTTAACTTGAATGAAGAAAAGGGAAATTGGGATTCAAATTGGTAGATAAATACAGATATGAAAGTACTCATTATATACATATGTTTATAAGCTAGTGCTCCATAGTTTTGAAACAGAGAATTTGTGAAGGTTAAGGTCATGTAAAAATCACCCTTAAAATCATGAGAACATTGCTGAGAGCACCTGTAACACCTCCTCAGCCCTATTTCCTGTCTCACAGGGATTCCTGTGAGATCCCTTGATGCATTTTATTTTATTTCATTTCACTACTCTGCACATGGTATGTTCTCACAGATCTAATTACTCCTCACATGAACTGGAAAGTCATATTCTGGTTGGATGCCCATGCTCAAATGATTTATATTACATAACACAAGCAGCCTCTCATAATCACAGATGTCCTTTGCAATGTCAGACACTTCGATCTACAGAGTATTTCTGCAAAAGACCTCCATAAATGACTGTAAGTCCAAGTTTTCTGCTAAAGCACAGAATAATTTCTGCACTATTACAGTACAGCCCTGTGGTCGTTGTGTGGGTGAAGTTTGCCTTGGTCTCCACGGGGATTTTGACTGCACATTCAGGCCTTATATGTTATCACAGCTGAGTAGCACAAATAGCATACAGTCTAGCTGTTAGACTTGATTATAATCTTGCTCATATCAGTGTAAATCAAAGCAGCCTTGCCAATGTTTTGCATCAGTGAAAGTCTGAAATAGAGATGGGCTAGCTTTTCTTCCCACTACTATGCCAGTTTACCTCTCTCTGAACACTGGTATGTATTGGTATAATTGCAATTTAGATCTGTTTTACAATAGACTAAACAGGATTAATGTACGCTAATGCATGATCCTTTTTTCCTCCATGAATTTTTTGCTAATCTTTGTCTCATATGCAAGTGAGAAGGATAAATGGTTTCAGTGCTTTAATTAGCAGGGAGTTAACATCATAAATCAGAACTCATGGGTAGCTGCTTATCACCTGCATGAGTACAAAGGAATTTATCTACATACCCATTTGATCAATTTTATATGGTTTTCTGTTTTCACTGCTTTTTAAAAAATAGTAAATATGCCTCTAAAAAGTTATTTGTTTTATCCTATTGTACAGTTGCATTAACTGCTGTATGACAACGATAAGTAATAACGAGGCAATGCTTAAATGTTGCAAATGGTTGTGATCTTCTTTTTCCCCAAAGACTGCTTCACAAAAGGAAAAGAAAAAACAAAAGAAAGAAAAAGAAAAAAACCTGCCACATTAAAAAAAAAAAAAACCTATACAAAAATATTCCTATAAGCCTGCATTGACCAAAACCCAATTTGGATTCACTGAAGCAAAAGCTTACTTGAAACTGTGCTGAACACAAAACTGACATTAAACACCCTTGGATTTGAAACTTCTGAATGGTTTAGATACCAGTAGGTCAAATGAAGTCATTGCTCAAGGGCTAGTTTAAAACTACTTGTAACATGTTTTGATTTACAGATTATCAATTCAGCTGAGCAGCAGAGGAACATATTCAGGGAATCACATAAACAAATACATTCAACTGTACTGCGGATTAACCTAAAGTGACACATTTATTTAAAAATCTGCCTACTACTTGTCCTCATTGATTAAATGCCCTTAAGAAAGTGAGTCTGATGAAATAGAAGCCATTAAGATTCAGCACACCTCCTCCACTCCTTTTGATGGTTGACACATTCCCTGGAGTGGGAGATTGGACGGCTGATAAGCTAACGCTGAATTATAAGCACTTTGTGCAATGTCACTGGCAAATGAAAGATCTACTGTTTTGCTTGCAAAGCAACAGTGCACCTTAACAGCACAAAAATATACACGGTGCAGAATTATTCCATCTGCTGTGCTGGGAATATAAATGAATATATGTGTTTGCATCTATATACATCATATGTGCATTTTTACAGCAGAGACCAGCGCACAGTGCACTACAGCTTGCTTGGAGGCGAGTACCATTGATCAGGAAAACAGGAGTGTCTGTTTCAGTGTTGTCAGAAATCCAAACAAGCATAGTGTGATATCTCCATTGTGTGTGCCATGAGAAGGTTTTTCTGAAGCCAAGTCAGGGAATGAGGAAATGGAGAAGTGTCCTTCTCCCTAAGTCTCACTGGGCTCAGGAAGAGATTATGCTTGAGTTTTAGAAGAACCAGATGAAAACAGTCTAGAGATTACTTGGAAAATGAGCTTTGGCATTTGGTACAGGTCTGCATAAACAAAAAAACTACAGTCTCCAGTTTTTTCCAGAGCTTGGTGTGAGCTACGTCCTCTCTGCCACAAAAACCCCAAACCAAAACTAAACTACTGGACTGATCTCTAAATTGTTTTAGCCTACTGCAGTTCCAAACATTACATAGATTTTATTTGTAGGTAGCCAATTGTGAGGTACAAAACCTGCTGTCAACCCCTGTGTTAATACCTTATTTGTTTCTCTTCACATTGTTTATTCAGTTTGTTGTTCGACACATCTGTGGTGCTGAGCCAGTTTTGACAGTTCACCTACTCATCTGGGTTATTTTAGGCTCCAAATTAGTCAACTGTACTGAACAGTATATATATTTTCAGTCATGATATGGGACTTTCATGACTAATAAGAACAGTTGTCGAGGAAAACATTCCTAATAATTGTGAAGATCCTGCAGCCTGATAAGTTCTGCCCCTAAAAACATCAGTCTAAACTGGCGGGAAAAGGGAGGGCTAGAGGTGAAAATGTTTAGACAAATAAAATAATCAAGTACCACATTATTGTTAGTTCCATGAGCTTACTGAGGATTTGCTACCGCTGTTCATTAAGAATAGTTGTTGCTAAAAAGGACAGCTAATGCCGTTTTTCTACAGAGCAGCATGCTTTATCCTGCACAGTGCCACCCACACAGTCAGTGCTGCCTCTCTACCCTTCTGCTGACCCCATTGCAAGGGGAGCAAGGCTGCTCCGGAGCCGCTCTGCTGGCTGCTGGGCAGGCAACAGCTGTCAGGCAGCGCTGGCTGTGGCTGAGAGCCACCACTCTTCTCCTTCTTCTGCACGGGCTCTGGGAGTACTTCTATCCTCTACCCAGATGCCAGTTTTCACACAAGTTCTAGGAGCTTTATTACCGTAGATTTCTACTCTGCTTTTAAATTCAATGGAATTGGTGGAATTACAGCATGTCTTTTCCTCCTTTATTACTCTACCTGCAAATTTCCCTTCTCAGTTTCCTCCTGGCAGTTTTATGCCTCAGAAATACATGAAGAAACACTCAATATACCCCCCCACATACCCTATGCTAAGTACAGCTATTTGGCATAGCTGTAAACCAGGACTCTAAATCATGACATTTTGGTGTTCATGGCAGGGAGGACAAATATATAGAATGGACTAGCAGTGAAGTTTGTGCAGGTGAGGAGTGTTTAGGGTGGAGAGACTGATAAAAATCACAGATAAAGGCACATACTTAATCAAGTGGGTGGCCAGGTATGTGCCACAGGGTGACTTTCTTGAGGCCATCACCTTTGCCTTGAGAGACAGAGAAAGTTGTTAGAGTATCTCTCAGTATTCAGGATTTAAGTATCTCCTAGAGGGTCTTCCTACAAGAGAGCACTGATGGAGAGACTCAGCTGCCTGTACAAGGATGTCAGGGGCATGGTTTTCCAGCTGCCACTCCAGAAAGCCAGAGGATTCCCGAACTCTGACTTCACCTATGCACAAAGCTATTGGATATCTCAGAGACATGAAGGTCTGAGAATAGACATCTCTTAACAGCACTTGTATGTAAGCAGTGGAACTCATGCCCAGACTTGTAAGCAGTTCTATCAGTGTGGAAGGAGAAAGTGGGATTGGGGCTGCTGGGTAAGTGTTTCACTTGTGGGGTTCCACTTGTGAGACCACACCTGGAATGTGTGTGGTCTTGTCTTAGTTTGGTTCCTCAGAGTGTGACAGATGTGGGCCCACCAGGGTGGTCAGTGGGTTGCAGCATTCAGCGTGCTATGAGAGCTGGAGGGAGCTGAGTTAAAACCAGTTGGTCTTGGCCCTGAACAGTCTGATCCAACAGCAATGCATCTGACCTCCCTTTATCCTTTCCCTGCCATGCGAGCATATGAGACCCATTCCAGAAGCTCAGCACCTTCAGGCTGGGCTTGCTCCCAATCATGTGGGCCAGAAGAACATTCAGAAGGTTCTGGATCATGAACAGAGACATCCAGAGACATTGCTGAGCCCTCCTCACAGCAGCTTCTGGGCTTCCAGCTCACGGTGCCACTTGGCCTCTGCTGTGGGGAATGTTTGGCTGTCCTGAGATGACAAATATGTGGTGACTTGGGACGTAGGGCTTTAGCATCTAAAGAGAAGTCTTTTCTTCACATTTTGACACTATAATATATTGGTTTCAAATGTAATATCATGGAAAAGCTTTTAAGAAGCATCACTATAATTCCTTAGCAGTTGCCAAACATTCACAGGGGAAAGTTCTGGCACTCAGACCATTTCTTATCTAATAGCTGTCATGTGAGTGAACCTTATAATAATTTTCGTTCAGCTACTATTGCAGTTTTGAAAAGTCCAGATTTACTCTGTCTACCTCTTATGGTTTCTGAAAGGTATTGGGATACAATGACAACTCTATAATTATTTCTTTGCCATAAAGAAAATCGTGCTCAGCATTAAAAATAAAAAGCAGCAAATAACAGACTGCACAACTCTAGCATGGTACGGTTACATCATGTACTTGATTGATCTCAGAAAACCGGAGCCATTAATGCAAAAAATCTCAAACCAACCCCACCAAAAGAAGCCATTATTTTCTAATGATTTGCCATGGTCTAACCCCAGCCAGCAGCCAAGCTCCAGGCAGCTGCTCACTCACCCCTCCACCAGCAGGACTGGGGAGAGTTCTGGAAGCTAGAAAATTTATGGATTGAGATAAAGACAGTTTAATAGAATAAACAAAAACCACGTACACAAACAAATTAAAATAAAGAATGAATTCACTGCTTCCCATTGGCAGGCAGGTGTTCAGCTATCTCCAAGACAGCAGAGCCCCATCATGCATAACACTTACTTGGGAAGACAAATGACATTTCTTCCCCCCAGCTTTATGTACTGAGCATGATGTCACATGGTCTGGAAATCCCTTTGGTCAGTTTGGGTCACCTGTCCCAGCTGTGTCTCCTCCCAAGCTCCCATGCACTCCCAGCTCCCTCACCAGTGTGGAAGTACAAACAGCAGGAAAGGCCTTGGCTCTGTGTAAGCCCTGCTCAGCAATAACAAAAACATCTCTGTATTATCAACCCTGTGCTCAGCACAAATCCAAAACACAGCCCCATGCTGGCCACTGTGAAGGAAAGTTAATTCTATTCCATCCAAAATCAGCACACAACAAAAACCAAAATATTCCAAAAATTACTGAACACCCATCTCAAAAGTCCCCTTTTATTAAGATGCACATTGCCCTGCTCATGATGTTGACTTGAGGTCTTTTAGCACAATAACAAGTTTTAATCTGTTGAAGCCTTTGTAGATAGTGTCACAGAGAGAAAAGATGGCCAAATGTTATTTTATTTCTTCCTTCATTTGACTATATCCTTGAGATATAATCTATAAATGCTGCTGAGAATGTATATTTTCAGAGAATAAGGGTGCGTAAGCACATATCTATTTGTTCTAGAAACACAATGAAAAACAGTTTATTCATTATTAATGAGTCAATATGGTTTTTAATACTTATCAGTATGAATTTCTGTCAGAATGCATAGGATTCAGAAAATATGACTATACTTTGTAAATTTTAGCTTTGATAACTGAATGTAGGTATAAACTGCAAGAAATTTAAAAGGAATCTTATCCACTTAACCAGTTTTATCATACAAATTGAAACTCCTTTAAAATAAAACTCATAGTGAAGGAAAAAATTCAACTCACATGTTTTTTCACCTTTAGACCAGAGTAAAAATTTTCAGCATGTTCATTAAGTCTTTGGAAAAATACCCAAGATTTTTCATTTGCATAAATATTTAATTACATTAATACACCCTCCTCCTTACCTGTGTGGGTTCCCGTGATTAATCAATTAAACCTTCCTTAAAAACATGAGGTTCTGTGGTTATGTACAAACAAAAGTGATGCTCCCACACTTGTGCCAAATTTGCCAATAGGCATTACTTGACTGTTACTGATAATTTGAGTTACCATAGGCCAGATTGTCTGGAACTTGATCCACAAAAATAAAGTCTTGATTGATTGATACCATTTCCCTTTGAGTGCCTTAATAAGGGTTAGATAAAAATTATAAACCTTTCAGATGTATTAAATACTTCAATATGGCACTGTCAAATTCTTTCTTTCCATCTAAGGACATGGGGATGGGAAGCCTGCCCAGTCCCCCAGCAGACAGCCCTAAAYTGGTCAGTGCTTCTGCTCTCTAAATCTTCACCAGTATTTAGCACTGTTCAGGGAAGGTGTTTGTCATTTCATTTATTTCAGATACATGTGTCCACAGGGCACTGTGAAGTAAAGTAGTCCTAGTTCTACTTAATGCCAAATTTTTGCAGCTGCGATGTAATAAATCATGAAAGTAAAGTCTAGATTGTGAGCTTTCAAAATAAACCTGACCTCACATTACTCAGATTATAACATACCATAACTAGCTGGTTGTGTTTTGTTACTTACACTCAAATCTGAAAATTCTGAAAGAACTATTAGAAAAATCTAATGAAAAACACAACTGTTAAATATTTATTGGCTCAGTAGAAAGGCATTTTAAGGTATATTGCTTAAGAAAGTAAAATAGGAGTGGTTTTTAGGAGCTGAATATGAAGTTCAAGGTTGATACAAATATGAATGTTAAGAGCATTTAAATGAATCAGATATTCAAAGCTATCTGCATGTATTTGACTGTTGCTCTCCATGTGGGATTGTTTATTATAAATTCAAAGATACATGAAGGCCTGGTATTTGACTWTGCCTTCAGCCGGAGGCACTCATATTTTTTCCCAGCTGGACTATCTATATACAGCAAGAAAATGCAGGCAAGAGCTACAGAATTGTGCATGCTGTTATAAAAACATATAGCTCAGAAAACAGTGTCTCAAAACTACATTGATGTAGATTGTCTTGATATTAATGAGATTCTTTTCACCAGCATGTATTTCCATATATGCTTATTAATATTTAAAAATGCCATCCACAGCTGGAAAAATTATTATATGTTTGCCTAAACTTCAGCTTGTTCTAACTGAAAAATACATACTTAAAACACAGTGCTGAAGAATAGATGCTGAAGAAGGGTGCAAATAAAAGACCATGTTTTCTACCAAAAACACAAATAAACAAACAAACAAGCAAGATGTACTTAAAGATAGTATTTGGAAGAAGGCTCTTTCAAGAAGAAAAGAGCTAGCCATGAAAAGAGAATAATATTTGGAAAGGCATTTGAGTTGTGGTATGTTATAGCTCTTTGGCATTGCACTGCCTGGGTGAAGAGAGGTGATGAAGAAAGCCCCACCAATGGGAAGACACTGAATGTCTCATACGTGCTCCACTGCAGCCTACACTGTCTTGTAAATCAATGACAGCCTCTCTAAGTGCAATGTTTTTTGGACATTACTTTTGGACATGATTTGGTAGCCTGCATTGGTGGAAAATCTGTGATATTGTGTGTTTATTCTCCCTATCACTTAATAGACCATGGTAAAGAGAAACTTATTTATCTTAGGTGGTTAAATATCCTAACAGATTTACTGCAAGTGGTATGAAACTGGGTGTGTGGCAATTTTCTCCCCTTTCATCTCCTTTTACCTACCTTTTAGCTTTACCTTATTCTCTGTCTTCAGCTTTTATTATATCTGTCCCTTGGAGGATCTGATTCAAAAGGTACTGATGTCAATGGCAACCTCTCATTGACTTCAAAGGACTTTGAATCAACCCCCAAATGACTCATTTTAAGCAATTGTATTACATACACTTATTTTTTGTTTGCTGTGCAAAATTATTTTCTAAACACAAAGATGTCAGATATTTGCTGAAATGCTAAAATGAGTGATGAAGGAAAATAAATAATTCAAAGGTATTTGCTCTAGACCTTGTCCAAGTTTAACCAGACACAGTCAGTTTCTATAAATTCAGTTACATTAATATGGATGCAAAAGCTACTCCACATGTTGACACAGTAAGTATCACTGATATAAATCCCATAGCAGCTTTCACTAGGAAAAAAAAGCCCTGTACTTTTCGCCCTTTCCCACTGTAAGATAGTTTTTTGTAGATTGTCACTGTGATAGGGGTTTAATTACATTGCAGTTGCTCTTAAAGCAGCATTACCTAATATTTTGTTCTCAGACACAATGACATCCTTCAAAGCGCAAGAAAGAGGTGACCACACAGTATAGTAGATTAACTGTGGTATAGTAGATTAACGGTTTCATATGGATGTCATTGGCTTAAATGTAGTGCATTTTGGCACAAATCAACAAGCATCTGCTCTGAGAAATAGTGGATAATGCAGTGATAAAAATTTGGTCTGTGAGACAACACTACTTCTGCCACTGCTACTTGGTCAGCAGTAGGAGATCTCTCTAAAATTGGAGAGCCACTTCGCCTTAGCTCCACAGATTTTGGTGAGATATGCCAGAAGCCTAAAAGCATAACAAAGCTATTTTTATTCACGGTTTATTCAATGCATGGTTTAGTGCATGACAGGGATTTTCACAAAGCAAATCTGAGACCTGCTTAACAGCATGGAATTTCTTGGGCATTTCTCTCTGGCTCAACCCTCCTGGAAAAGAGGATGCATGAGGCTGAATTACATCTTCACATACTACAACAGCCAACAATTCTCCACAGCTCATGGTATCTAGTTTAAAAGCAGGTGATAGTGTAAATGGGTTCAGTATGTGCTAACAAGACATCATAAACATAAACTATGTCAATTTTCAAAAATTACAGTAGCTCCTCTCTTACAGCTATAAACACTGCCAAGAGGGAAACAATATACTGTATTGCATGATTCTTAGGGTAAGCTCATACACTGTAAATAATTCAAATTAGTAACATGAAAATCTGAGCAGCTGGGCAGGAGTTAGACAATGTGTCTTTCATGTTGGAAATGATTGATAGGACTAGCAACTGTGTATGGCAAAAATGTGAGGATGGATTCCAAATAAACCATGTCATGCAATCAGTAACAGTAGTAGTAATAACCCAGTAGTCAGTGTATACTGGCAAACTGCATAAAAAATAGGTGTACATATCTGCTGGAGGAAAACAGATCTACTTATGTAGTGTATTTCTTAGCCTGAGCTGAATAATGAATATTCTATTATATTTTTGCATTATTATTATTATTATTATTATTATTAGTAGTAGTAGTAGTAGTAGTAGTAGTAGTAGTAGTAGTAGTAGTACCACTACTACTATTTTGTTTGCATGCTCTTACTTTGAAAGAAATCATACTTGATTCGTAACATTTTCTTCTGTGCTGAAATTAAGAACAAAAACTAGTGATAGTCCCCTATATTTATCTAACTTCTTGTCTTGGCTATTTGTCAGAGAGCCCTCACTAAATTCAAGTTTATTTTCACCTGACTCTCTGGGGTTCTCTTTTTCATTTTTAGACTATGTATGGTCTAAAGCATACTTTAGACCATACAGGGCAGCTAACTGTATGCTTTTGGGTCAAGCAACATCAAGACTAAAAAACTCCTAAAACTAAGTCAACCAGTAGAACTAATAAGAGTTTGAAGCTAGAGAAAAGGAAAGTTGCAGTGTCCCCATTTCCATGCTTTCAGGAACACTACAATTACAAAAACCCACACTCTTCTTCCTCCAAAGTACCATAGAATGTTTTGGGTTGGAAAGGTTCATTGAGTTCCAACCTGCCAGCATGGGCAGGGACACATCCCACTAGCCTAGGTTGGTCAGAGCCCCAATCTCACTTTTTGGCTCACTTTTTGGGATGAGGCATAACCTGTTGCAGTGCCTCACAAGATAATTTTTAAAATTATATTTTAAAAATATTTTTTTCTCAAGTAAAAGTGGAAGTCATAAGAGAGGCAGTTAAAAATATATCCTTCATAAAAAGAATATAGAAGAAATATATTAGAAAACCAGAAAATATTCTTAGTCCTGACTAGACAACTCTGAAGCCAAAATAAAAAGCTGGAAAAGATTTTCAAAAGTAAGTTATCAAAAGCAAAAAAAAAAAAGCCTTTTCTTGCCTTTTAAGTGCATCAGAAACCTGTCCAGAGAGCTTGTGGAACTAGTACATGATTGATGTGGAAGAGAAAGATAAAAACCATGACAGAGAAACAAAATGGATTATTTTCATTTTTTCACAAAGTAGAAAATACTAAAGGCTAGTGCTTGGTTCATTCTGCATGACATGATTCTACAGAACAGCTTAGGCTGAATCATCAATGAAACCTGCTTTTGGCAAACCCAGGGGGGGAAAGAGGAGCAAATTACTAAGTTGAACTGCCTTGAAACAGCCTGGATCTAGATTGGTGCTTGGTTTCTGTGCCTTATTTTCATTCCTGGCTTCTTCCACTATTCATCACGTATTGCAGACTTACAGTCCCTTTGTGGATTTGGCTTTACTGACACTGCTATCCGGGGAGAACTCCCAGGAGCTGATGGAACTCAGGCACTCAGATGTTCCCTTAGGCATCTCTCAAGTGTTGGGAAGCTGAACACTCCACTCATGCAGTCTTTCCCTGTTGCTGTAGCCTTGCTGCCAGCATTAGCTCAACACTTCCAAAACAAATCAGAACATGAACATGATGAACCACCAACTGGGCAAAAGGAATGCTTGCATATGAAGAGCTGAGAGCAAAACAAAAAATTGCTTTATGCTACTGTATAAATCCTTGAATACACTTAAAAACACTAGTCTTGATTCCTAAATATATATATATGGTCACCTTGTCTGAGGAGGTTTCACAGGAAGAGTCACAAGGGATTCTTGGGCATGTGGAGCTATTTTTAAACACAGAAATTTAATTGACTTGGAAGGTTCTTTGTGGGATAAGAGACCAGTCTGGAGCAATGAGATGAACAGGCATCTGTAGCATAAGAAACAGTACTGAAAATGCAAAAAGGAAATGCTTCCTTACTTTTCTGGTAATACTAGGAACAGGAAGCATTTAATGGAAATCCTAGGCAATAACTTTAAGAGAAATAAAAATGACTTTTTTTTCTCTATACCATTATAAGTAACATTGTCCTATTAATTGCTTCAGAGAACTGTGGAAACCTTGAGCATAAGGGAATTCAAAGAGAGATTTGAACAAAACCACAGAACTCAGTGACTGTTAAAAAGGTGGATCTTGATTCAACTTCCAATGAGAGTCTCCAGTCCATAAATTGCCAGAAACAAGGTCTAAGGTGACAAAGTTTGCTGTATCCCACTCTGAAGCACCTCATGCTAACTTCTGCTTGTTGGACAGATGCTTGATTTGACCAGTTGCCATTTATTTCCTTTATTGCCATTTATTATTTCCTTACATGAGTAAAGACAGAACATGGAGCTAGTCTTTTGGTTTGTGTATTTTCGTTCATTTGTTCTAAACAAAATTACTTACATAGTGTAAAGTATGGCACCAACTCCAACCTTGCTACATACAGTTTCTTTAATGAAGAAGCTAGCTTCATTCTAACCTAAAAAAAAAAAAAAAGAGAGAGAAAGGAGCAGTGTACATAATAATTCATAATAAGTGTGCTATTTATAATGAATAACCTTTTTTCACATTTTAATTGGGGCAAATTGGCAAGCAGCTACTCACAGATTCGCAGATATTAATCACAGAATTCAGGCCTTCTAAACATTTCTGACAGCATGTTTATTATCTTTTCTTTCACCATTTTAATATTAAAAAACTCTTACAGTTATGCTGTTAACAGCAATTCAATATACACAGAGAACTTATAGGCTATGTGGAAAAAAACCCCAGAAATATGGAGTGACTCTTGCTTTATATAAAAAAAAGATAATCAAACAGTAATAAATACATACACTCCAAAGTATACTACTTTTTGCTAATCTAAATTCTCCATAAGACATACTTTTAGGTGATGTGAACTTTAGTAGTCGTGGTAGTGGTAATATTATTTCAGCATATTGGAAATCACATTGTAGTTACTGCTTCTGCAGAGAAAGATGTAAAACTTAAAAACCCTCCTTCAATCTATGCATTAAGGAAGGTAAGAGTCACATAGTCTATAAGAATATCTAACAGAGATGATGAAGCTTGCTGTATATGTCTCCTGGATGGATATCTTGCTTTTGGAGAGGCCACCAAGAGACCACCTTCTGCTGAGACCACCTTCATTTTGAGTAGAGTCTGTGAGTAACATCAACAATCCAGTTTCTACTCCTGCAAAATAGCTTAGAGACTATTACAATAGGTCAAAATATCCTCACACAGAGCAGTGAGAGGGGATTATTAAAATTAATAGAAACACTACCAAAGCTGTGTTTCCTAAGCAGACCCAAAGCACTCAGCCACCAAGGTCACAGGGATGTTTTTTGTGGAGGTTGTTGCCATGTGTGCAGTTGAGTCTTACCCTTGTCCGCAGAGGCACACACCCTTTCCCTCTCTCTGCATGTGAGTTAGTGATGGAGAGACAGATCAAGGGGTGAAAACATCCCAGTGGCAACAAGGTACAGTGTACAGTGCTTTTCATGGCTGGGAAGGAGCTGAGAAGCAGGAACTTTGAAGTGAATCATGGCTGCACTGCGGAAAGCTGACGTGGAGATAGCTCACAGTAGGGCTGGAATTCTCCTTCCACCAGTGTTTGCTACATGCGGCATATGAACAGCAGGTCTTGCCAAGTCCTGTAGAATGTCTGGGTGTTTTCAGTTCCATGTTTGAAAAAGTCGCACAAAGGTGCATAGGTAAAAGTAGTGGCTAGGCAATGTTCACAATCCACAAGAGCTTCTTGGAGTTTTYTCCAGTGAGTAGTCCTCTTCCGCAAGTCCTATCCTGAGCACAAGTTGTTGATGCCCTCCATCTCTTTTGTTCATCTGGCACAGAGAAGTGGAAAGCAAAGTCGGAAAACCTACATTTCCCCCCACTCTGCAGTTTCCACAACTGTGAAGTAGAGAGAATAGAATATTATCACTTAAAAATAGTATCATTTTTAATAGCCACACTGTGAGGCCAGTGAAGGTAAAAGCTTTCTTATATTGGTACACATCTATTTCTGAGGAGCAAGTCTGACAGACGTCTGCCAAGTTGAGGGCTATTGGTTAATACATTCATTAATTCCATCAAACTGTAGAATCAAATTGGTCAAAACTAATTACAAAACAGATTTCTCCACTCTATAAGGAGACACATTAACTACATGTGTGTTATGTGATTTGAATTTAAGAAGAGCTGCCACCAGTTCATACTTGTATGCATTTTAGAAAGTACATACTTTTTTTTTAAATAGTGGGAGAAACCATATAAAGTGTAGCCTTCAAATTTGAGGGGCTCACATGTCCACCCATCTTCTAGCAAAATGAGGAATAATACAGTAACAAAAGAATGAAAACTCGATGAGGTAAAAATGTAAAATGATGTGGGAATAGTAGTGCTGTCCTTCCTCAACTGAAGATCTATATACATTGCAGAGGTGTTGCCTTGTGAAAAAAAATTAGAGGATTTTTTACTTCCCTTGATTTTATTATGATGTGTAGTTTGAATTTGCCAAGAAACCAGCTAAGGAAATMTTTTTAGCAGGAATGAAAGGTAGAATAATATTAAAAGCAAATCTCTAAAAGTATATGCAGCTTGTTTGGCATCATTTGTTTTCCCTGGATAACCTTTATTTTCATTATAAATTACTTCTCTCACTGTAGTATTGTGTGTTTTATATGGGTTTATTGTAAGTTGGTTATTTTTTATAAGTTAAGATTTTGGTTTGACCCTTGGTTCCCCCCATGTTCTCCCTCCTAATGGTTTGTTCCTCCCACCTGTTACCTGTCAGTCACTGTAACCAACCCCCTTTCCTTTCGAGAATCTTCTGTGTCAATCATCCCTCACCTAGCATATGATTTGTCCCCTGAGCCTTTCCCTCCCCTGGGCCTTCCTGTTGGCTCAGTTGTGTCCCTYGCTCYTCCCCTGGGCTTCRTTCATTGGTCCCTCGTGTCTCCTTCCRTTACCCCCWTCCYCTTTATCAGTGCCTCCCKAACGGCTTTTCCCTGACACCGTCACTRGYCCCGCCYGGGYTRRKMAARSRCCTTGGCATCCATACGAGTGTCCACTCCTTCCTTCCTTCACCTCAGTGCTTCGCAGTCCTGCTCTCGCCTGCGTCACCACGCCGCAGACGGAGCCACTACTCGGGGTTCTGTCGCGATACGTCCCAGTGGACAGATGATGCAAGGATTTTTTGGTGCAAAACAACCAACAAAGGCACAGGGGTTTTTGCAGTAGTAAAATCAACAAAGATAGTTTTATTGAAATAACCACAGCAGTATGGCGTTGGTGAGGGGATTGGGGAAAAAAGGTAGCAGGCAAGGAAAAGAGGTAGGAAAGAAGGGGATGGGTTATAGCTACCGAAACGTGATGTTGCTTCTGGGGTCCAGCCGTCGAAGCTCACCAGATCACGTCCAGGGAGATCTTGAAAAGGCACGGCTAACCAGGGCCCCAATTATACAATTTTTCGTTGGGAGAAGGGAAGCCGAAACAAAGGTCTCCAGGGAGGGGGAGAAAACATTAAAGGGGGGTACACAGCGTCCAAGCCAAGCAACGGGTAAAAGCCATTGTTTTCATGGCCCAATGCTCGCAGGTACGTTTTCTGGGCAGCTTTTCCCCCTCCACTGCACACCTCCCCCAGGTTGGGGGGAGGGTTCAGTCCCAGTCTTTGGCAGACGATGTCAGAGGGGTTTTCTTGCACAGGGGTTTCTTGTCTTGGTTCCATGATGAAAAGGTTTACATCTCTGCTTGTCCATCACGATGGTGGAAAGCAGGCAAGGGGGGGTCTTCTTCTTGGAGGAGGGACCGCTCCAGAGCTCAGACCAGCCAGGCAAGGAGGCAGGGAGGGAGTCCATATCTATTGTTTAGAAAGGGCAGAATGCCCCCTTCAAGTACAGCATGGCGTGTTCTGCAAACAACACCTGTAGAAACAGTGAGCTAAGAAGCGTATGACTTTACCTGCCCCACTGGCTCACAGTCTAAACTCTTCGGTGGTCTTTTCATGACAATTATGAGGCAAAAAATGGAGGATATTTCGGACAGACTCTCGCAGGTTCTTGCAGAGAACCTGGGAGTGGTGGGACCCGTTGTCTCCACTGGTCACTCTGGGAATGTCTAGCTGGCCCGTCAGCTCCTGTGGCCGCGGGATGAGACTGCAGTTGGTGCCAACGTGCGGTCAATAACCTTTATTTTCGTTATAAATTATCTCTCTCACTTCACAAATGGTGATTTTCACTGTGTGGTAGAGAATTGAAGAATTACACACACACAGCTGATATGTTAATTGTGTGTTGTTTGTTTAACAGCAGCAGGAATAAAAAATCCCCTTCACTAGTTCTCTGAAAGCCTTAACAAATAACAACACTTAGGTAAAACTTAAGGTCTGAATATTCTGTGTTTATGAGTAACAGCATATTATCATATTAAAATCATTACTGAGCTGGTGCCTGAATATTTGTTCTGAATCCTGTCAATACTCTAATGGCAGTAGTCTTGGAAACTACACATCTGCTACAGGATTAATTACACACATAAAACATTATCATTACCCTACATCTCCTATGAGGTAGAGAGGCTGCTGGAATGATTAATGGCTCTGTATGACATACAAGGGAATGAATGTAAATGTTACCCAATGGATAAAAGTATCTGTTCCTTGCTTGTATTAAGCTGAAGGACATCATTAGTACAATATTGTTCTTTAAGATCAGTGGGCAATGTTAAAAAAACCTAATCCACAAATTCTACAGCATTTGCTGTACTATGGAGAGCATTTCTATCTGTCACAGTGTTTTGAAATATTTTGGACATAGGGTGTGTGTGTGCTCACAGATGTGTTAAACAGGTTCCACACTTGGTGAGTCATCTTTCCTGCTTATTGTAAGTAGTGGTGAGTCTTCTAGGGCCAGTGTTAGACCTAGGCCACTAGAAACTTCTGAATTTTTGACTTAGAATAAGTCTCCAGGCACAACAGGGAAAAAACATTTCCTTTTATAATATGTCAGGGAGACATAGGCTCAGTTGTGACAGAAATGAAGGAAAACTGGAGGAAATATTTAAAAGGCCATCCATTGTTTACAATTAAAATTAACAGAACAGAGATCAAAGGTTACATACCAGTATGAAATTAAGGCCATGGGCAGACCCAAGCAAGCAATTAGGTGAGAATTATAACAAAGGCAAACTGGAGCTATTTTATTGATCATGTCACTTCTTCACACTTCATTATTTCTTTAGACGTCCTTTAATAAAGACGCCAAGTGGTCTTCCATACCTTTGTCACTGAAATCTGAAATAYTAGATTACAAAGACTGAGCTCTTTGTCCATCCAAAACTATTTGGTTTTGTCCCCGCTAACTCATACTTTTTTCCTTTAAAGATCACATCCTACGTGAGGGACTAAGAGGGACTGTGGCAAATGATTTACACTGCAAAGCTGTATCCCTTCAGCCACCTTAAAGCACAGACAAGTTCGTCAGCCAAATAAATCTCTGATGCGTTTTGTAATTCACTTGCATTGGTATAAAGTTGTACAGCCTTCTCCCCAGGTGGGCTACAACTTGTGTGTACCTCAGCAAGCAGCATTCTGCAGGAGATCCATTGTGAAGTAATTTTGGAGAAGGTGAAGCCACTTGAGAACTGACTGATATTCTGATGACATGGCAGAACAAGGAAAGTGGTTGCTGAATGATGCCATAACTCATCTTGTACATTAAGATGGCAGTTAACTTGCCAGTGATCATTTGCATTGGTGTACACAGGAAATATTGCCTAAGCTACCTGCCAGTACAGATAGAAACTCCAAAAGTAAAACAGAAAGTGAAGGAGATAGTGTCCTATCTTGATATTGATGCAGAAGGGATAGGTGCAGACCCTAAGTTAAGACTCTGCCCCTCAGATTTCCTGCACCTTGGTACAGCACTGATGCTTCTATACTTTCTTACTCACAGCCGTCCCTAAAGTGTACTCCTGCATTCATTTCTTTCCACAGAGGTGTGAAAATAAGAAATGTGCATTGATCTCTCGCATCTGAATGTTCAAGTTCTAACTGCATGTGCTTTTGGAGCTTGAGCAAGCAATGTGGAAGCTTCAGCCTGATATATAAGCTGTAAAGTGCTTGGGTTCATAGCACCCAGAGTAAAGCCTTGAGACAAAATAGGATGGTGCATTCATTTTCCATGATTTGTTACTTCATAACCGAGTGCTTAAAGCTAATGTCAGACCTCACCCTCTGATGTTACCCTCATAACAGATATTGAAGTCCTGGCTTTAATTCCCTTAAATATCCCAGAGGTTTTGCTGCCATAGACACATTGCTACCAGGGTACAGACTGCTTTTCTCCCCACTATACACTGTCACRGGCAGTTTTTGAATGAGTTTCTGCTTTGCTCTTGCTGACTTTGTACATACGGTCTTTTTTCTATGTAAGAACACTACTTTATCAGAGGAAGGTAGTCCAGTATCTCACTAGTGTGACTCATCATGTTCTCGTTTGTGAGGCTGCTGTTGCAGGAAATCTGACTCCGTATGTCTGAAACACATGAAGATACCAAAGGCACAGGCCAGCACTACAGACTTCTGCAAACAGACCCGTGTTTAGCTTTTCCTATGGACTGCATCTGACTTTCAGCATCTCTCAATTTACCCACCTCACTGATAACTCACATGGCTCAGGTGCCTCCCTAGTTACTGGGAATCACAGCATACCAGATGTGCTGTTGCACTACATCTCTGCAGGTTCAGTCATGTCTTTAAGCATCTAAATGTCTCTCCCTATGCTCCAATTACTTCTGCTAGGCTTAAAATCATTACAATGTTGTCACAGAAGAAGAGATCAAGTCCTGCAGCCCACACATCTTATAAGATATCTGGGCAGTTTACCAAAAGGAAACAAACAGAACTTTTAGACAACATCCATGTCACCATTTTGGACACTTAATTTGCTCATATCTGACTTTAGGTCACTCACCTCCTAAAATTTGCATGAAAAAATTACCTGTATTACAGAAATGTTGTTACCATTCATACAATGGTGCCTTTTTGAGGAACATGTTTTATATCAGTGATGAGGTGTAGAGAGTATTAGTAGAGTTTGTAATTAATAACAGCAGAGATTACCAAATTCAGATAAATAAAACTTTGAGATAAGCTTCCTAAGTAGCAGAATACAATATTAAAAAGTCTTGTGGTAGGATATAATGACCACATTATCCTAATCAGCACGGTTGTACTCATCGTTAAAATTTAATTAAGGTTTTCCCTTTGCTTTGTGTAATTATTAGAGAACCTTCCTGTGAAGTCTAATTGCCCTATCATAAACAAACAGAAAAGAGAAAGCCCTTTTGTCCATCAAACAAGCTTTCTCTTTACAGTAAAAATATCACATAATAAAGATTTTTTCAGAAAGGATTTGGTCTTTGAAAGGTATAATTAAGATGCTGGAAGGGAAGAAACATCTACTGTAGGCTTAAGAGATTCTGTGCAAGTGCTACATTTTTAGAAAACACAAAGGGAAGAATATGACTGTCAAAAACAAGAGACACCCTAGCTTCCATGACTCTCAGAGAAGAAATGCACTGGCCTATACAAAGGAGCTCCTCCCTACTCCCTCCCCACTCCCTGCCCTTGAATAGACAACAAAGTGGAATCTCTTTTTTGTCCCCAACTGTCAGCTGTGTATCAGGGGATGGATGCATCTGCTTTACACACCTTCAAACAGCACCCAACTCCTGTTTTAGACAAAAAAGGCACTGTTGTGAAGAGTTTACCAGGGTTAAATTTATAATTGTTATTACCAATAGTAAAACAACAGTCAGTTGAGGATGTATTTTTTTCCCTTTGTCAAATATTAGAGTGAAATAAATGCAATGCACAATGGTTTTCTTTCTCTAAGAATTTCAGTGTATAAACATGTTCTCAGTCCACAGTCACTTATTGCTAGTTTTTCATGCTTTTCCACACTACATTTTTGTCTTACAGTGGCAAACAACATATTTTTGTTTTGCAGAGAAATAGATTAAAAATTATGTTGATGCCTTGCTGTTATTCCACAGTTGCAGGATTATGCAGTTTTCTACACTCATACTCTTACAGAACACATGTCATAGGATAATGAGTGTTTTGTGTGCAAAAAATGCAGAGGAGGTGTCCATCATTAGCTGGAATTTTATGTGTTTCAAAAGGATTTTTGCCTTCTTGCTTCCTAAAGCAATTTAATCTCATAAGTGCAGTCTACTTCAGGAGATTCATTAGACCATACAATTATATAATTAATGTAATTTAATTGTGTTTATGATCGAAAGTGGTAGATACAGCCAAAGTCCCCTCTCTGGATAAGGTGCTGGAGACTCTAGAATGAACAAATTCTGTAGTCTTCTGTGAAATTCGCATGGTTCCTTTTAATTAATAATCAATAAAATGTAATCATTACAAATTACATTTGCATAAAATCCTTAGACAGATCTCCTTGCTTCAAAATTTATTTAGGATTGAACCTGTCTGTTGTGGTTTCACCCCAGGCAGCTGCTTGCTTACTGCATCACCAGTGGAATCAGGGAGAAAACTGGGAGGGTAAAAACCAGAAAAATCTCAGGCTGAGATAAAAGAAATTTAATGGAGAAAACAAAACCATGCATCAGCAAAGCAAAACAAGGAATTGATTCACTGCTTCCCACGGACAGGCAGGTGTTCAGCCACCTCCAGGTGAGGAGGGCCCCATCATGGGCAGTGGTGAGTGGGGAAGGCAAGCCTACCATTCTTCCACATGTTATATGTAGATCCCACTGATCTGCATCCCACTAACTCCAAATAAGTACATCTTAAATTGCCTGCTGAAATCCCATTAAGTCAGTGACCAAAAAGCAGTACTTACAGTTGGCTTCACTCATTTTTTTGTTTGTCTTTGGCTACACTTAAATGTTTAAATCTTTGATAGATCTTTGTTTCCCTTGATAGGCAAAATTTTTTTGCCCCCAGCTGCGTATCTGATTCATGGTGCAGCAAAACAAGCAAGATCTTTCCAAAGATGTGCTCAAATTAAAATTCTGCAAAATCAGGGCAGGTGCATTTGGAGTCAGCAAGTTGAAGATTGAAGTTTTTCAAGCAAGGGTTCAAAGCATAGGATGTATTTTGTCTCAAGTAGAAGACAATGTCTAGAAAGGAAAAAGATGTGTCTTCCTCTGCCTGGCAAACTCTAGTGTTTGTTTTTCTGCTGATAGCTTGATCCTGGGGAAATCACATAGTGTGAGCTCACTGACCATCTTAACTTTTGCATGTTGAAATGGCTTGAGAAAGGCAATGATTAGATGCCTAAACTTTTTGTTTACAAAACATGAAAAATGATGATTTAAAATGACAGAGGCATAGTAAGGACACCTACATTATTGTTTGTGAGGAGGTTATGAGACCACCCAGTGTGGTGTGACAAACATGTGACAAACATATGATTAGAGAGGAAAATTAAGCTTTCGGAATGAACATTTTAAAGTATATCTTTTTAATTTAAGAAATACAAATGATATGCAATACCATCATTACAAATCATCCATCTTTTCAGCAAATTACTTTATGCCAAATTTCATAAGGTATTTATAGATAAATGGATTAAAAAGTAGACTTTTTTTTCAGATATAAAAACACTAGCTGGTCTGCTTTATAAAAAGGGATACAGACTAATCACTATCAAACACCCACATTGCTGTTTTACACACAGTAGTATCAGCTGTGGATAACCATGAGGATATCAGCTGTATATCTGTGTGGGTGAACAAACTGAAGATAATGCGATCAATTTGGCACAGAATAATATTGCAATGCATATATTTGAACATCCACTGAGTCTAGTCTGACTAGCCTTTCCCTACTGTTTGGAAGACTCCTGATTAACTTAATTGTTTTTTAGAAATTTACAACTCATTATTTTCATAGACATAAAGCTGAGTAAAAATATTAGACATTCTAAGCCGCTGCTAATTTCCAAGACATTTCTCCAAGATAGAATTAAAATATTTTTTTTTCTTCATTATTTTTCCCACTGCTATATGTTTTAGAATAATCTCTTTTTCAGGTAAGCAAATACAAGAAAGTACATCAGTTTGTAGAGCTGAAAAAGTAAGTGTTTCAAGCTGCCTGAAATGTGAAAATATTGAGCTACATGACTGAATACAATAATATAAAGGAGATAATCAGAGATGAGGACTTCCATATGAATACATCTTGAATAGACTGAGAACCAGAATTTGTTATCACAAAAGAGGAACGACTGAATACAAAATGTAACAGAAGCCTCTGAAATGCTGAATGACACAGAGGCTGTAGGTATGAAGATTCACGTTTAACACAAGAATTAACAACCACACAAACAAAACTATCAGGATTAAAGCTAATAAGGTGTGAAGAACAGTGGAACTTACCCATGCTAGTTATCTTAAATGACAAAAATATTAATGTATGCCATATGAAAATTGAACAATTCGGCACATTCCCCAGGAAGATGGATTTACTAGGATGCCCATGCAGAATTGAGGGTTTTATGGGATTGAGGGACAGTGGTCCGTGTCCCTCCATCAGTAAGTTGACAGCAAATAAAAGGAGGAAGAGCTATGGTAGCTTTGATTCTCACACTTCTTCCCATAGCAGATGGAACAGACCACAATCACTACCGGAACACAGAACTCAAGAGTGCCTGATGACACTGTTGTATTGTTATAACTGAAGGACCCTGATATATTAATTTCTCAGACAACATATGAAAAGACTTTTGACAATGACACTAGGAATTACAGTTCTACAAACAGGTTAAGGTCTGTAAAAATGTCTACAAATATGAATGTTTTAATAGAACGAGAAAGAATGTTTTAATAGAACGAGTGTTGTACATTTCTGGCTGAATATACAAGTAACAGAATCATTGAATACAAGACTTTTCTGTTTATTTTTGCATCTCCTTCTGAACACTGGCTTTTACACTTTCCACATTCTTCTGAGATCCTATCAGTTCTTATATGCAAGTATTTTGTTCCAGAGCAGCTATTGAAAACAAACAAAACCCATCCACATCTCTCTTTTGCCACAGAATGTTTTTGGATTAGTTGTGCAGGCATGCAAGGAGTGATTCCTGGCTCATATGAACTGCAAATACAAAGAAACCTTTCAACTTAATTTAGGGAAGATACATATTTGACCTTGAATGCAGTTTCCTAAAGTAATTCTTAGGGTGGTGTGGCTTATCTTTTGTTGTGCTGGCAGAGTTTCTCATACAATGATAGCCCAACCTGTTTGAAGTCTGTAGTGAAAAATGATCAAACACAGTACAATAAAGATAGTGGTCATTCATTGTGTCACAAAACACATCATAGCTTCAGAAAAGATAGATGTTAATCCTTGCTAACCTACACCAGCTAAATACACAGCTTGTTAAAAAGCATGGATATCAGTACCAAGCTTTTAAAATTAGATTTTCTAATCCCAGCTACACCTGCAAGAGAAATTTTACTTTTCTGAATTCCAATATGTGTGCAAAGTTTGCATATGAAGTCATATTACTTCCTACTTGGATGTGCTGTAAATTTTACTGCCCTTCATAAAAAAGTCTTGTTGACTTGAAATGGCTGTGGACCTGCCTTGTAGACAGACTGTACAAGCCAGTTAAGAGTAACATGAGAGTGGGATGAAAAATAAACAGAAAAAAACCCCAAAAAACCCCAAACAACAAAAACAACAACTAAAGGAGGAAAATTAACTAAAATGTTCCTTCCAAGTCCTGCTTATATAGGCCAATCTGTGGAAAAATAAAATAACTCTATAGAAATAAAAGTTAGAAATCAATAGATGTTGATTACCATATGTTAGAAAAGTAGAATCTCTTCAGTGAGAAAGATAGATGGTAAGTGTGAAGATTTTTCAGAAATCAATAACACTTCTCTCTAAGAGTCACCAAAGAGAGAAGAAGAAAGTATTTCACATAAGAATGAAGCCACTGGGTATGTCAGACATGGCATTAGGCAGGTGAAAGGACCTGTAAAGATGACTGGTTAAAATATTGTAAAGCAGCTTGCAGAAAGACTGAATTTAAGAAACATTTCAGCAACAGGGACATGTGAGGACTGGTGCAGTACTGACAATGGAGGTAGATCATCATGTGAAAGATTCACCTTTGTATATTGTAAGATTGTTTACCCTGAAATATGAACTGCTGTGTGATAGTATCTACAAGTTAATTCAGGTGCTATGAAACTAGTAAGCAGTGATGCAATTCTGCTAGTGCGGAACAAACTTTCAGTTGCTTACATTCAGTTATGGCGCATTAAACAGCAATACAGATGAAAGATTTTTCCTTTTGTCTCTAGTATGTAGTGTGTGCACAGTAGGTATGGTATGCAAGTTGGGCAAATTCTAGGTAAAAGAGCCTGAGCCAAGTGATTTGGTGTAATGATATGATTGTGCACTTGGATTAAAACCAATTTTGTATGGAGAAAGTTGCCAAAAAAATTCTTACATGCACATAGACATTGTAGATGTGCCAATCCAGTCTTTGAATTTTCCAACCTAAGATTAACCCTATCTAAAGGGATCCATACTCATGTAAAGTCTGACAGTCCTGGTTGAATGGTGCACTCAAAAACTAAAGTTGTTACTGCTGTTATTCTGATTTTTAATTTCTACTTTGAAAGAATTTTGTAAGCCTGCAGTTTGACAGGTATTTGTAGGACTACAGTTAATGCAAATGAAATAAAAATGAGAAGGGCTTGGGGGTGTTGGTCAATGAGAAGTTCAGTATGTCTCAGCAATGAGCAGAAAGTCCAGCATTGGAAAAAGCAATGTGTCACAGCCCAGAAAGCCAAACGTGTGCTGGGCTGCACAAAAGCAGCATGGCCAGAGGGGAGGGAGGGGATTCTCCCCTCTGCTCTACTCTGGTGAGACCCCACCTGAAGTGTGGGGTGTGTCCACGTCTGGGGTCCCAGCACAGGAAGGACATGGACCTCCTGAAATGAATCCAGAGGAGGCCATGAGGACAAGAGGGAGCTGGACCACCTGTTTTACAAAGCCAGAATGAGAGAGTTGGCACTGCTCATCCTGGAGAAGACAAGGCTCCAGGCAGAACTCGTGGCACCTTCCGGTACCTAGATGGGGTCTACAAGAAGGCTGGACAGGGACTTTTTACAAGGGCGTGTAGTGACAGGAGAAGGGGGAACGGCTTTAAGCTGAAGGAGGTAGATCCTGCAACAGTGCAGGGCCAGATTGGACAGGGCTTTGAGCAACCTGATCTAGTGAAAGATGTCCCTGCCTATGACGGGGGGATTTGAACCATAAATAGTCCTTTCCAACCCAAATCATCCCATGATGCTATAACCCTGTAAAATCCTATTTGCATCAGTAAAACAAAAAAAGTAAGCTCTATCTCCATCATGGCATGAAGATTGTTCAGAGCCACACAGTTATTAAGTCTCCCCATGTAAATAACAGAATAAAATTATGCCATGGGTTAATGTAAAATAAAGCATGCAATTGAATGGCAATGGATGCCTAATGCAGAATTAACTGATAGCTGAATCATTAACTGCAGACAATGGACATGTTTTAATAAATTTTTGCTCTTTATGAGTTACATCAAAAGTGCATACTTTTAAAGGTGGCTCATTTAAATTTGATGATTTCTACACTCTCTAAGCCCTTTTTAACTTTCTGATCAAAAATTTTTACTGTAATATTATTAGGACAAGATACAAGGTAAGATTGTGTAGTCTGAAACAGCCCTGTCTAACATAATGGTGTGTTTCTTTGTCCTTTTTGTATGTCAGGTGTTGAGGGGTTTGTGCACTTGTATATAAAGGTGTGTATAGCACTTCCCTCATTTTTTGTCAATAAGCTGTTGCCACAAGTACTGTAGCATAAGGGAGAGCATCTGCAGTCTTATGCAGTCCTGGTTTATCTGGTCCTCTGCTTAGCAGAGAGGTGCCTGGAGTGTGGAAGAAGAGTTAGTGGTAACAAAAAGCCAAAACAAACAAAAAAAACAAAACAGAAAGCTTTACTGAAAATAGCAAAAAAAGACTTTTTGAAGTCTTTGTTTGTGTATGTATGTCTGCATGTGTGGTTTTCCTGTGTTGATCATCAACCTAAGTGCAGGTGAGCCAAAATGACAGCAAAGTAATGTTTAAACTAAAACAGCTCCTTTTTAGTTTCAGCGTCCCTTTGATAGAGAGGAATTTGTTTCATCTAGCTTACATCTGAATGATTTGCTGAACTGTAGAATAAACCAACATCCTCAAGCACATGGACACATAATGGAGCTTAAGAACTGTTAGTCCAGCTAATATCAGCAAGCACACGCCCCACAGCTACATTCTTTTTTACTCACACAGTCCTCTAGCTGCCATCTGTTCAATACAGCGTGGAATAAATCCCTTTTGATGTGCGTTAACACTATCTCTAGATGAGCATAAAAAAAAAAACAACTCAGCAAAACAAAAAAGCAAAAAAACACAGCAAAAAAGAGGGAATATTAAAGTGAAACTGTAACACAGTGTGAATAGCAATTTATTGATCTCACTGGTTAGGATTATGAAATCTTTTTGACATCACTGGCTGAGCTGTGAATGGAATGCCTCTGAAAACAAGTGTAAATTATGATTTTGTTCTTCTCATTTATTTTAGAAGAAGAAATTCTATTTTAAAAAAACCTTATTAAGACCTGGGGACACTTATGCTGCCACTGACAAACCTATTATTATTATTTACACTGTCTTGTCTATTTGCTCAGTTGAAGACTGATGAGAATGTATTTTCTCTCCTGCTTTTTTCTCGAAGGTTAAATGACGGCATCCTCTTTTACTTCAATGGCAGTAACATGTCTATAGGTATAAACTTTTAGAGCAAATGTATTTTCAATTAGTAGGGATGAAGTTAGCTGCAAAATCATATTTCATGTCCTAAATATGCAGCTAACTACCTGTTAGGACTTGGAGTAGACTACTGTGATGGTTGATACTGTGTAAGAGCTCTACACAGTCACCATGTTTATTACAAACTCAATTGATCTGTAATGCAAATTCTATCGGGACATTAAGAATGATCCATATGTATAGGAAAGGGGTCTCAGCATTTTTAATTTTTTTTTTCTTTTGGGCAAGGGGAGGAGGTTGCTGATAGAGAAACCAACAGAAGAGTCACAGTGTCCACTGTGTGCTGGGATATGCCTTTTTGGAGATCCTTAACTCTTGATTGAGCCATTACAAATCTTACCTAAATGGCTCATTGTTAAGTTTCACTGTTGCACAGAGCATTTTGCCATGAACTAGGACATAGAGTAACAGAGAGTTTGTCTAAATTAGTGTTGCATTTCCCAGCCATTTTGGTAAGGAAAATTGTGTGGGAGTAGGGGATAATGAGATTGATGAACTTGCTTTTGTATATTGTAAAGGAAATAAATTGTACCATTGTACAGTCAGTTTGAGATGGGTGCAGCCCAAGAGTCTCAATCCTTTTTGTTGGAGCAGAATGTGATATCTCAAACACTTCAGAATATTGCTTGACAAAGTATGAGGATGTCCAGTTCCCCAGATAAATATCCTTGTTATTCTTTGGTGAGCTTTCTTTGTGATATATATACCCTTTGACCTGTAACATTTAAGATGTTTCTACAAACATCCATAAGTCTGAAATCTGCAAAGGCCCAGAATGGTGGGTCTTGGGATGCCGTGATGGACTGTTAAGAGAAAACAGAGTTAACACCTTGTGGTGAAACCCATACAATAGTTTGAGTTGCTCATGTGTGAAGGAACTGGCTATTTTGTGGGCATAGAAGCACAGAGGTCAGCTGCCTGTAAATGACAAGGTCAAAAGCCGACCTTCCCATTTCTTAGGAAATTCTGAATTTGGGAGGTGAGTGGCAGAGGGCAGGGAATTGCCCCACCCTGAAACACAAATGATGTGTTTGAGGCTTTCCCATAGAAGAAACATCATATTTAAAAATAGCCAACTTTGGAAACTCCAGCCACAGGCTTTCCACTCTCTATTTTGGCAGATTCGTGAGAAACTCAGAGCGCAGAAACCCTTCCTGTCAGGCTGAAACATTTGGCCATGGACAACATAAGTTTTTCCAGGATCCTAGACCCAGTTCAGGATTGCTAGTGCATTCAGGACGCAGCTTCATCACAGGACACAACAGATTTCATCTGGAATATTTGGAAAATACCAAGATCTTCCTCTGTGTTAGGTCACAGCTATGTCAAAATCAGTATTTTAGGCATCATCTAGCATGGAATGAGTATTGTTTCACAGAAAATGTTAACTGAGAAAAATAATATACTGTGTTATTTGCAATTTTAAGTATGTTTTAAATCAATTCAGGATAGTTTGGTTTGGCAGACATGGTTGGCAGATTTTAGGATCAATTACAGGAAATTGATCAATTTTAGGAAACTGTCCTTTGTCTTAGAAAGAGGCTGAAGATTTTGCTTCAGTTGTGGCCACTGCTCCATGTTCACCAGTGATAAGTCTACAGCTCCATCCTTGTTTGATTCTGGATAAGTCAGTGAGTTCTCTGTTTGGATCCACACAGTAGGAAGTAGTTTAAGAATATTTATGTRCCCAAAGAAAGGGTTTGGATCCTGGACTTGCATTTATCAATTAAGAGCTTTGAGCTTTGTAGCAAACCTATAGCAAATGCCAGATTCTGAAAACGTGATTGTATTTTCTTTACTTTTTTTAATTGATCAGGTAGGTTTAGGGGCATATTTTAGGGATAGTTTCAAACCATATGATTGCAATAGCTTCCAATGATACCCTTTGTGATTTGGTGACCAGTTACAGGCAGTCAACTGATTGCATCAGAGATGTTTTCATTTTATTTTATTTTGTTTATTAGTAAATTTATTTTTTCTTTGTGTTTTGGAATACCTCTTACACAGTCTATCAGTGCTTATATCAGTTCACTCTACAGTTATTCTACACCTCCACAGCAACACTGTAAAGATAATGTACACAAATCAATTTAAATAATGCCATCAGTGTGCGCTGTGAGATCTTACTTCCTTAGAAGACAGAAAGAAGATTGGTCAAAACCATGATAAAAATACAGCCTGTGTATCATAAAATGAGGAATCATTGCAGTTGAAAATATCATGAAAAGAAGAGTCTTCAGACTTTGCAGTATATTCTGCTCTTCCTGTCTGGATTTGGTGAAATGCACACAAGCAACATTCAAAGGCAAAAATCCCTTCAGTTTATTGAGGGTTGATAAGACAGACTTTTTCTTTTCTAGATTTTTAACAGAAAATTATTTTCTAAGAAGTAAGCAAATGAAGTATAAATTACTATATATTCTTTTGTTAGGTTGCATTCAAGTGTTTACCCAGTCAAGCAACTATGTCAACATCACATTATTTGTTTGATCAGTCACAGCGAGGCAAGACACATAGAGGAGATACTGAGTGCCAAGTATACAGAAGCTTTCATGGGGTACATTTTCAGAATAAATTAGAATAATGAATATGTTAATGGAGATGATGATCTGCTCAGCAATATTCAATAGTGAGGAAAAGAGGCAAATACATCTGCTAAGTTATTCATTGCAAATTATTCGCTTAACTCTAATAGTCTTGATTAGTCCTTATCTGATCCAGAAGGAGAACAGCAAACAGCCATGGCAATAGGAAGGAACATGGAGAAAACAAATATTACCACTATTTATTTGATTCACAAATGTCTGTCACTGGAAGGCCACAATGTGCCTCTTGCACACTCTTTGCAGAAGACCAGCAACTGACTCTAATCAATATGGGATTTTGCTGTGGCTGGCAATGGAAAAATCCCTCACTATAGAGGGTCATATCTGACATTTGTTTTCCAAGACTTGCTTTAGGTTGGAAGCTCTATTTTCCCTGGTCTCTGTCTTTAATGAAAATCAAGTTTGTTATCAATGTTTTATCCCTTTCCTCCCTCTCCTCCTAGGCTTCAAGACTGAGATAAAAGATTCCCTCTGCTGCGACTACTACCACAACCATTCTTGGTCAGGAACCAGAAAAACAAATCATAGAATTGTTATGGTTGAAAAAGACCTTGAAGTTCATTGAGTTCAGCTGTTCACCCAGCACTGCTCTGTTCACTGCCAAGCCACATCCTCAAATGCCAGATCACCACTCCCCTGGGCAATCCAATGCCCAACCACTCATTCAGTAGATAAATTTTTTCCTAACTCAGACTAAGCCTCATCTGGAGTTGTCTTGTTTCATGTCYAAGAAGAAAAGAACAGAAAAAACAAAAGATTTTGCACCTGTAAAATACCTAGAGATCTAGTAATTTAGACAGACATAAGAATGATCTCAGAGTTAATTAATACAGAGAATGCCTGAGACAGACTTGTACTTGAACTGAGGAACAGAAAGACAGGTACACACATGGTCTGCTGTCTGCAGTTTCTTTTCTCCTGCCTGTTTAGCAACAACTCAATGCACTTCACTCAAACAGACCCAATGCATTAAATGTATTCTGGCTTTGTCTTCTCAGAAAATTTATTTTACATTTTCCCTTCCACTGTCCACAGTGCAAGGCAATAACTCCCTGTTTTTCTCTCATTCTAACTGGTGACAAATCACTGCCTACTTTCCCTATTCCTTTCATCCCTCCCAGTGCCTGCTAGGGACTTCGCTACAGTATGCCACTTCCATCTCCACAGCTGCCAACTTTGGCTTATATATGGCTTTCCAAGCACAGTTGTGTCATTATGCCCGGTGATTCACATATAAACAATTTTGGAGACCTAAGAAATTTATCCTGATGGTTTTTCAGTTTTCAGCACAAGGACTTTGCAGCATAATCTAGACAAATGCTCAGAAAACTGAATTAAATTTCTTGGATTCACAAGCTGAGGAGAGGGTCTTCCAGGAACTGATCTTTAAAGAAGGTGCCTGCTCTGTACTGAGGTGCGCTTCTTTTCAGACTAATGTCTTTCAGCATATGGGCTGAACAATATTTCAAGGCTTTATCATCATGATGCTGTTGTCAAATGAGTCAATGGTGTGCCAGGAAGCTCACAATGCATTAAAGCTGTAGTGCTCTCCTTAGCCGTGATAATATATTGCATGTCAGGCAGGCTAAACAACTCAGAGCAGGGTAAGCTGGAAATATTAAAAAGGTTGTAGTGGACAAGAAGCTTATTTCTCTGTTCTAGCACAGTACAGGGCTTTGAGGTCTTTAGCGACTTAAGTGGCCTTGAGAAATGTCTAAACTACAATTTCTTCCAAGATCATGCTTCCCTGGAGTACATACGTCTAAAATTGCTGTTCTCCAGTTTAATTATGCTTATTAAGTCCCAGTTAATTTCCTGTTTTCTGCACAAATGACACCCTAAAGCATTATTTGGTTATACAGTAGTCTGCGTAATGATTCTTTTTCTCCACTTCCAGATTCAAATAACAAATATTTGCCTTTAGCCAATAATTGAAGCTCTGTTTACGGTGCTAACATGAAGGCATGAATAGAGTACTACATGTTGGCAAATATATGTATCCAACATAGAAATATTCATGCATATGTTGTAATCATATTTCCAAAGAGTCTCATACCTTCTCTCAGATCTTTCTTGGGGGCAGCTCTTTCCAGCAGTGTTGTTCTTGCTTCTCAGTCAGGGCTCCTTTCAGGCTCTCCCTGACTCTGGCCAACCCACCCTCTTTTATCCCAGTTATCTTGACTAGCTACAGCTGCAGCCCACTGAAGAACATTGCAGCTGCAGCCCATCAAGAGCAACCGGGACGGGGCACAGCCATCTATACAATACATACTATATGCATATATATATATGTGTAAAGAAAATTAATTTGTTCAATTTTGCTTTATAGAAATCACGTATACATTCTACTGTGGTGTGATATTCTGTTCAGATATTTTTCAATTCAGTTGTGCTTTCATTGGCATTCCAAAAAGGTTTTTTATTGTAAAGCCCTCCACTGACACTCTGTTCATGCTTGCCTATTATCCTTCCAGCTTTGCCTTCAGCTGAACATACTCCTTTTTTCCTCCTTCACATGATTACTTGCATAAGGATTTGCATTTAAATGGATGTGGAAAGTGCATTAACAACACCTACAGTAACAAAGCAAAAGCTGCTCAATACTTCTTACTGTCAGATATAAATTCAAAACAAATCAATTAATGTTTCGTATATCTGTTTTCAGTGTTTGCATTTGGGTGGAAACTCTTCTTTGTATTATGCTTAACACAGACTGTGCATATTTAACACAGATTATGCACAAAGAATTATTTATGTGTCAGTAGCCTGAACAGAAAAAAGAGTGATGTTCAAGATCTAGAAGTCATGGATGAGATCTATTTTCTGTATAGGTGATTTGGATCCTTAGAATATCAAGATTAGATGCTTTATTTCCAGCTTATRTCTTCATTTGTTTTTAAATAAAACCAGTTTAAATTATTTTGGGATTTGGAAATCTAAGCCGTTAAAGCATTAGTAATGTCTGGATTTTGTTGTGCAGATCATGGAAATTTTGCAAATAGCTGGTATATATAAAAGAGACACAGCATGGTTATGAACAGAACTGTTGTGACTTGCATATAAAGTATGAATGTAAGATGTTCTTTTAGTGCTGTGAGAAAAATTAATTAAACTAGGCCAAACCATTCTATTGCAGAATAATGCTGGGTTTTTAAAAATTTTCTTGTGCTTACAATAGCCTGCTTTAATTTTTTATACAGTAACACAAATACATAACACAAATAAATTACAAAAAATATAAAACTAATTTCTAGTTAACCTTTAGCTCTGGTGGCTTGTAAATTTGCTCTGTTTTTCTGCCAGGACGTTGAGGGGTACAAGTCACCATAAATGCAAACATTAATTTTTTGATGTATCATTAAACTAAAAATGTGGCACAAAAGAGAAAAGTAGAAGAAAATGTAGGCTGGTAGAAAAGACTAAGCTGGCATAAAAAAGGTAGAAGAGAGAAATTTGTCATGATTCTGAACATAATATGGTACTGACACCTGTGAGTCCTAAAATGCAATTATTATTTATTACCTAAAATGGTTTGCTATATGCTGTATGTGCTAAAGAGAAATCCATAAGCATCAGCGGTAAATCAGTAATAACAAGTCATTCTTGTTTGTATGAAAAAACCAAACAAATCTGTATTTCTTTACCTATTGATGAGGAATAGGCCTAAGTAAAGCAAATTCATTGCTTCCAATGAAAGCTGCATTGCAGCAATGAAAGAACATGATTTCAGATGTCATAGTAAATGTCTTCTATGTCTGTACTTTAAGAAATGTAATAAGTGTGGCAGGTGCTAAAACTAGCCCTACAAAACCAGTAATTGACTTGCAGTTTGTAAGAGAAAAAGTGATTTGTGAGTGAAACTATATAAGTGGAATCAGAGCATTAACAAATATTCTCTTCAGGTTCTGTGATGCTAAATCTTCCCCTGTAATCTTCCTTTCAGCTTTCCATAATTTCAGGTCAGCAGCTGAGGGGGAAGGCAAAGCAGCCATGGCAGGRATGCCTGTGTGTGCTGCCTTCACCCACACGGTGGGAGGGTGCAGGGCCAGCCTGTCCAGGCAGGACAAAGTTTGGTGGCAAACACTCATCCCGTTTACACTGACACCCCTCTGCCTGCACAGGACACGTGCAGGAGGTAGGGCCAGCCCTGCCACAAGGGCCATGTGTGCTCTGAGCAGCTTTTGAAGGGCTGCTCTACAAGGCACATCTGTTGCACTACTGCAAGTAGAAACCAGGCTGGCAAGCTTCCTTTGGTTAAATACATAAAGCAAACATCCTCTTTCTCCCCCCTTTATACCAGTCTCCACATCTCTCCAGCAATAAAGAACAGTTGGTTTAAACTAACTTAGATTTACTGAAATCATCAGTATTTTAGATCAGAGGAAGTTCTGCCTCCAATGTCTTCACTGATGTTTTTATGTCCATTTAGTTCTCCTGATGTGAATTTAATGCCCAGAGTGCCTGAATCTTCTGCACTCTTCCATCTTCAGAGCTGCCATCATGTCAATAGACTAATTTAGACTGAGAGGAGTTCTGTGTATTATTCTTAATTTACTTTCACAGTGTGCAGTGTAATTGCTCCTTTGGAGCTGATAATGCATTTTTATTGCCTAAAAACAATTTGCTGTACAGTGTGGTAATATAATCATTGGTTTATGTTGTGAATACATGTCATATATAGTGGGCCAAATTACCAGTTAGAGTTTGTATCCACGTGTAATAAAAGTAAAGCCACAGAAGTAAAAGGAGTCCCCCTCATAGCCCAAAGACCAAATTTAGAGGCACCTGGGGCTGTTTCACCTGGAGAAAAGGAGGATAATGGAAGATTATCACTCTCTACAACTGCCTGAAAGGAGGTTGTAGGCAGGTAAGGGTCAGTCTCTTCTCCCACATAACAACTTACAGGTCAAGAGGAAATGGCCTCAAGGTACACCAGCGGAGGTTTATATTCGATATGAGGGAAAATTTCTTCATGAAAAGAGTTATAAAGCATTGGAACAGAATGCTCAAGGAATAAAGTCACCATGCCTGTAAATATTTAAAAATCATGTGGATATGGCCCTTGACGATATGGTTTACTGGTGAACATGTTAGGTGTAGTGAGCAGTTGGCCTTGAGGATCTTAGAGGCCTTTTCCAACCTTGGTGATTCTATTGTTCCATGATTTTGGCACTTATGTCTTACTGGCTTCTGGGCTGCTCAAAAAATGTCAGACACTGTGCGCCTCATTCCCAACTGGGCAGGGGTCACCAGGAGGTGAACCAGCCCCTTCTGCCTCTTCTCTGGGGCTGGTTAGAGCTTTTTAGGTCGTGTCTCACTTGGTCAAGGCCTGAGATAAGTAAAGGATGGGTCTGAGCATGCGAACGAAGTAGGGAGGACAGCCTGGAACAGCCTGGAAGACTACCTAAAGCTTAAGTGCTGGGAAGGTTCAGAGTTGCTTCCAGGACTATGTGTGTGCCAGTGTCACCTGGATGCTGAATGTGGTGTCTGTGGCTCCAGATTCCATTTATTGGATAAATAAGGAATGAGATACAAGTGCTTCAGAGGAAAATAAAGACCTAAGAAAATTATGAAGAGTGTATTAGCTCATCTGAAGGTCTGAAGAGAGGCAGATTACTGGTAAATGAATTCCAGCTTGAACTGAGCAGACTAGGGGATGGATTTATCCTCTGATCCATTATACTTGGGAATGAAGTGGGGAATCATACATTCAAAGCAAGAAGCTCTGCCTCATTCAGGGCTGGCAGAGGGTGCCAGGGAAAGAAATCTTCATGCCTTCTCAGCCTCATCAACAGAGCAAGTACTCTGAAAAATCCATTGTCTTTTTTCYCCCAATACTAGAGGAAATAAGAGGCCATAAGAAGAAACTTATGTGTCTGATTTTTAAAAATATTAAATTTATCAAGGAGTAAGTATATGGTTTTTTTTATCTATAAATGAAATGTGTTTGATTGTCATTAATTGTCTCTTCAGAAAATAGCATTTTATCATAGCAAGACTGCTATATTACAATATCAAACAAAGAAACCTAAGGAATAAGCAGCCTTAGGAAACACAAAATAAATAAACAGCAGTAGATTGCCCTAGGCACATGCTTTTACTAATTTTGGTTTGTTGTTGTTCATGTCAGTTAGGTTCAATAAACCAGCTTTCTGGTAATGATTTGCTTTCTTGTGTGACACTTCAAGAACCAGCTGACAGTTTTCTGTGTTGTCATTAGATTTCCCAGCTCCATATGGGTGTGTAAGGTCCAACTTGCCTAATTCTGTTAGATTTCTTACAGCTAGTTTCGAAAGATGCTTGGAAAAAAGCCAACAGCAAAACCCTCTACATGTAAGTGTTACTTCTGTGTTTTGCCTCACAAAATGTTCAAAGGGAAGTTGAAAATGTTGCCTGCTTCACCAGCTTGCAAAAATATGCTAATTATTGCTAGCTAAAGTGTGACAAAAGTATCAGGCAGTCAAAAATATATAAAAGGAAAAAGACAGAGAGAGAGAGATGGTGGGGGGGGGGGAAGAAAAACCTGCTTTGGGGTTTCTTTCTTTGGGGATCAAGAAACATCTTTAGAGTATTAGGTATTAGGAAGGGAAGGCTGTTCCTGGTTCTTTAAAAGTGCACTTTCTTGGAAGAACCTGTAGAAAGCTGATTTCATTCTTATGTGAATTCCTGGTCCAGGTATTTTTTTCTCCCTGCATCAAGCACATAAGGGAACTGTAAGGCCAACAGGAGTTTTCCAGACCTCTCAGTGCAGCCATTAAAATCTAGTTGACTATAAGAGTGAATAACTGGACAGCCAGAACCTGTATAGTTGTTCTGAATATGTCTCTCACCCAAAAACATGCTCTTATCTGTACTTTGCCTGGATACAAATTTTCACCAGAATAGATTTATTACTTTCCCCAAATCTGGAATAGTGTTCTCATTTACCTGCAAAAGGAAAAGGAAAAAAAGGAAAAAGAAAGAAAGAAAAAGGAAAAAGGCCTGTGAAGCCATCAATTGATCAAGGAAATAAGCAGGGAATGATTATTCACTCTCTAGCAATACAGGGACTGGGGTTCACCATGACTTTATGTAGCAACATGTTTAACATGAACTTTTGGTGCAATTAATGCATGGTTAGAGGGGGAGATTTTCTGGCACAGAATATTGTGAGGTTGGCAAAAAAGAGAATCTGCTCAGTCAAGGCCATAGTGGGTAGGTTTATTAATGACAGCTGCATACAATACTTCTGCTGAGGTAATCATTCACCTGCTATTGGGTGGATGCTTTTTCAAGTGAGTTACAATGAGCTATCTTAGGTGAGATTAGTGCCATAATAAATTTTTAAGATCTTCTCAGGATCAATAGTGTAGTACAGTTGAATGAAAGATAATGTCATGTATTCTAACAGAAAGAAACTTTCCATCATATCACAACCCGGGAATTGTTAATTCAGGAAAAATGTGCATGCCACTTTGTGTTAAATTAAATTAAATTAAAGAAAATTAAAGAAATTAAATTAAAGAAAATCTCAAGCAGTGAGGAGAAAAAGCCAGCAGAAAGCAATATGCAGTCATATGCAATTTGGTGCACAGACAATTTCAGGTACAGTGAACTGTTCTGGCCAGCTGTGCCAGAAAATATCATACAGGTYAACAATAGGAACATGAAAAGGTCTAGAAAATGGCAATGAAAATGGTTATGACATAGAAAATTCTCACTGAACAGTTATTTGTAAAGACTGTTTAGTTCAGGAAGAAAAGTCATAAAAGAGGATATAGTAGACCTATGTGTAATGGAATTAATGGAAAAGGCTGTCTTGCAACTCCAGTTCACAGAAAGTGAATCAGAATACACAGAATCATTTACCAATAATCTGCCTCTATAAGTTCTAAGTTCATAAGAGCTATTTTTCTGCTAGTGCTGCTTAGCCCACCTGATTGGGAACAACCGTATGTTCAGTCAGGGGAAGAAAAAAGGATACAAATTATGTACTGAGTAAATCAGGAGAAAGATAGTCTTATCAAATCCACATATATTTTACTTTTTCACATGTGTTCTCTTTCATTGTAATGATGTCAGTAGAAGCAACCACTTTAAAGATCTGAACCTACAGTACTGAAAGGAACAACCTTTTTAGGATGTTCCTCCCTAGTTGACTACTTTATAGGAAATTAGATTGTGAAGGGCAACAGAAACCAAGTTCATTGGTCTGAAGCTTTTTTCCCAAAAGTCGGGACCATGATGCTCAGAAAGACAGAAGAGGGTGATAAAGAGAGACAGTTCTTAAATTTGGGTTGTATGGCTAGTAAAGTTAATATTTTATTGGTTTGGAGGCTTCAGCTTTGTCAGCTTCTCTTTTCAAGGCTTACAGAAAGAACCAAGTAAAATTCCCCATCCACTAGGACAAAGTTGTTTCATTATTCAACCTCAACTGATTTTTTAAAGAAAATTTTCTACTTCTGCCTTTTCCAAATTCTTATTGTAAAGAAACTGTTTGAAAGGATCAAAATAATTTATCTTAGAAATAGCTGAATTTCCACCCTCAAAAATGCATCTGACAACCTGCTTTTGGAAGTAGCCTACCCCTTGATAACATTTGAATTTGTCTCCTTCTTTATTGTATCTTATTTTACATAATTTAATCTTAAAAAATTTAGATTTTGGAGTTGTTAAGGATTAATTTCAGCATTTCCTCATTAGTAACACTGTTTATTTCTGATTATCGTTAACCTGTGAGATAACAGCTTTTGAATCACCATTGTAAGAATCTAATAARTTGAAATTCCTAATGAGATGTAATTAAGGGGAATGGAGTGTTGCACATCATCTCTCAGTTTGTATGTTAGTGGATTGATAACTTCCTGCTCAGATTCAGTTGCAGATACAAAAGTTTTTTCACTTGATCATATCATACCTCTGTTCACAGAAAGGGCAGGAATATTAGCCATAGAGGAATAAATTTGTTATGAAATAAATTGTCATGTGCACAGTTTAGCAGAGAAGCCATTGCTGAGGAGAGATACAAGTATTTAGAGCAATTCTTTTGTAGAAGTACACACACTTCACACTTGTGTCTGTCAACAGTTTGGTGGGTTCAGACTACTGAAGGCTTTGGATTTAAATTAACATTGTGCATAAGGAAGCACAGAGGCCTAAACTTTATATACATCAAAATGACAGAGTCACATTTAAAGTTCCTAATGAAATCTGGTTCTGATCAGCTTCACAGCACTGAAACATTCCTAAGGCTCTGTCACAGAGCTCACTCATTTCCTTCGGAGAAACCTGAGTCCTCCAAAGTGGGTAGTGGGTAGTAGTGTTCCTATGCTGTCTACAGGAAAAAAACCCTGCCTCTCTGGTGTAGTCATGAAGCTCAATCAACATTTTTATTCTCCCAGGTGACCAGTACACTGTGAAGATCTCATCAGAATACCTTACGTCTGACTATAGAGGAAAAGGATGAGGATGACACGTGGCCATTGAGATGTCATGGTTTCACCCCAGCCAGCATCCAAGCTCAGGGCATCCACTTGCTCATAGCCCACCAGCAGGACTGGGGAAAGAATTGGAAGGGTAAAAGCTGGAAAACTCATGGGTTGAGATAAAACAGGCTCATAGGGAAAGCAAAACTTACACACACAAGCAGAGCAAGACAAGTAATTAATTCAGAGCTTCACATGGAAAGGCAGGTGTTCAGCCATCAGGAGAGCAGGGCCCCTTCAGACATGACAGTGACTTGGAAAGACAAACACCATCACTCCAAACATCCTCACTTTCCTCTTTCCTCCCTCCACTTAATGCATTGAGCATGATGGTCTGGAATATACCTTTGGTCACTTGTCTCAGGTATGTCTCCTTCCAGCTCCCTCACCAGTGTGGAAGTACAAACAGTAGAAAAGGCCTTGGCTCTGTGTAAGCCCTGCTCAGCAATAACAAAAACATCTCTGTATTATCAACCCTGTGTCCAGCACAAATCCAAAACACAGCCCCGTACTGGCCACTGTGAATAAAATTGACTCCACCCCAGCCAAAACCAGCACATAGGATGATTCAGTCCATTGCCAAGGATTCACCTGGTTAGTTCACTTGAGAGAGTTGGAAGAGAAATGGAATACCAAATAAAGTTGCATGCTAAATTAATGGCGTAAAGTGGACAAATTAATTACAGATAAGCATTTCTGAAAATGTGTTGTTTCAGTGGGTTTTTTTCTCCTTAGAATAACTTAGAAATGACAAAAGTTTGGTACGTGAAACTCAGGTACATGTAACTAGTCCCCAGTGATACAGTACATATTTTTGCTAGGTTATATTAGAGTTGATTGTAAAATAATGAAGTTATGAACAATTTAAAGCATGCCCCAGAGCAAATGCAGTAGAAAATTCTGTCAGTGTTTAAATGGAATTGTTAAACAGAGATGCACAAATGGATAAAGCTGATTCTCTGCGTAACACAATACTAAAGCTACAACAAAGGTAGCTTTTCTACAAATATTCAAGTGTTATTTTGAATTACCTCAGTAGGCTTTTTTCCTGTCTTTCTATGCAGCTGTACCTCAATGGGTTTTTGATCAAAACTAAAGAGATCTTTCGACATTGTCTGCCTCAATGAGCTGCTCTGGAATGAACAGTGAGTAACCACAGGTGAGGCCAGGCACTTGAGCCTGGTCCAGACTCTCTGGGAACTTGTAGCTATAGTCTTCTCCATGTGGATTAGTGGAGTTAAACATAAATGTACGACTATGAAAAGAAAAATACTGGTTTTGTATAAATAAAGCTAAAATTTTCATTTTTGGCCAAGATTTTTAACAGAAGTACATTGCTGAAAGCTCAGTTTTATGTCCTATAGGTTTGATCTCATTTCCTTTGAAATCAAGGACTGAATTGAGGCTCAAATTGATATGCTGAAAATAGCTTTAAGAATGTAAATATTTCATGAGGTGAATAAACTGTGATTTCCTTCTAATAATTTATCTTGATATGGATAAAAAAGAACATTGGGAAAAAATAAGCTCATTTTGAAAAATTATTGAGTCTGTTTCCTGGCACAAAACTTCTCTTGCTGAGGCACATACAGCTGAGCTACTTCATACTGCAAGCTATTTAAGATTTTATAAGCTAATCAAGTTTGAGTCTGTTTTTTAACAAGATGGACAATTTCCAAAGAAAACCCAGGTGTTTCAGGACAGGATGTTGATGAAATGGTTGGTGGCATGTTTCTCTGCACTACACCATAGGCCCTCACCAGCCTTAACCAAACACATGCTTAAGTTGAAGCAGCAAGTGTTCCCACTGAAATGAATGGATTTAGATAGGTGCAGAGGTGATTTTCTCATTGGGGTCTGAATCCCTGGAAAGGTGTCTGCTGCAGGAGATGTGCATTGGGAGAGGCTGGGAAAGAGGGCCCGGACCATACACAGTAATCACTTGTGTTTGTGTGAATGTTTTGTAAAGACAGGGTAAGTGGTACAACTTGAGTAACCATCTTGTTATCTAGAAATTATTGTGCTAATAACCTATCATAACACTGGTGTAAGTTCCTCATACTAATAAAGAGTAACATAAGTGTTAAACCTATGAGATTGTAATGGAAAAATGTGTTTCCGTTAATATGTTTGAAGTTAAGTTCAAGTGGACATTTCCTCTCTATGGTTTTTTTTTAACTTATTTTGGAACATTGCACTATGACTTGCCCAGACTTTGAAAATTCCTCATGTATTTTTGCAAGGAAGAACGGGTATGGGATCTACTTTTTTAAAAGTTTCTGGTAACATTCTAGGTGTGGATAAAAAATGAACACAGCATTTTTTGATGGTACTACAAAACTTGCTGAGGTCAACTGTGTCTATGGAGTAAACAGTAAATCAGTATTAAAATTTATAGAATTAATTATAAAACTTATATTAAACATATATAGAACAACACTACAAGTTACTGTGTGATGGTAGGGGCTATGTATTTGTTTTGGCTGATGTTAACATAATCAAGCAATGTAAACTTCTACTGCCTTACTAAGAGAATAAATTGTAGCAAATATTTTTACTTATTTTTCTAAATAACTATTCTTCTACTATCCTGGAAGACCATTAGCTAAGAATTTTTAAAAGTAATTTTCCACCCTTGGTCTGTGTGTTTTTTATTATAATGCATTTTTACTTGGCAACAACCACAGACTAAAATTGTATTTTATGCATATAATTTTATATTAGTCAGAATGAGAAAACCCAGGAGTGTACTTTTCAGGGCACCTATTTTTATTGTTAATTGAGATGTATGCAATTGGAATGCATCTAGCATATGAAAAGATTTATTTGAAAAGATTAAGCTTTAATCACAAATGATGCAAGAAAACTCACCACGTGGAGCATTTGCAAAAGAAAGCAAACTACTATTTAACATGGTGGCAGAACAGCCTTTGACAATCTGTAATGTTAATTGATTGGCCGTGTTGGATATGCTAGAGCACACAGACCAGGGTGTTTGTATGCCAGAGTTGTAGCACACAGAGAACAGAGACAGCACAAAAACACCCAGCCTTTTGACTTCGGCTTTAATAGAGTTTCTTGATCAGGTAATGAACGTGCAACGATAAGACTGATTAAGTGACTTTATTTCATTGCGATCTTTAAATAGCTGACTAGGCAATTTGTAGCTTAACCTGCTCACCTGTCACCTTTGTGTTACCATGGCAGTAAAATATACACTGGAATGACATTTGACATTCTTTTAATTCTTTGCAATTTGCAATCAAGACAGCTCTATGAGTATACTTTATTTTAAGGTCCCTTGAAAATAACAGAAATGTAAATCCTATCTTCCCAGCACTTCTAAATTATAGTATACTGTATTTGTTGATTACATTTGCTTTTGAAAGCATGCATGGCTTGGAGTCACTTGAATAGCTCCCTCTGGACATCAGTTAATGAGAGGAGAGTATTGGCACTTAATTGAAAAGGAGCTGGCAAGTAGATAGAAATCACTGTGTTGATCATTGTCTAACTTTTAATTTCTTGAACACTTGAGTTCTGGTTGCTTTTCTTGTATAAGATACAGAAACATAACCAAGGGCCACATGCATGATCAGGTGTGTGAGGCATTTCCATATGCAAGTAGAGACCTATAAAATCATGAAGAGCAGTGAGATTATTCATGGATTCTCAAAAGAAAGAGGGCACTGCAAGTTTAAAACAAATAAAAGAAAGTTCTCTTCATTGGATACATAAAAATGAGGACTATAGAAAATAGTCCTACACAAGACTGAATGTATAAATAGGTTTAAAAAGGAAGTAGAATATAAATTTGCTCGTGTCTATTAAATGTAGCTGCCCATATGCAAAATCTAACACAGAAAGTCAGTAAATTGTTGTGGACAAGAAGCTGGAAGATGAGGAGTGCCAGTCATTTCCTATATGAATTGTTCCTTTTTCTAAAGTGTCTGTTACAGTTAATTTTCAGACATCTGCTACATCTACCATGTATTTCATGGACCTTTCATCAAACACTGTTTAGGGATTCTCAGGTATCTTATTTGCTAACAAAAAACCCAAGATGTGAAAGGTTAGTCACATCAAAATCTACTCTAGATAATAATATTACTTCACCTTTTAAGGGCACCTAGTTTTAGACCAGAATAGTTCCTGCATCAGCATACCACGTAAGTGTGATGACCTGAAAACAGGTCCTGAAAATTTGTAGTGTCTTACTTACTAAGTTCAAACAAGTTTTGCAAGGACAGTTTTCCCATTTCCAACTGCTGTCTTCTGCCAGGGTAATGCTTAAATTTCCTTTGAGGCTCTTCAAATACTTTTATGGGGAACATGGTCAGAAAAGATCAGCTAGAGTTTTTGACCCTGGCTAGCTGTTTTGACTATTTTGAGTTTCCAGTCAGAAGTGGCAGTCTAATCAATCTACTTTTTGCAGACAGAAGAATTCTCCCCTATGTGAAAAGTTGTTGCTACAGTCAGAGGTCTGGTAAACTGATGTTCCAGTAAACCAGAAAGAATCTCTGACTTCCAAGATACTTAATCTCTCAAGATCTGGGAAATTTATAGCATCACAGAAATGCTTTGAAATCCACTTGTCCCATTCAAATACAAATGTCATGATCATAGACCACAATGAACTGAAACAGAATGGGGTTCCTCACCTCAAATTTTATGGTTCCAACTTGCCTTCAAGTACAACTTTTATCTTCCCTTGGATGAGCCAGGTAACAGCAATACTCAAACATCTAATTAGCTTCATTTGGTTACATTAGTTAAACATGTTACTGAACATCAATACCTTAATTCTCACAAGATATTTATTAGGCAGGTAAACAAAGACTGGTTTCCCTCTGCTGCAGATGAAAGAAATTAATGTTTTAGAAATGAACGTGTGTAAGGCCATGCCTTGAGAAAAATGGTAAAATATTATTTAAATGTGAAGACTCCTAAGGTCATTGAAGGCTTTTTCTGGAAAATCATGATACAACTGAACAATATTATCACACAGCTATCTTTGAAAACATAGAGCTCAGAAGAATCAATGTTACACTTTTAAATACAATTTGAAATGCGCTCATAAAGAAGCAGCTTTTTTGTTACTATGAGGTGCTTCTGTTTAGCAAAGTATAGTACAAAATGATAGGTTCCTTATTGCCACAAGAGCACTATCCTGCAGTACTTTGGCTGCATCAGCATTTCCTTAACTTTGCAGTCCATCCCAAGGTAAAGTTTTACATACTGTAATGTCAGTGAAAAAAATGTCAGCATTTTGTAATGTTGTCAATTGATATTTGATAGAATTAGACTAAGGAGGCCAGGGACTCATGGCTGCTGTCACTCTGACATTGTCATATTGTGGAGCCAAGGAGAAAGAAGGAGGCAACAATCATCTTCTTTATACAGAACAACTAAACTACATAATTCATTGCCACCAAAGGCCTGGCAGTCATTTTGAAGCATTTAGAAAGTAAATTTGACAATTAATTACTTAGGCAGATTTTCACTCCTGCAGATATCCTATTATTACAAACGACAGCCTTTAAGTAGTTCCTGAACTCATTGGCTGCACTGGTGGGCACAACCCTATTCACTTTTCACAGGTGCTTTGGTAAGGCAGATATATTGAAATTCTGAGAACTTGAGTATAGAGCTGACTGCTAATATCTGCTTTGTGATTACACAAAAATAAGTTTTGCTATCATAAAAGGCTGTAGATTCTGCATTTTCCCCAAAGAATCTTGAGACAGAAAGACTGCATAGAGGGTGGGAGGGAGGTGTAGGAGGCATGAAAATGGGGAAGGTTCCTGAGTCTTCCAAACAAGGGAGGGGATGGCAGGTCGTCAGGTTGCAATAACCAAGAAATACTGCAAAGATTAAATGAATTTCCTTTTTGGTTTGTATGCCTTTTTTTTTCTTTGTCTGGCAATCTTCATTCTTCTGCTACTTTTTCATATTGTTTTTATTAATTAAGCATGAACTAATAAGGACATTGAAAAATTAACTCAAATGACCAAACTAATACACCAGAAAAAATGGACTGCTGAGCTCCACTTCCATTCCATATCAGGACATACGAAACAGCATGGAACATCTGCCACTCCCTTTCTGAAACCAAGTTTTTCAATATACCCAGTGATAACAATCCAATAAACTTCCACATTGAAATCAAATAATAAAGATCAGTGCAGACAAATACTGCAGTTATATATGAGCAATTTTGTATAGGACACTATTTAACACACAGCAGGAGAGATGAAATGTCTTCTTCACCAGGACTGTGATGTGGAAGCTATTACAGACATCATGAGCAGTGCCTAATCACACACACACTTACTCATTCTTCACCCTTGGCAATAGCAGCAGAGTTATTTGCATCTGTTCATAAAGGTGCACAACATTTCACCCAGTGTTAGGCTGGGTGATACCCATGGCTTCTAGCAAACTGCAGGTGGTTAAAATGCTTTCATGTGGTAGATATTCAGTATATTGTTGACCTCTGTTTTATAATGGTGCTCAGTATTCATGAGAGTCTGTGTTCCCAGAACCAATAACCAGCAGGCTGATGGAGTTTATGGGGTGAAGAAGACAAACATAAGCATGACCTTCACAGCAGGAACAGGCCAAAACCCTAGCCAGAACCTTGATACAGAGTTAATTTAAAAAACCAGACAAACTGACTATTGCAAACACAGTTCATTTGTGTTAATATGAAGAAAGAAAATTAGTTGGAGGTCTGGCCCTGACCTGCAATGTCATAATAAAACACATTTTCAAGCTTTGACTTTTCTGTCAAAGGTTACATCAAATGGCAGATTCAGAACTTTGTAGTGACTGCTTAATCCTGATTTTTCAGCCTCTGCAGTTCCATATTCTTCCCACACATAATCAAAGACCCAAAGAGCTGATCCTGTCATCTCTACTTACTGCAAATATAATAATCTAATCAAGGGAAAGTAAAATACATCATTGCAGAGTAAATTTTAAAGTCCTCCTGACAGAATGAATATAAAATAGATTTAAAGGTCTAGATCCAGCCCAGCTGAGATCAGAATATCCACTGGCAGTTCCCTCTTTTCAATCAATGATGGAAGGATGGAAGACTTCCAAGTTAACAGCATTTTTTAAATACACAGAGTGCCAAATACTAGAAATTGATGCATAACTTTACATATCCTCTCATTTGGTATTGTGAAATAATTATGAACAAGGGCTATTGAAGATGGCAAGGAACATCTTTAGTGAAAACAATAAACAGGTTGTTTAGTGAAAAGAGCTTTCTTTATATTTCTTTGTGAACTGTCCCCAAACAACATTCTCACTGATGTGAAAAAAACGCAAGTACATTTCATGGTAACATGACTGTATGAAAAAGTTTTATTTCTCACCTCTCAGGTGATTGGACTTCTTTTTCCTTATATTTTTATTTTTTCCTATATACCTATTTTGGTTAGAATTTCCTGAAAAAAAATCTTTCCAGACCAATATGAAAAATGGAAAACTCTTTGAGAGGGAGTTACCTGATCAAAAATGACAAAAAGAACACCAATAAACCAATGGAAACATGACACCACTAAAAGTGTCAAAGTCATTGGTGAAAGACAAATTCCCAGACTTGTTGAATCAGAATTATGCATAATCATCCTTTTGTGTGAGCTGGCAGGCAGTGGAATACAGGAAAACAGGATCACGGGATGGCTGGTTTGGAAAAGATCTTTAAAAATCATCTTGTCCAATCCCTCTTGAGCAGGGTCAGCTTTCACTAGACCAGGTTGTTGAAAGCACCATTTGACCCGCCTGTGAACACTTCCAGTGAAGGAGCAACAGTGTCTCTGGGCGACTTCTTCCAGTGTCTCCCACCTACACAGTAAACACATCTAGTAGGATGTTCTAAGAAGATTTGAAGTCAGATGGTCTGTATGCTGCCTCTTCTTGCAGCTGTAATACCCTTCTAAGGCACATATCCTTAAATTCAAGGAATGTAGTATGATATATGGTTGGATATGGGATGAAAAACATAAGAGCACCAATTTCCTCTACATAAAAGTTTGTTTCCTACATATATAAGTACAGAAGACAACCCTGTACTACAGAAAATTTTCTGCCAAGTGATTTTACAATCTGAATATTAGAAAGGAGAACAGATCTTCACTGTTAAGTTCAGTTAACAATTATCAGTCTCATTTACTGCTTRTGATGTGGGGGATCAAGAACCTGAGTCTATGTGCTTGTATATAAATACAGCGGAGAGAGTGTTTCAGAGTCTAGGCTGGTTTTGTTGATTTCAAGGTCAATGCCAGATTTGCCAATAGCTTCAAAGTTCTAACATCAAATTTACAATACACACTCCTTCAAACAATAATGATGCCTAAAATTTTGTTTCTAATATTGGACTAGAAGTGTTGGGAGTTTTCTCAGTGGAAATTTAATCAGCTTTAGAAGAAGATTCTCTTTAAAATGTCAGTAATTATAGTTGTGTTGTAGGAAACCACTTTTCAGAAAACAAAAAAAATAATTTTATGGATTTGAGTATATTAAGAAATTAATAGCAACAGTTCCGTTCTGTAAGATTTGTTCCTGGGGACACTGGGTATGTATGTATACCAAGTTATATGGCCTTCCCTCTGATGATACAGAGAGAAATTTCTTACTTTAGGCTTTGTGCAATTTTTATTCATCTCTTGTGTCAAGCAATATTCAGATTGATTAATTTTCTAATTAATAAATTGTATTCTGGTGAACTGTAAGCTACTGAAAAAAAAAATTGTCAATCTTTGGATAAAGAATTTTATTAGAGGTAGAAAAAAATAGATCCATGAGCAAAGGAAATAAAACCAATAAGCCCTGAAAACAGCAAAGGAAACATTAATTCAGTCAGGGCCCTTTCAGTTCGCCTTAGGAATCATGAGTAGCAATTTGAAATCCTGTTTTTCTCCTGGGAAGAAGTGATGCTCTAAACTATACTGATCAAATAAAATGAGAAGCCGCAGGCTAAAACAGAAGGAAAGAAGTTACAACAAAGAAAAACAGCTAGTTGTATGAAATGACACATTTATACACCAGCAAAGAAAAATTAGAATCCTCTCCATTTACTTTATATCGACTGCAGAAGAAAAATAGCTGTATTACAGATATCAGACAACAGAATAACATAAAATAAAGGATTATTTTGAATCATCCCAGAGGATATTGTCCAAAATATGTGCTTAGGATATGCAGACAAAATGGCATCATTATGCAGTTTTTGGACATCAAAAAAATGCAATAATCTCAAACATATTAAAGAGATTTAAAACACAGCCTAAGTAAAAATCAATAAGGAAGAACCACATAGAAAAAAAAAGCTACAAAAGAAGAGAAAAAATCCTTTATTTGTAAGAGAAAAATTACAGTGTGAGGGTTTCTTAATCTCTGATAGCCTGAAATCTCTCCTTCACTCTAGTCTGACTGATATGCAGTCTTTAGATCTACACTGTCTAAAGAAGGAAGAAAGGTATTCTTAAGAAATGACAGTGCCATAGGAAACCACTGACAACTCCAGAACCTGGGACACAACAGTAAAGGTGAGAGAAAACAGATAATTAACCCATCTTTGAAATCCATGGTGTGCTGAAACATTCCTGTTCTATATTCAGTCTGGCACCATGCTTCCAGTGCAGAGGAAACAGTGCCTCAGCAACGCTCTGGGTATTTGCATTTGCTATAATGAAATAATGGCTTGTTCCATTGCATGCGATAGTTGGAAAAAAAGCACCCTGTAGCACATCATGGAAGAGACACAGCACAGCTGGGCCCTCATTTCAAAATTTTTTGACAAACACATCAATCCCAAATTTTAGATCTGAAACTGATATCTCTGCTAATTAAGGAGCAGCATACAATGGATTAGTTCAGCTTCATACCAAAGAAGGTTTAGATGGGATCAAACACTCAGAATGATAGGAGAACCCCAGGTCAAGATCTTAYATCTACATGAAAATTTATGAAGAATAACAATTTAGATGCTTTAAGCAAATCATCCAAGAGTTTAATAGAGGTCATCTTAACAACTGTTCTGATCCTTCACAGCTGTGAGAATAAGTATGCAGGCAGACAGAAAAAGGAATAATCCACATCTGTGTTATGCTTGTAATAAGGCAGGGTATAGCAAAACTGAGTTTTGCTCAAGCCAAAAGGAATGCACAGGACTTACACAGGATTAGGTGCTTTTCTAGGTTTCATAGCCCAAATAAAAGCAAAAGGCAGTATTTCTTTTGCCTTGTCATTTACTTCCTGTATAAGAATCAATAAAGATTTCTGTATCTTAGTAAAAAAGTATAGAGAAAAATAATTATTTTTATTAGTTTCTGAGGTTTTCTGGACTTTGGCTGGCAAATGATTGTTTAAGAAAATATAATTAAAACAGTTTAAATTATAATTAGAAAAAATGCAATTTCACAACAGAGGAACAAATGCAATCTTTGGGCAAGTAAATGATATTGGTCTTTCAATTCATCATTCTTTTCTAACCTGTTTGGAAAGATATGTTGGGCACTGTGTGAAATCAGATGCTATTTTCCACAGGTCACTACCTACTTATTACTACAAATGAGATCTGCACATTGTAAAAAAACCCTCTCTCTGGTAATTTGGTGCTTTTGCTAATGTTGTGTTGCCTTTTATTCAAGTTATGGTCATGCTTATTGCACACTACCTAAAGTTTCCAGTCTCTGTAGAAACTCAGACTTTTGCATCAAGTGTGCCTGTAAAACCTCTCCGATTCACCTGTTCTAGAGATGGAGCCTTGTATCTCAGAGATATTAAGGCCAAATCCTGAAGTATGTGCAACTTTTTGGGTGCCTAGTGTGTAAAATATACAGTCTGTTTCCTCACCAWATTAAAGGTTTTTACACCACTTGGTAAATGCAAAAGTATCCTTGATGTCAGAGGTGGCAATGAGCTCTGAAACGTTCAACTCATCAAAAACTTATTGAGCTGAGTGTTTAGAAAATGAGAAACTTTAATGACCTTCAGGTAAAAAATTGATTTAAACAACTAGCTGGTACCTGGGGGATACTCAATAACTGGCTTGACTTTCAGCTAAATTAAGTAAATATAAAATCTATTTCTTTTACTGTTTCTTGTCTCAGTCACTGTATAGCTTCCAAATCCTTTAAAAGGCAGGGACAAGTTTCACAGGCAATTGTTTATTAGAATATTCAGAACTATCATTGCAGAGGTACCACAATACTTTCAAGCTAAGGAGATGGGTCAAAAAAGTTAAATGTAGTAGGAGATTCAATAGACAATGTGAACATTAGTTGATTACATTTAGATAAAAGGTTACTTCCTCACAGAAAAAAGGCCAGTGTCCAGCTCTTTCTGTAAACATACATATGTGACTGAATGTATTTATTTGTGTGTTTGCTTGCTTCCCCCTATTGAATAGATGTATAAATTAATGTTTGCAGACATTTTTCTAGAATAAATCAGTAAGGTATTTGGAACATTGTTGCAGTACTGCATATTTGACTTTTAAAAACAGATATGCCAAAGTATTTCTGTCTGGACACTGACAACATCTATTTACTGATTTATTTCATATATGCAGTAGAAACAGCAGACGAGTTTTCTCTTGCCTGAAAACTAATGCATGGGAAGACATCCAACTTGCGAATGAAGATTGATATCCCTGTGATATTAAGGTCAAAACTTCAAGTAACGCGACATCTTTTTGGTGACCATATTGAAACTTCTACTTTTTTTTAGAATATTAAAGAGTCCTGCAATATTTCAAAGACAGTGACTTGACAAAAGCCTTAGACTGTGCCAAGGAGCTGATTTCTCTCCATTGCTATGCTGTGTATCTCCAGCAGAATAAGGTCTGAAACTTCAAAGAAGGTTATGGGGCAGCAACATATAGATTAATGTGCCAAGAAAATAGGATCCTCTGATCCAGCTGGCAAAGTGTGACTCAGACAATGATTAACAGTTGTTTCATATGTCTGCCAAACAATATGAAAAAAGTGTCAGACAGTTCTCCAAAGATTAGATTTAGAGAAAAGCTCTTCTTCACAGCACCTGAGAATGAAAATGTGTTTCTAAATTGTCAAAACTTACAACTGGAACAAGGGAAAGGAACTGACTGCTTCATGTGGAGTTCAACACTTAAAACTGAAGGCTCTCTAGGGCTGCACTGTTAATCATCTTCTCTGGAGAACTGAAAATAAGGGGCTACAAATGAAATAGAAGGATCCCTGCTTGCTTAACCTTCTCACTGGAGTGAAAACCATGACAAAAAAAGATCTAAAAAACCCCCGAAGACACCACATTCAGATGTTTGAAAGTAACTGTAATGAGGGCTTGTAACATCTCATTAGGAAACTGTCAAACCCCAGGTTGCTTTACAAATGGACAATCATGAGCTGCGATTACAAAAAAAAGGTGGGAAATAGAGCGACAGAACCAAATATTGTGGCAGGAGAGGATAAGGTGCACAGCATGTACTGGGAATTGAATCTGAGTTTCTTTCTCTAAGTTCTTTAGAAAAATCTTTTAAAGGAAACACTGCGGTAATTTTCATGGGCAAAGGAAGAAGAGCAACATTTTGTCACTTATCCATTGAGACTGGAATCTCTGAATGACACCACCAGTATAGCAAAAGTCTCAGGAGAAGACCATCATGCACTTGACACCAGCAAAGCTCCCAGTGAGACTTTTACAGTTTTACTACAACAATACCTATAGCATCAGGATGAGAGTTTTTACTGAGTTTACAGAAAAGAGGATATAAAGGATCTTACTTAAGTGCAAAGAAAAACACAATCAATGATTTATAACTAATTGAAAGCCAGAAAAACCAGTGAATGTTTAGGGAGGAAATACTTAGTTGATATCTAAAATCACTTCTTCTCCCTATTTTATCCAACCGAATTGTGATTTTTAAGCAAAAGTGTTTTTCCAACAAATGAATAATGGGGAAAAAAAACCTACTACTTTTTCACAAGAGAAATTACATTTAGTCATTCAAGGACAAACTTATGTGTACATTCACATGGAATAGACGGTCTCTACACATGGTATGACAGAAAGTACATCCTGGATAAATCAAACATGTTCCTGGGCTCCCAGTTCTGAGAAAGTAGCTGCTTCTGAGATGTGGCTAATAGGCATATTTATCAAAGAATCATTTGTGAGATATCCAGTTGTCCATGGGGGGCTGTCCTGTAACAAACAATTCCTAGAGTTCACTGAAATATGGAGGGAGATGTTATTCCATACATGTATACATCCTGTGGTAAGGAGTCCCCAGGGAAAGCATGACCTCATGGAATTCTGACAGTGGTGTCAGATCCACCTGCTTTGGAAAAACAGGCCTTCTTCCAATTTTCAAGGTCTGTTTATGTTATGCTGGGGACTTAACTGTGGATGTGGCCTTATCTGCAAGAGGAGTGGCATCTTGTTTTCCTTGGATCAGTGGGATAACCAGCCAGGCAGCCTAAGCCTTGGGCACATTCAGGGCAGGAGGATGAAGGAAGCAAGACTGTCAGCACATGAAGCCAGTGCACACCCAAATGACAGCCAGGCAGATTTGCTCCCTTGGAAATACACACCAATAGTCGGTACTGAATTTCACACTAAACATGAAGAAATTTTCTAAGTGGAAGAGAATTGAAAGGAGACAACAAAAGGAGTGTAATTTACTACTGTTCTTTTGAGGTTGCAATTTCAACCATTTCCTTTACTTACTAGTGCTCAGTATCTTCACTGTCAAAGAATCAAGTTCCCATGGGAAATAACTTTAAAAACAAGTAAAAAATTAAAAAGTCTTCCACATCACTTAGTTTGACTCTCACATATGACATGGTTGTGTGCACTCCTTAAGTTCTAGCTAATTTTCCATTTATCTGACAGTTAAATTCCTTGAATTATGTGCAGGATAGATTTTTTGATTAGAACAAGTTATTAGAATTTTCTTCCTGCATACACCAAAATGAGTCAATCAAAAACCCAAAGCACTAATTGTCACCATTTTAGTAGTGTTTGTGACAGTTTCTCACACACTTTTATTCTCAATAATTATGACTATGCTTTGTAGAGACTTGTTGGATTTTGACAGCACACAGACAGTTTTCAAGCATTTTGAGGCAGGGAAACTGTAAGTCGGAAACTGGGAGCCTAATAGAGCCTGTTGCTCTGTAGAGTGAATTTACAGCTCAGACCTTGGCCAAGCTACACCTGATCCAGTGCCTGAGACCAGCCACCATGTCAAGTGTTCAGGGCCCAGGTTTATGTTCTGATGAAAAAGCAGTGAGATGACTGCTTTTTCTTTGTGCAAACCATTTCCTCTGGAGCATGCCTTCTCTAACATATTTGTTAATTCCCTATGTGACACATGCAGTATTTAGCCTGGCATAACAAGATACTAGGGCCTGTTTCTGGAAATATCCAATGTATTATACCACTCACCATGAATTTAAATGTTCTAAATTTCTCTTAAAAATTATATCTGTTCTTTGGAGTGCCTTTGCTTCTAGTCCTAGCTCAGTAATAAATAAAGTTTTCAGTTTTGTGCATGGCAGCCTATACAGAAAAACATATAAACTGTTATTTGCAGCGATCAGCTGGTTAGAACGTCCCGGCTAGCTTGTCCAGCGACCACTGGCAGCGGGGGAGCGCTCGCCTCGGAGCGGCGGGACCGGGCTCGCGCTTCAGGCAGGCACCCAGAGGGAATCCGGGGACGTTGCCAGATGCAGGACGAAGCTGACAGAAGCTGCTAGCAGCAGAAATAAGAAGGCGGACTCCAGCTGGGTTTTAATCCAAGTTTACTTCATCTCAGGGGAACCAGCAGCAGGAGACAAAGAAAAAGGCGTGTCCCCCCAGGTTATAAAGTGTGAAGGGGCAGGGGAGGAACAAATCCCGGCAGCCAACAGGAATCCGGGGGGGAGTGGGGTACATAAGATAGACAGATGAAACAGAGCAATTGGGGCAGCTGGAAGGTGGGACCCATGTTTCCCATCGAATCCCTCGAAGCCCAGGACAGAATTTTCTGGAGAAGAGGGTGGTGGGCAGGGGTGATTGACATTTACCGAGGAGAGGGAGAACCAGGGCGAAACCATTACAAAACAGGGGRAAACAGAACAGTCCAACTGAACACAACACAACAGTTATTCAGATATTCAGAAAGTAATCTACTAAATGTGCAGAGTGCAACTCCTTGAAAAAATTCTTTCATACTTTATTGTCTCTGCATGTACATATATATATAAAACAACTTTCACTTTCTCTCTTTCTCTCATCCACATCCTCTTTCTAGATATTTTATAAAATATGTATTTATGGGCCCACCCACATGGAATCCATAGTCTCTACGCATTTTCTCCTCACAGAAAATACATCCTGGATAAATCAGACATGTACTTGTACCCTTATTCCAGAGAAACAACATCAGCTTTTTGGGACCAAGCAGCAAAATTTCGGTGTAAATTTGAAGCAATGTAGTTTTCCAAAAGATGAAAGAAGTACATGTGTTTACTGATAATTTTCATGCTGTAAGAGCTAAAATAAACTCAACAAAAAAATTCCAAGTGTTATCCTAAACAGAATACTCAAAGATGTAGTTTTATTCTAAAACACATGCTGCTGATAATTTTAAATTAAAGGCCAGTCTAAAGACCAAATGACACACCCCACATGGCTCTCTTTGATCACTTAAGTGCATTCACAGCTAACAGTTCAACAGGAGTTTATTTTTTTTTTTTCTAAGAAGATAAGATCAGTCTTTGCTGATTATTCTGTCTGTCAATCAGCAAAAACTTTGAAATGTTTTTGCAAACTTTTGAATTTCTGGAATTGTAAAGTGCTCCAATACTAGTTGAAGTTGAATTTCGCCCAATTCTTTTGGTGTACTTGTTTGTCAACAACCAGCTCTCAGAGTGATGTTCTTATGGAAACTGTAATGGAAACTGAATTCTGTGAGTGAACAATTACAATTCTGATACTGCTTTTGGTCAGGTGGGAAAAACTCAAGTCACTTGAAACAGGCCATAGGACCCCTTCCCACACAGGAAAGAAAAGGACATCTGGATCCACAGAACCGCGCTTCCAAGACAAAACTAAGAAAAAAAATAGCAGCAGAATTATTCATGATTGTTCCATAGATGTTTTGTTGCATTATCCCCTTATGGATATCTCTGTTTTGCTAAAACTTGAGGCCATTCATAGTGGTGTATTTCTACATTACTATTTAAATTGGTACCATAACATGGTGAACAGCTGAAATGAAGGAAGAAAGTGATAAAATATTATAGCAATGCAGAGGAATCATGGCAATGTAACACTATTGCTTGTAATTCCTGAATTTGTTTTTAAACTGTGTAGTGTTATTTTCCTTTGAGGTGAGTATGAAATTGCAAAATTCTTAATTTTGTTCACAGTGGGCAGGACATAACGTTTTACTGCAAATTAAATTCTGCCTACAATTTAGCTCAGCCTGGAATACTTATTATCAGAGATTGTCAATCATATTGAGAGAAATTTGTTACASCAGTGCATTTCTATAATTTATATGAATGACAGACTAATAGAGGTTGCAACCTAGGCAGAGACACAGTTCAAACCTCCTGCAGTTAAGGACAATCAGTCCTAAAAGGTTGAGAAAAACTGAAACTCTGAGAAGGCCTAATCTAAACCACTTATATTTCAACTTGGATCTACTACAAAAACTGAATTACAATTTTGTGCTATTTCCATTCATTGCAAAACTATAATTTTACTAGATTAAAAGGATGTTCCATTTGCACCTTCTGTTGTACATTATGAATAAGAAGGGGATGATCTTATTCTTGCATTCTAGACAAATATTAATGACTGTTGGATTTATTTTCCTGTTGTACCATTTATTGCCCTACCTACACTAGCAGATTCTGTCCAAGGAAATACTATACACTAAAGGTGGTCAGAGTAGTGTTTTTATTTGGACTYTTCTCGACATGTGGCCTACATATTAGTAACAATATATATAAACTTTGATGTGGAACACTAGTACTTCAAAATTTAGAGATGGTCAAATCCAGATTTTTTGTTTAGGCTACTTCTGGACTGAGATGAAAAAAAAGATTGAAAAATTATACTCTAGATAAGAAAATAGTTTCTTTATGCTCCAATAAAGGCATTTTAATATTCACATTTTCTAAAAAATCGTAGCTAGAATTTCAGTTGGCTTCATTTGAATGACAGACTWCCACAAGTTCATTTTCTTGATGGTCTGGACCTAATGTTCTGGTTCTTCCCACTCTAAGAAGAACTTGACGAGGCATCTAAAGATAAGTCTTCAGTGTTCACTATGGTATATCTAGTGATTTGTTTGGTTCTATTATTTTCAGCAATAGAATGTAGACATCTACATTCACCATTTTACTGTCAAGTCAGGTGGTATCACATCTAGGGAAGTCAGGCCTAACTCTGCTTTCCCCCATTATCTCTAACATAGGGTAAAAATAACAAAAAGAATCTTCTCACACCTTCTACTTAAACATTCACCTATAATGTTTTATGTCATGGACACCTGGCAGAAATTTTGATGGAAGCACCAATATTTAAAATATGTTTTAACAACATTTGTTAAACTCAAATTTCAAAATATCCTGATAATTCAATATAATGATATTAACAGCCTCTGAACAAGCATTGAAAACAAGTCCTTTGAGAAGCTTGTAAATTTCTGGTACTGGGAAAGGCTGTAATATTAGGAAAACTGAGGTTTGAAAAGGAACAAGCAATGAAAAACCTATGTTTTAATACTCTTTAGAAGTTTATGTGGCATGTGAATATGTTAAGGACAAGAAAATTAATGTATTCTATAGCGTTGTCACATCAACATGAAAAACAATGAGAGAGTCAATCATTTGGTATGATTGAAAAGAAAAGGAAAAAAAAAGCCCTAAGGTAGGTGCTGTGAGAAAGAGGTGGCTTTTGGCTTCAAGTGCTGGAGGTTATTCAAGCAGATATACCACAGAAGAGGTCCAGGAATAAGAAAGAATGAATCATCAACAGAGTCTGCAACCTGATAGATTAACCACCCAAATGGGAAGGAAAATGTTGCTATGCCTTTTTCCTGGAAACTTCATTACCCTTCAGCCAATTTGACAAGAAGCCAAATTTCTTGTCCTTATTTTGCTTAGCGGCTCCCCTGACAACAGCAAAGATTTCTGATTTTCTATTGATGTGAGAGCAGTGATGCCTTTTTCTTAGATGCAGTCTTCTGACTGTAGAATATGTACAGTAAAGTAGGTTACTAAAACATTATCAGATGTTGAATAATATTAATAATCCTCCAGGTTAGGCCCATCTCCAAATCTTCAGGCCATTAACTGTTTGACAGAAAACACAAAATGGATTAAAAATTATTTCTTCAATTCCCAGAAACTGTAACAAACCAGCTATACTCATCTACGGATCTCTAGCTTTCACCCGACTGCCACAAAAGATCTCAACAGTTTTTACTGACTACATTGACTTGAAAAAAAGCATGCTATTAATAGCACTTTAGCACAACAGAAACCATTATCTGACCCTTGGCAGCTGAGAAGTTGATGTTGTTATCCTTCTCATTTTTTTAAATTAAAGATTTTCCGTGAAAAAGTATCGTATAGGAGAATCCAGAGTATTTTGTCATAATCAAAGGTTAAGTGACAAAAACAATGTAGATAATAGTAAAATAAAATGTGAGAAAACACAAGCATGTTGAAGTTGATAGTTGTATCACCAACTGGAATAGGAGAAAACAGCAAGAAAAGAAAAGGTAAAGGCTGTTTTGTCTTTTACTGCGAAATCTTGTCAGCAAAGCTTGGAAAGAAATAACATTTTTTTCCCCTTAAAATACTGTTATTATAGCAACTTCTTGGGAAGATTGAATTCCTATTATCTAACAATCTGAAGCAATAGTGTTATAACCACAGCTCTTTAGTGCTTCTTCAATAATGTGCTCCGACTGACATCTTGAACCTTGTCTCAAGACACAGATACCAGAGAAAGTTTGATTCTTATTATTTGTTAATTTTAAATAATTCAATGAAATCTTAAATTTTATGAGAGATTATTTTTGCATTTCAGTAGTAATGCACTCATTTGAAGAGATTTACTTTGTCCAGTTCAACTGCTCAAAACTATTGTGAGATGTTTACATAAATTCCACTATCCAAAAGTATTTGTGAAAGATATATCAGGTCTATGAAATTAAAAACTTAGTTGGATTTACAGGTAACATGATTTGCTGCCTCCCAGCACCATGAATATTACCCTTGCTGGCTTCAGGATTTGAAGGATTTAGTAGAAGATTTATCACTTAACTTCAGCAGACAACCCAGCAACAAAGCAAAGCTTGAGTCTGAAGTTTTGCCCAGACTTTACATATCCAATGTATAAATGCAGATATATAAAGATAAACAGTTTCACACTTCAGGACTGTCTCTCAGATACTTTGTGAAAGTGGAACATTTTAAAAAAGTGTTTGAGTGCATAAGCTTGTTGCAAATATTTAGCATTCTTAAGTTTGCATTGGGATATATATATATATATATGTGGGAATGTGAAATAAGAAAGATTTAAAAACTTGGTTAGTATGGAACTGACATTTTTTGATAAATATTCTTTCTTGTTCCAATCATGTTTTTCCCAAATTTCAAAGCAGACCAAGGAAGTTGCAGCCTCCCCTCTGGGACAGCACTATTCAATTTTTGCACTAGTCACTCCAATTCAAAACAAGCAAATTTTACAGAAGGTACTTCTACTAAGTTTGGAAATGCATACTATTATTATTAAATTTTGATGGAAAATTTCTTATAAATAGTTCTGTGTCATATTAGTTGAGGAAAGAAATGCCTGACAATGCTGGCTGTTCCTCAGTACCACTTGAGACCACAAGAGAATCTGTAGATCAGTGTGCACGCTCCAACTTGCAACACTGACCTTGTGAGTTATGCAAACACTGGTTATGTTTGCTATTTCCTACACAGACCTAACTTCCAGTCACAAGTAACTTCGCTTCCCAGACCTACACAGACTGCACCCTGTCAAAGATTTCTGGGTGTTGAGCTGTAGAAAGTTCTAAATATTATGTCCTATTGTGAATTTTTCTACCAGCCAAACAGTTACTATTCAGAGACAGACAAACAGCATTTCAGCCTGATTTCCAGTCTTCATTTTCGTAACACACATGAGCAGAGACTATTGAAATAAACTCTTCTGCATATGATACCTGAGTACTGCATTTGCTGCCACTAGTCAAGGACTGGATCAATTTTAGCTCTTTTTCTTCTCTGTGAAATAGACATATTTTTCAGCCTGATTGCTATCCTAAGATCTAGATACAAGGTCATGTGACACTTTAATGCTTTGGTAAAAATGAATTTATAATGTCAAATGCTATTTTCACTTTAATCCTGCATATTCACATAATGCTGTTTGGGTGTCTAGGTGTTTATGTGATATGCATTGAGCATGTCTTTCACTTTTGCACAATGGTATTTATGCCATTTCTTGCAGCTGACAGAGTCTTTGCTCTTGATTAACTACTGCTCTTCCAGCAAACCAGGTAAAATCTTGCTTAGGTGAACAGTGAGTGGTATAGTTTCATAACCCTTCTTCTTATATGATTGTTTTTAAACACAATGCTTCAGGAAGCTAGGACATTTTTTTTCATAGACCAGCACACATTTCATAAGCTCATGATGAGGAAAATGCAACTCATCTTTATTTCTGCTTTTTTGGTTCCATTTGCTCACATAATAGCTATAACTAGTGATGCCACCTAAATGAGTCATCTCCTTAGTATGCAAAATGTTGCTGCATTTTCAGTAGTATAATTTAAAGAACAGACTGGAAATAGAGTGAAAGCTTTCCTCCACTACACACTTCACACTTTCATATTCCAAAATGAGGGAGGGTCTTGACAAACAACTTCCCTCATGCCACACTAAAGGGAAGATATTACAAAAAAGCACTATGTGTCYATACTCACAGAATTTCCTCTGTTCACTCTGGATTAACCCATACAAAAGGGTTTTGTCTGAAGAACAACCAAAATATTTGTTCTGTTATGACCGGTAGCTATAACACTGAACTTAAACAGTAGGAAAACAATTGCCCTGGAAGTCAACATGTTTTCTTGCTGCAAACCACAGTGGGAAAATCAGTAAAAAATGAGAAGAGGATTTGATAACAGTGAAAATCTACACCTTTGCTCTCTGGTAACCTCCTCTTGATTCCAAAGGCAAAGACTTCCTTCTCTTATGAAAGTAATTCAGTAACCTGCTTCTCATCAACTTCAGAAAGGTTGTGCCTGAAAACTGGAGTTGACATGCACAATTATTTTAGTAAGAAACCACCAATGTGTATTTTTTGCAGTTTCTAGAACTGCTAAGAATAAACCTGGACAAAAGATTTATCACTTTTATAAAGAAAGTCAGTTGAGCATGACTGTAATATGTTGTCATAAGAAGACTTTAACTCAGCTAAAATGAGACAAGATAGGAAATTTAAAGAGAAGCTATTCTTGTTATCAGTTTTAATGAATGATATTATGTGATAACCAAAAACAAAGGGAAAAACAAGATTAGTAATTGCTCAGAAAACATCCTTCCTACTACTCTAAATTATCATGACACCACAGTCTTTGGCTGTGAAGTTAATTTCCTCAGTAATTACATTCTCCTCAGAAGCACTCAGAAATGCTTGCTTGGTATGTCTTCCCAAGGTAGGACAAAAATCAGGTTTTCAGTGGCACAGTAGAATCACAAGGAAATGAGGAAAACCTATTGTTTCCCCATTTTCAGGAGTTATAATATATGCCTAAGATGTCCAGACTCCGTACAGAGACTGTGCCTTTTGACTGCAACAGTCATGACAAAATTGTTTTCAGAAGCTATCAGTAGCATCTAGTCAGCCAAAAGGGTCACCCTGGAAGGACTCAGATGACCTTCTAAATTACCCTCACTAGGTCCTTTTGTCCCTCAGAAAACAGAAAGAAAATATAATTATTAAAAATTTAATTTCTGCTCGGGTGCATGCACAAAATATAGACTATAAAACCAAATTATTTTTAAATGCTATTTGTCACCAGAAGCACAAACCCTAAACCTGAATACTGTCTTTGGGAAAAGAAAACAACTCACTAGTTATTTGTCAAAGCCATTGTAACCATGGCTCAGAGACAGTGTTCCTTCTCCAAAATCACGCTTGTAGGGTTACACTTTCAGTCTTGGATCTCTGCCACGGAGATTTGGGCACTCTAAAGACCAGTACATRTTGGCAAAGAAAGATTTATTTTGCAAAACCACATCACAACATGGTTCTTCAGCCACAGTTAACCCTGTTCCTTGTGGCAAGTGACACCATGAGAATAAGGCTCAGACGTGTTGCTAACAAAGAGAAGTGGCATTACTAAAAAACTATAAGGTATATTCTCATTCATGGAAACTCAGAGAAAATTACAACCCCAGGTCAATTAGTTTTGAACCTAGAGGCCAAGAAAAACAGCAACAAAAAAAGTTAATCTATATATGAACAAAAGACAACAGCCTTACAGACTTCTGGAAAGGCAAAATTTATGGCAGCGTCACTGATTCCGTATTTAAAGATAAAAGTATCATCTGAGGATATTCATATCCTGTCCCAAATAAGCAGGCCACACTGAACAGTTCTATAAGACATCCTGTCTTTTGTAGTGTCAGATCCAAAAGTCATGTAGCCTGACAATTATCTGCAGTGCTCTCCACACAGATTACTGTACTGGGTCAGAAGGAGCCGCTTGAACTGTAGCTGACAGGAACGTAACAAATGTAGATGTCATTAAGAAAAAACAAAACACAACAAACCAGAAGGCTGTTATGGAATAATACCTCTTACATTTTTTGTACAATTCCATTTTGGTCAAGATCAAGTTCTCAACATTACCCACTATTTTAGTGAGTATTATATAGTCAAGCACACAATGAGATGAAGATTTTTAGTATAAATGCCATTATTTCCTTATGGTGGATCTCTACAAATGAACAAAAAAAATCTTTCTTCATTTATAACAGGCCTCTTTTTATGCAAGGAAAGCCATATAATTCTCTAGACAAATAATGCAAGGAAAGCCATATAATTCTCTAGACAAATAATTTATATCTATTTTCCTGAGGCTTATGGTAAAAACAACAGAAGATTCATAGAAATTATTGAAATCCTTTCAGTGCTGTTTGAAAATGTCAGCCTGTCTTCTTGTGTGCTCTGGCAGTACGGTAATGTCCTGTAACACAGCATTAGTGTCAAAAGTGAAACTGTATTTTAAGTTGTCTGTTCAAAGACTCCCCAAAGGCTCCAGCAATACAGAGGCCCTGTTGTCTGTTCAAAGACTCCCCAAAGGCTCCAGCAATACAGAGGCCCTAACTCTAGATTCCAGCTTGAGAGTCTATACTATAAATCTTAGTAACTAATTTAGTAATTAATTTTCTAGTTAGAAATCAAGAAGCAATTCTAAACTTGTCTGCACACATTGAGTCGTAAGGAGTGTCCACATCTCATAGCAAGGAAAGAGATCTCTTCCAGTGTCAAAGACTATAATCTTGCAATTTCAGTGAGTAAAAACAAAGTAAGAAACTTCTGAACCTACACATGTAGTTTATAGCAGCATTTAGGATGTTTATTTTTTATTGATATTCTTGACACCTTCCTTACAATGTGTGTATATATATATATATATGTGTGTGTGTGTTTATGCAAACCGAAAAAGCTATCCCAGTTATGGTTTTTGCTGACTCTGTGTAGTAACAAGCAATTTAACAAAGCTTTGGAAGGATTAAAAAAATCAGAAAAAAACCCTACCTAATTTAAATACTGAGATGGGGCCTTTGATGTATGTAACTTCTGTGTACTTCCAACACATCTTATATCTAATTCTATAACTAGTGCTCAGTTTGATCTGACTTGCAGTGTTTAAGCTCTCTGAATGTCTGTTTTCTTTACCAGCCACTTTATCACTTTGATATTTTCACCTTAATAGCTTAACATGCTTTCCCCATTCTAAACTATTTACATAATATTCAGCTAATGTCTTTTCATGAACTATTTCTGAGTATCATTCAGTCACACTGTCTTATTGTTCATGCTATTACAAGTGTTTCAAAAGGGTCAAAGTACATAAAAATAAATATACACTTTTCTAAAAAAAAGATCAATAACATTTTAAATTAGTGCTGAATTTTTAAAATAAATTTTTTTCCAAATTGTTGTTTTTTAACAGGAATTGTTCTAGCTACACAAGCAGCATGTGTACTTTGGAAGAAAGTGAAGAAGGGCAAAGCAGGGGGCAGGACACCAGAGAAGCTTCAAGAATATTCTCTCTCAAAAGAGAACATAGCCTTTGGATATGCCCTGTACATAAACAGTGCTAGGGACTATACGTAAACAAAATTCCAGGAATTTCACAAAACAGGGACATCTCCTTTCCACCCTGCCAGCTGTGAAAAGGAAGTTCCCAAGATGCCCCCATATTATGTGTCATAAAAGAGCAAATACATGACACGAAAGATGTATTCTTTTTGATTTCCAAAGATCAGTAACACAAGAAGACTCTGTCCTACAGTAGGAAAAGGCAGCATTCACTAATATCTAGTTCTTGAAAACCTGATAGCTCAAAGGTTTGAAAAAAAAAAGTATAAAACTCTGTGTGTGTGTTTTGGTTTTATTTTTCCAATAATTTTTATTAAGGGATAAAAAGTTGCTCCACTACCTGAAGCCAACTCTGAATCTAGCCAAAACTATCCTTTGTTTAAGCCCACTGCAGAAAGGGTAGTGGTCAGCTGAAGCACTGTTTTCCAGTTGTCATGCATTATTAAGACTCTCTTGCTGCAACATGTCTAACCCCTATTGCCTGTGGTTTTGCAAGTCTTCTAATGTAATGCCTCACCAAGGCTGAAGCCAGACCATGTCAGAAGGCCAGATTGCACCTCTTGCTATAAATACTGCTTTTGTTTTCAATTTGTACTCCTGTCAAAGGATATCTACTCCAAACTTGTGAATTTATTGACAAAAAACATCAGCTCTATCCTTTTTGTGCTTGTTCCTAGCTTGCCCTGACACAGACAGCTCTTGCTTTACTAAAGCCTTTGAGAGATGTATTGGCTTCTTAAATGAATAAAGGCGAACACAGGAAAAATGAAAGGGGATATGACTATATTTTTCTTGTTTATGATGGTCTGAGTTGCTGGCACATATTTCATTGAATCTCTAATTCTATTACTTCCTTACACAGGCTGTTTATATTTGCTCATTAATGAAACAGTATCATGACTGAACATGTGGCAGCCACAGTAATTAGCAAAGCATCTCCTTCTATTCTTCAAAATGTCGTCAAAACACTTGTCAGAAAACAAACTCATTTTCAGTCTCTGCTGCCATTTACAGGGTTTCAGGCACTGATGATAGCTTGTCTGCTTAGTTTAAAAGAGCTCTTGATATAACAGAACCTGACACTGTTTACTTCAGCCTATTATGCCTGCTGCATTCACTGAATGCTTCAGTGGAAAAGAAAAATCGAAAGAAAGATACTCATTGTAATGCCAGCTGCTTTTTAAAAAAAGGAAATAAATTTTTGTTTGAGCTCAGAACGTACTCAGCAGGCCCAGAGTGACCCCCACTTCTGATGTCAACAACAAAAGAATCTGCCTGCATTTTCCACAACAATCACAAAACAGCTAAAGAACATTGAAAATGTAAGATTGGTTTCATCTTATTTTATTTTCAAAGTGGTACCTACTAATACAGACAGTATCTCAAATTTGAAACAACTGCTATTTCACAGGTTGCATGTAGAAACATGATGAGAATCAAGGGCACTTCTGAGCATTTTACCTCATTATAAACTACTTGACAGGACCATTTTTTAAGGCTGAATTTAAGTTATATTTGGTATTTATAGTTGGTATCACAATGACTTTCTGTACTGACAATTCATTATTTTATGGCCAGCTTGTTTCAAATAAAGTTATCTAATTATGACAGTGATCACAATGTTTTGCATGTTGATGACAGCCCTACATCTGTCATTCAAAACTTCTTGCTTTACTGAATGTCAAACCAATCTTTTTCCCTTAACAAATCTTGATATAAACTTGTTTGCATAGTATGAATAAGACTGCATAAGACACAAAACTAGTAATTATTACTATTACCATTATATTATTATTACTATTATTACTATTACTCTGGCAGTGTAGCCAAGTACAGACAAAAATCAGGGCTGTGCTGTGCTAGGCTATGTAGAAATGCAGATCTGAAAAAGTAGTCTTTGCACTAGAGGCTTTGTAATTTAAACACCCAGAAGTCAGCAAAGCTAACAAAGCTCCTGGATCAGCCTACTTGGAACCTCTGTTCTGTGGTGTTCACTAACCTCATAAGGATAAAAATATCAAAGTGAACCCCCCCATCTCCAAATATTTTGGCTTCTATACTTGTCTTGTGTTTCTGGCTAGGTTAGAGACACAACAAAACGCTTTCAACTCTAGAGAATTTTCCACAGAAATGAGAGAAAGAAAAAATGCAAACAACCCAATTTTTTTCTCTCATATTCAGACTACAATGATTTTATCACTTAATGCCTTTAAAACCTCGTGCAGCCTTTCCAGTGGTTCAGTGTGGTTTATTAGAGACTGTGCTAACTCCATGGTGTCTACGAGTGCTTTAGTTTTGTAATAGGATTTGCATGACTCTGGGTATAACCCTCACCTTCAGAAACCTACCTCACACATTTGTCTGAGTCACCCTGCTCCCCTACTGCCAGCTGAGAGTAACAGATTAGATACATTGCACCCCAAGAGCAGCTATTTTAGGTGTCTAATGTAAATCTAATAGCACCCTAGAAGGACCTATTTATTTACATTAATTAGCTGAAATTGAGGTTTCCTTACGCCTGTGTGCTTTGACAGATTATTACTATTTGACAGATTATAATTTAGATTTGTTTTCTCATGTTCAGTTCTTTATTTAATTCAAGAAATAAATAATTTTTTGCTAGATGTATGTAATTGTTGGGATTGCCTTGTATATTTTTGTCTCCATTTTCTTAACAAAATGAAAAATTGATTTTTAAATTCAGAAAGGCAAACTTTTGACCTTTAGGTTAAAAAGTTTAATAGTTTTTCAACATACTATTTAGAGTTGGGGAAGCAATACCCCAAAGAGCTAGATATTCAGTTTTTGTCATTTTTGCCTCTCACTTCCTTTTTTATTTCATTGAAATAGCAGAGAGGCAAAAAAAAAAATAAAATCAAAGGCTGATGTCCAAGGACTGAAGCATAATGCTGTTGATTTTCTTGTTGTGAAAGAAAAAAAGTATGCAGGAAAACATACGTGGACTTATTTTATCCCTCTTTCTCCACCAGAAGTAAACAATTTTCCCAGTGACTGGAGCATATGTTACTAAGTATAACCAAAGAGTCCTGTGAGGGTTAGAGGTCTATTCCACCATGTAAGAATAGTCTCTCTACTCTTTTGCAGTGGAATTAGAAGAATGGGATTAAGAGCTTTTGGCACCTCTGGGATTCAGAAAAGGAAATATTTCAATGGTAAGCAGAAGGGAATAAAAAAATGAAGAAAGTAAAAAATAACAGAGAAAAGGCATTATATGAGCACAATGAATGGGCAAGAACCTCAGTTTAAAAAAAAAAACAACAAAAAAAACCCAAAACCAAAACCTTATCTGGATTAGGTTCACAATTAAATTCCCTGATATTTGTCCACTAATCGGATATTCTTTCCTGTATGGGGTTGGGACTGGCAAGAAATAATTAGGAAGAGAGTCCATTTGATACCATTTAATGAAGAAGACTCAATTCCAAATTACAGAGAATAACCTCCTAGAAAAATAGTAGCAAAACACAGAGTCTCAGAAGTGCTTTTTCACTTTGTAGTCAAGATAAAGAACAGCTGTACTCAGCTGTCCTCAAAAACTTCTTCCTGTTTCTTCCTATTTTAGGTTACAACAGTTTGGCCATCTTCCACAGGACCTCCCATAAAATGATTCAGAAAAGTGCTTGAGGAGCTGGAAAGGGTTTTTTGTTGAGGAGGTCAAACATCTGTTGGGGTGTTCTGGTAGTGCCTGGACGTTTCTAATGGTATTATTGCTCTCACTTTTACAAAACAAGGGTTTGCAACACTTGAAAATATATTAATCTGCTACAAAACCACTCACCTAAAGAACAAACGATCCTAAAAACCAGGATGCATGAGAAAGGAAAGGAAAGATGTTAGGAGAGTTCTGATAGGTACTGCATGAGTTAATTCTCAGGATGCTTCCTACATTGCTCATCCATAAATCCACAAATCTCTGCCATCACTTTTGATCAAACAGATGTAAGCAGAAAAACCCAAGAAATTGCTGTCCCTAAAACTGTTAGGTACTAAGAGATCAGTTGGAGATAAAGTCTAATTCCATTCTTATCTTCCAGAGAATGTCAAGAATGCTCTTTAGGAACTGTCCCATTAGTCTGTGCAGGGCACACCCATGCCTTAAGGGGCACATGCCACCGGATAGGCTTGGCCTTTACAGGCTGCATCGATTTTCAGTCAGATAATATTTTACAAATATTACTTTGAATTTTCTCATCAGGTTTGTTTCTGTCTTTGAGTTTGCCTGTTAATTAGGAAGTCATAGGAGCAGGGCTCAAGATAGCAATCCTTTGATTTTTATATGGGGTAACAAAATCTAGTTGAAGAAGTAGGCCAGACTTCCTGAATTTCCCTTTCCCTGCTTCTTTAGCACATACAAAATTATTGATAATCAAATTAACTCAAGGCAGTTTCACTAAAACTCTTACCGTACAAAACTGTGATGACAAAAGGAAAAAAATCACTTTTCAACTTTGGTACGTTTTTGTCCAGCTGAAATTTTATAGAAATGTTTGAGACTTATTTTCTGCCCAGAGATGGTAACAGCCTTAAAAAAAACCAATTGAATCCATGTGATGATTTAAGGAAAAGGTTTTCTTTTTTAATATTAATTTGATCAAGTGCTTTTTGAGACACAGCAGATTGTCACCTGAGGACAGCAGTTTTAGAGCATAATTTTATATCATGTGAAAAATACTTCCTTGAGTTTGTTTTGAATCTGGTGGGTTTTTAAATTTCTATTTTATTATGAAGTCAAATCCTCTGTTACAAGAAACTGAATTACTAATTTCCTAGTCAGTTTCTTTATGCCACACAGCTTTAATGAATTTCTACAGTTTTTCTGGCCTTGTGACTCCATTTGTCCCTTTTTTCAGGGTGGAGACCCATGTAACCTATTTCTCATGAAGAAAAATTTTCATACCTCTGCTGATTCTTTGCTCAGTCTGGTCACATTAAACAGTTGTCTTTCAGACTCTAGATAATGATGCCCTGCATTGTCATAGTTGACCTTCTCCTTGTGCTTTGTAAATGAGTGTCTCTGCAAGAGAAAGAAGAAGGCATGATTATAGAGAAATTTTCAGGGGAAAAAGTAAAAGGAAGAGCATTTCTGAGCCAGGTGTACCAGCCATTTTAACTTTAGCCTAAGAAAGGAAGAAAACAGACAATCAAGAGAAGAGGACAGATTAGAAGGAAATATGAAAATATTATATGATATAAATTATTGAGTGGTTAGTAATTATGCTTCTGCTGCAAGTTAGAGATATTAATTTAAGCCTCAGATCACAATGGATGGTAGTAATACACATTTCCATAGCTTTTTCCTTCTGGTATGCCTTAAGCGTTTTCAAAAAGCAGTAAAATAATCATGATGATTACCTAATTTTTGCAAATAAGAAACAAAAGATGTCACACAGGTTCTTCTAATCTTTGTTTGATGTAGTTGAGACTAGTTGTTTGTCTTCAAAGGAGAGAAATTAGCTTCTCCTCAGCATAGCTGAGAGACTCAATGGAGCCTCTTGTGTACTGCTCTCATATGGAGCCTGACTTTCAGCCAGTCAGGCAGGGAGCCTAAGGAGGTTAATTCTAAAATGAGGTTCTTGGGAAAGCTGGTGAATGCTCTTTAAACCTTTCTCACATAAGGTTGCAGACATGTCTGTGTATTAAACAATCATAGATTTAAATCAGCCTGAGACTAAAGCCTCAGCTCAGTTACAGTACTGTCATTTCTGGTTATCTATGATGCAGTTACTGATGCTTACAGTAAAGCACTTACACCGCACTGCATTCAGATATCTCACTCTGTTTACTTGGGTTTTGTGCATGTAAGACAGTAACAAACAGTTTCTGCACAGTTACACAATTACAAATGTCTTTGGGAAAATAAAAAAAGACACTCTTTACTCATATGTACTCACAGTGTGAATGCAACCTACCTTCTGTTTAATTTTAGTCCACTCATTGCCTGGACACTCAGAGAAATGGCAGTTGTCTTACACAAAATTTTACTTCTGCTCACCTACATGCAAGTGCTTGTCCCTACGCTGCAAAGAGTTAGAGTTCCTCAAATCTTCACTAAATTCTAGGTGCTATAACAACTGCTTGTTTATCTGTCATCAAAATAAAAATTTATTTGAATAGGCATATTTCCATGCAGTAAAATACCTTTTCAGGTTTTTTCTTTGTGTATCATGAATGCTATGTTGTATGAAATATGTTGTCAAAATTTTTGAAATTTATTCAAATTTATGTTTATATTTACAAAATGTAACCATTACGAATTATTATTAGATAAAAAGGATGAGTTTCCTTTTTTATTCTCTTTGGCTAGAGCTGCTGGGTATAGACATGGTGTAGCCTGGAAAATAATGCACACCATCTGTGAGAAGTTCCTGTTTTCTTCAGGCAAAAGCACAGCTAAATTTATTTTTAGTTTAAGGATATACATAAGTCAAGCAATACTTACGTGATATGTGTGCCCATGTGTACTACRTGGTAATTTTATTGTCATCTGATTTCTTGTCACTTTATAGAGATAGCAAATGTATTGATTTTTGAAAACCTTTTGCAAAGACTTGGCATTCTTATGTGGATGCCAGTGCCTTGGAAAAAAAAAAGTAATATAGTTCACATTGTGTGGTTATGCTCATTTGGATACTAACCATCATGACTGCCCTGATAATTCAGAATAACAATTCAGAACCCAGGATCATCCCAGCAAGGAGACCTAAGGACTAACAGGACAAAGAATTAGTATAACCTTACCAACAGTCTTTCACTTAGCTTTGAACCGGCTATATATTTGTTTTAATACTTGTTTTCCCAGAACTGGAGGAGGTTCTGGGAGTGCCCTTCCAAGCCTCACATCAACTCCACAGATTGTATTATATCATTACACATGAAAGAGATCTTTCTGTCATTAGCTAGTAAGTCTCTAGCTAAAAAAACCCAAGCAAATTTAGTGCTTACCCTGACTACAAGAACTCATCTTAAGGTGCTAACATTTAAATTAACGATTTCAAAATCCTTTCAAAGTCTTTCTGTTTTAGCATTAACAAGATGCAGCTGGATGAAGAAGTGATAAAGAGATAAACATCAATGGAATAGAGGAACATAGGTCTGTTTGGAGTTGTATTTAAACTTATATCTAGGGGGTTGTATGACAGTTTTAGTATTTTCAAATCCTGGATGCACAGATGGAATTCATTAGGACACAGAAAATTAGCAGTACTTTCATTATGGAGAGAGAAAATATTTTAGGKTTTTTTTCCAAGTTGTTTTTCAATTCCTCTCTCCATGTGGATTCTCATTTATGAATTAGTGTGAGGCAGACAGTAATGCCGTACAAAGTACAGAAATTATTCACTTTTTTATTTTTKTTATTTTCTCAAGGTAAGATGAGGACTCTGGAGGTGGCAGTGGTGAGAGGTTAAGCTCAAGGCTGGGAGAGGAACAGGGAGGCTTAGACTCTCCTCCGTTAACTGCTTGGGGTCTCAGACCATACCAGGCATCTGTGTTTCCCCTGAAGTGCTCTTTGAAGGTGGTGACAATGGGACAGGATGATATGACGTGGAGGAACAATCTTCTCTACAAATGGAACCAGCTCATGCTCACTGCAATTTAAGGAGCAGTGCCAGACCACACTCTAAGATACATCTGAGGTCAGTGTGAAGAAGCTGTATGACTAATGTCTTTCTGTGCAAAGGCAGTGGAATTCAGTCTCTAGCTCCTCCAAAATGGCTTTTTTACATTTATAAAATACAGAGGCCAGGAAACATCTTCACCACTTTTGCTACAGACAGTGCCTCAGTGGAACAATCAGAAATTTCAATGAATACTGCCTAGAAACAAAAGAGGAAAATAATTCAAATATTTCTAAATAAATGTAAGGGGGTGAGTATAAAAGACAATAAGGAAAATTACAAACTTAAAGAAGACACAAAATCAGACCTTAGCATTTAAAAGATATTCTCAGCAGGGACTTCAACTTCCTCACTCCAAGAATTTGAACTGAATGCAAAGAGTCAGAAAAAGCTGTTAGCGATGAATGTCTTCTCTTTTAGCACCTCAAGCTAATGATTGTTTTGTGGAATAATAAAAAGCAATATTTATTTGGACCGAAGAACTTTCACCACAGTAGAATTCTGAAACTTAAGCTTTGCTAGGTATTGATGTGAATGTCATTTGACTAGAAAATTCATTGTAGTGCAACATTAGCTATTAAAATATGTGTTAACACTTGAAATAAGTAGGAAGAATTTTACATCTTCTGGCACATACTTATTTTTCTTTCAGCCAAGATTGCAATACTTTCCTTGCAGGGTCTTTTTTTGCCTTCTGAAATGATCAGCGAAACACAGGAGCCATTGAAGGAAACAGACTGGCTGCATTTTTTAATACTTACTGTTTTGTTCTCCCAAATCAATTTAAAAGAATGCTTCTGAGCACCATTTACATTTTTCATAAATATAATAGCAGATATATTTTTTGCTTTGCTTAATGATAGATCAAATGTGTACCCTTCTACGGCATGCAACAAAAATCCCAGGAGTGACCAGTTTATTGTTACATTTGTGCAGGTTACTGCTGTAAAAGATAAAACAAAAAAAAAAATTAAAAATCATCAGCAGTTAAACAAGGGCTAAGGAGAACTGMCAGCCTTTAGTGGATATGGAGGGAAATATCACTGTGGCTGAGTTAATAACGCTTTCTTTGCCTCAGTCCCTGACAACAACATGAGTTTTCCTCTGGGCACCCATGCACCGGAGCTGGAAGACAGTTGTGGGAAGAATGAAGCCCCKCTAATTCAGGTGGAAAGCCAGGTGGACACACAAGTCCAAGGAGATGGAAGTGACTCCAAGTGACTCCAAGTTGAGCAGGAGTGTTGATCTGATGGAGGCAGGAAGGCTCTGCAGAGAATCTGGGCATTGTATCAATGGGCTGAGGCCAACTGGATGAGAAAGGCAAATAATAAGAAAAATTTTCAGGTCATTCCCTTTGGTCACAGCAAAACCAGGCAGTGCTATTGGATGGGACAGAGTTGCTGGAAAGCTGCCTGGTAGAAAAGGATCTGGGGGTGTTGGTCGAGAGCAGCTGAACATGAGCCAAGAAGGCCAGTGGCATCCTGGCCTGTATCAGCAATGGTGTGGCCAGCAGGAGCAGGGCAGTGATTGTCCCCCTATACTGGGCACTGGTGAGGCCACATCTCAAGAGCTGTGTCCAGTTTTGGGGCCCTCCCTACAAGAAAAATATTGAGGCACTGGAGCAAGTCCAGAGAGGAGCAGTGGCACTGGGGAAAGGTCTGTCCTATGAAGAGGGGTTGAGGGAGCTGGGGTTGTTTAGCCTGGAGAAAAGGAAGTTCAGGGTGGCCTTATCACTCTCTAAAACACCCCAAAAGGAGGGTGGGCAGGATTGGGGCTCATCTCTTCTCCCAGGCAATCAGCAACAGGACAAGAGGCCACAGGCTCAAGCTGTGGTAAGGAAGGTTTAGGTTGGATACTTAGAAAAATGTCTCCGCTGAAAGGCTGGTAGGTCATTGAAACAGCCTGCCTAATGATGTGATGGAAAAACCATGAATGGAAATGTTCAAAAAAGCATGTGGATAGGGTAATTGGGAAATAATTTAGTGGTAAACATGGCAGTTATACATCAGTGGTTAGACTAGGTGGTCTTAGAGATGGTTTCAAACCTTAAGGGTTCTATGATCTTTCCTTTAAGCTAAGGGAAAAGATGGGGATAAAAAAATCCTGATTGAAAACATGTATGAATAAAACTGCAATAATAGCATCTTATTATTTTATAATTAATAAAGTTTTTAGCATATCTCACTCCTTTGTGTTAGGCATTCTCTTTTTTCTCTTCTGCTTTTGGCCCTTAGAACAATATTCTGAAACTGAAGGGATCTCATGTCTTATTGCAGTCAAGACGTCTCCTTGCATGATTACATTTTCAAATCCAACACCACATCCATTTAGACTCTAGAATAGGATGTCTCAATGGCTAAATATCTTCCAATGGCTCTAACTACTTGCTTTCTAAAAGACAAGCATCCATACCACACTATTAGAGCTCTGCCTTGGTTTGAGAGGAAGTAAGTTTTCTGGGGTATGTTGTGGTCAAGCCAATAGGTGTTCAGATTTTAATATTGGCACCTAGTGTGGCCACTGGGGACATGGATACACCTCTGAGAACACAGGGGTTAAAAGCAGAGCATTCCCAGGAAACCTTCTCTTGGATTCTGGCAGGGAAAGAGTTCGGATCTCTCCCCCGTCCGGCTGCTGCTGCTGGGCGAGGAGGGGAAGCCATGTGGCCGGGTAAGGTATGCCGGGGCTTGGGACAGAGATGGGAGGTGAAGAGGCCCTGGCATGGAAGGGTGGGAGAAGCACCAGGAGGCATCGGGCAGCTCCCCCCCGCCCCAGGAGAGAGAGAGAGAGAGAGTACAGCCTGTGCTTGTGACTGCTACCTTGAAACTTGATAACATGTGCCAGCAGCACGGTTGAGAAGGAGAAGAAGGGGAGGGGTGCAGTGAGAAGGTGTCCAGCCACTGTGGGAGTTCTGGGCAGGCAGAGCCCAAGATTGTAACCCTTTTTTAGACAATGAAAACTTTGCAGAACATTAACCTTTCCTAGAAGAGAGATAAAGATGAAATGGAAGAAGAAATGGGCAAGTGTGATGAAAGTTCGTACAAGTGGAAGATGTCGGGAGAGTAGAGAAGAATCTTAGGTGGGAAGAGATGATGGAGTGGCCTTAGCTGGACTTTTCTTGTTATAGCCATGGACAGAACCATGTTTCCTGTGACACAGAGACTGCATCCAGGGGGAGGCAATGGCTCAGAGCCAAGAGAATTCAGTATTGAGACCCCTCGGCCCCAGGGGATGACATTTGGGGGTACAGACGTCTTGAAGGTGAGATTGTGCTCTGTTTGGAACGGGTCAAGGACAACCCTAGAAGCAGCTCTGGTCCATGTGCAGTRGTGAGAGCACTGGATATGGAAGGAAGATGTCATGATGGCAAATGTTCTCCGGGCAGTGCCACAAGTGACATTGAAACCCACAAGATTTCAACTGTGTTTCCAGGGAAAGCCTATGGCACAAAGCTTCTCCTCTTGATGAACTGAGAAGTTATATTTTCTTTATTTCTAAGTGGGGGCCTGCTTTGCTTATTCCTGGTCACATCTCAGAGCAGAAACCAGGGAGACTGTATCTTCATGGGGGCACTGGCATCAAACCATGACAAGCTCCTAAAATCTCTTTTTGACTTAAAATATTATTTAGTTTGCCTTAAAAACCTGGCAGAATTTGGTAGATTTGTAAATATATGTACTGTAAGCTGTTATTTTTGTAGCATGGCAGGGATAGCACTGCCTTCCCTAGCAGCCATGATCTTATCTCAGTGTTAACTCAGATGAAAAATTATAAAGGAAGTAAACTTGCATCAACCGCAGTTTTATTAGAAAATCAATTTAAAATATATGAGTGCAGTCAAACATTCAGGTTTACTAACGTTTGGCTTTTGATGGCATGTACTATTCCTGTACTAAATCTCCGTTGTTTCTCAGCTCCATTCTCTGCTTTATTTCAGCATCTCTGTTCCTTACAGCATTAGTCTGTGAACACCAATGCTTCATTTATGCTCAGTTGTGACGCAGGAGCTGTAGCCTACCCAAGTAACTCATAGCATCATGTGGAGAAAAATGGGAGAGAATAAAGTCTCCTTGGTAAATTCGTATGGACTTAAAATAAATTTCTCTTCTTTCTGAGTTCCTGCAGTCAGAGGAGGATGCTCCAGTGTCCTAGTACTAGAACAGTTACCTTGTCTGATCCTATGCAAGCCAGTCATTCTCATTCAAAATATGACAAAAAAAACCCAGCACCACCACCACCAAAAACCAAAACCAAACACAGGAAACCCAAAACCCAACTGTTTTTAAACTTCTACACTAATCACTGGTGATTTGGGAATTTGCTGCCAAATTTATGGGAGTAGCAAAATTGCACACTCTATTCTTCATACTGTAGCTTTTTGTCTAAATAGATACTGAAGTATCTTGAAGCTGACAGTATCTTCCTCTCACTCTTCAGCTACTTAACAGCAAAAATAGGAAAGTACAAGCTTTTGTCTTCCCATGGGAACCAGGAGTATTTACAATACATTTGTAAACATGAAAAGTATTCAAATGTTATGTGGAACCAATAGAAACTCAAGTTTTTATAGCACTAACAAGGCAACAAACCACTGTATTTTAGGCAGACTTCATTGTTCTTTTTCAGTCAAAATTTTACATCGACATCCTGTCACACTGCCTCTCTCCAATGGTTTATCCTAAATTCCTGAGGCATCATACTTCACACCTGCTTTCTGAGACTGCATTCCTAAACCACACAGAGTGATTTCCCTCTGTAGATCTCACAAGAGCCAGCATAAGCATCTCACCATGCATAAAAAGGTGTTCAGTTATTTTACAGGACTGAGTAGACTCAGCTCTCACTGAAATTACTGGGATATGAAAGGTTCAGTCCCAGCAAGGCCTGGAAATATAATGTACATTTGCTAGAATACCTGTAATAATTTTTTTTTTTGTCAGAAGTCTATTAATCCCATTTTCTTGTTTTACGTAGTCCTATTCTTTTCCAGATACCTTTCTTTGCTTTAAAATTTCAGTTCTGCAAAAAAATTGTGCAACTCACAGACTCTTTGAAAAAGGTCTGGTTGTCATCTCCATGAAAAACAGATGAAGGAAAAGAAAGAGGCTATAAAAAATTGTTTGCCCTGCCCATAAATAGCTAAAATTAAATTTTGAAGTTCTATTTTGTGGTTGACAATAGTTAGGAAGGTTTTGGTTGGTAATGTTAATATTCTCAGGCGTGCCTGCCTTCTTCTCTGCAGTATTTAATCAAAATAAATGCCTGCAGAGATACAGGCCTTGGCACTAAAGGGTTTGAAGGAAGGACAAGGATCAAAGATACCAAATATAAATGTTTTCAGCTGGACTGGGAGATGAGAGGGACGAGATCAGGAGATGAGAGGGAGAGCTAAACATATGTATTGTGTCATTGCAGAAAAATCACCTTGTAGTTTGGCATCTTATATTAACTTCTTCCTCCCAGACTCATGTTATCTCCCCTTGAATTTCTGCATGTGCTATGTAAGCGCCTAATTTAATTAGTTTTTAATAAAAACCTTGGGCTAAATTTGATTCTGTCATATCTGTTAAATCCAAAGTGAACACCACTGAAACCATCAGGGTTGTTCTGGAATTGCACCACAGTCAGTTAGATCAGAAATTGTCCCCTTGACCCTCATCTTGTGAAAATGTTTTCTTCCTTGTCTGAGTATTTGATGGAAAATTAGTCAGTATTTGATGGAAAATTAAACTTACTGAGGTACTGTTATCATCACAATGTGCCTGAATCTGGCTATTAGAGGTGTGAAGTTTAGAAGAGACTTTTAAAAGTTTGAAAAATTTCCAGGCCTCCTTAGGAGCTATTGTCTCAGAGAAACAGCTTTACACTATTGATCAAAGTAAGGTGTGGCCCTTAGGATCCTTTTCATGTCCAAATATGTAAAAAAGGAAAAGTTGTGTGGTTTTATTCTAGGATGCAGGACATAACAACTTGCAGAAGAAGCACTAGAAAGTTTCACTTCCCAAAAGTTTTTATTTGTGTGACATTTCAATATCAATATAAAAGAAGAAGAAGAAGAAGAAGAAGAAGAAGAAGAAGAAGAAGAAGAAGAAGAAGAAGAAGAAGAAGAAGAGGAAGAAGAAGAAGAAGAAGAAGTATAAGTATATCAATAATGAATCCTTTTTTACAACTCCTCCTTTTTCAGGGCTAGCAAGAATGGTCCACTTACATAGACCATTGATTTCAACAGTCATTCCAATAGCAATTTCACACTGGTATTCTAAATTTGAAGCAATGGTATGAGACCATTTTAGCATAGAATTTAAGAACAATGAATAATCTATCTGAAACAGCTTTTCAATCTTTACTGCAATGATCATGATCTTTCTAAATTGCTATTCTTAGGACAAAGACTCATCAAAGTCTCCATCTTTTGTTAACTGGACATTGTCAAAGGCAAATTAACAGTGAATTTGCTTTGTAGTAGATCATGAAAAGAAAAAACCTTTCTTGATTTTGTCAACAAGTTCTTACGCAATAGTAGCTAAATACTTATTCTTCTGTATAAACATATTCTAATGTCTAGAAAAGACTTTCTTACATTTAATTATCCAGTGTTTTTTTTAGAAAACAGGCAAATATCACATAAACATTTTCTACCCAGTCTGGATGTGTGTTATTGAAAACTCAATATTTTTACAAAAAATAAATTTCTGAGTGTTTCAGATACTTACAGAATAAAAATCTGAACAAACCCTTTAAGGAATAAATTCTTCATTTTGAAAGTGTAGGTAAAACGAGTTATCACTGTTTGACTTGTGTTATAAGCTCATCAAGCAAAGCAGAAGGTACATGGACTTGTCCGAAGTTATATTTCAAGTGTCATAACACAATATAGGTAATCATTGAAATAAACAGGGCAGGAGACTTCTTCTCCTTTTAATGCCTTTTTTAAAAGTGATCAGCTCAGGATGGGCCAGCTCGATGGGTCTGCAGTCTCCTGTCGTCTCTCCCGGGGTGACGCTGAGGAGGAGGATATGTGCAGCTCTGTCCRCTGGGGACAGAGCTGGGAGGTCCAGTCCTCGTGGGAGCCTTTTGGGGCATGACCCCAGCTCTTGAAATTTGCAGCCTAGTCTCTCCAGCTCCTGGTTTTGGGATGTCTCTCTAGCTCAGGGTGAGGGGCAATGAAGGTTCTCAGCATCTCTGCAGGCCCAGCACGCTGTGCCTCACATCTAGACATCACTCTAATTCTCCAACTCTATATTGGCTCATTGTTTTGGARGTCTCTTCAGTACGTTTGGAATAGTGGCTTCCCATGGCATGCTGGTCCTGAGGTTATTTTGCATGCTCCCCCCTCCTTTCTCTTGTCCCTTTCTCTTCACTGTCTGGGGAAGTCCTCCACCCATCACTGCTTGAGGGGAAGAGCCATCAACCTAGCCCGGCCAGGGCTCTCACCGATCCAAAAAAGAACCATTAATGACAACTACTTGTAATTATCATAACAAATAGGTCCAGCAACAGTGGTCTGACTAGTTTTTGTAACTTTTTTTCTCTCATAAATAAATGGGCAGATTTTTGTTCATAACAATCATGACCTCTCTTGCCCAGATGTCTACTACATGAAAGAGAGCTGCAGCTGAAAGAGAGAGCAGAAAATGAAAACTTAGTACATATCATCAGGAGAATGCTTGTTCTCAGTGGAAGTGCATCAGTTTTTATGGGATGAATGCAGAATAGCTCATGAACTGTTCACATCTTTAAAATTAAGAACCCTGAACATATATGTGTTGTGATATGGCAGAATATACCGCAAATTGTTCCTGTGTTTAAGAGAGAGTATCTTGCTTTGCTTATGAAATTATTGGAAATATCTAAATGAAAACTGAGCAGTTTTAAAGAAGAAAAAAAATTAAAATTTTGTAAATTTTATATAATTAGCATGCATTAATTTTTCAGTCTCTAAATATTTCAAAGATAAAATTATAAAGATAAAATCTTCAAAGAGATTTTTAAATTTTACAGACACAACTAACAAAAAGAGGAACATAATATTGGTATTTCTAGTGTTTTCAAACTGAAAATTTCAGAATATTTCACAAATACATAACATATAATTTCCTTATGAAGTAAAAAAAAAATAATGGGCAGGGAGGCTATTACATTTGTTTCTTTGTAAGAAACTCCTTGGTACTCCCCAACAGTTTAAAGTTTAATAGAAAAAAAAAATCAGTTACTTCAATAAAAAATGTGAAATAATCTATTCAGAATTTGATAGTTTCAAATAAAAAGGAGATATGCAAAAATGTCTGTTAATTGCAAACATTAGAAGTAAAGCAAGATTTAATCAAGCACATTAAATATTTCAAAGTACTGCAATACTTAATCTCTTTTTTTCTTGTTATTTATGAAATATACTTCAAGAAAGTTTCAACAAAAGCATTTCTTTCATCACACAGCCTCAAAACTACAAATTCTGATCATCTGTAATTACGACAATAACTGGTCATTTACTGGACAGCAAAAACAACAAGACAGGACCACCTCTGTTTTCCTGTGGTGGTAGCTTTCACCTGTTAATATCACCAAGCTTTGTCAAGATTGAGGTTACTAGAATAAATAAACCTTAACCTGATTTCCAACAAACATAATCCAGAAAAAAGTAAATGCAGTGAGCAAAATCTATTACAGTTTGTTCTGTTACTGCATGAAACAAACTCTCATTGAAACCAAGAAATCTGATTTTAACAATAATTTCTGTTCATACTTAAAATTAAATTTAGCTGTTGTCTATGTGTCTGTCTTATATATGCACACAGAGGATATTGGTGTTGCCTTTTACTAATCAAAGAGATTCCTTCTCTTCTAAACAACTTTTCTTTCTGTTTGTTCATACTGAGAGGTCATAATCCCTAGTGGGTTTAGGTATAATGTGTTGCTATGGGAATGACTGTGGTGCTATAAAGGGAGGATTATGACCCTTCACTATATAAAAATGTTAGGTTTCTATTACCTTCTTGAATAGCACTGAAGAATTTTCATTTCAGTGTTGGGAGTTATCTTTCCTAAATGGATGCAGGGCTAACTATCCATGTAGGTGATAAGTGTTATCCCTAGTTATTACTGATTGTGCCAATGCTTTGATTTCCAAGAGATAATGAATAACTTAATAAAGAACTGTCAATGGATGAACTGAAGCTTTTAACCAGGCAGTGAAAGGCTTTGATTACTTAAAAAGGATTTATCAGTACATGATAGAGGCTGAAGAATTACCACAAAATCCTGGCAAAAATAACATAAAACATAGCAGGGAGAAAACAGAAATGAGTTTTATATGTTTTTTAATTAATGCAAATTTTCATGTTGCTTCATTTTCTTTCATTATATGGTTCAGGATTAAAGAAAGAAACAAGCCATCACTTGACTGCTTATTGCAAGACATCTCTGGGCTTGACTGATAATAAAAAGGAGTGAATGGTATGAAGCCTAAGGAACAAGGCTCAATCACTCCCAGCAATTACTGTGTCTTATTGATAACTTGCAGCTCTATCCTGCAAATGCCATCTCTGGAACAAAGCCTGTCACAGATCAGACTGAATCCATTAAAAAGCTTTGATTAACATGTCCCTAGGGTGTGCTGGGGAAACTTTTTACACCAAATGACAGCCTATTGCTACTGCTTCTGAATTGTCCTCCTGCAATACTCTTGTGTTTTAATCTAGTGCACAGTTTAAATTAAAAAACAGCAATGACTTTGTGTGACCTAAATACGAGCTGCTTTTATTCATTGTGGGATTTATCAGCTGCTTGCAGATTAAGTATTCAGAGAAGCAACAATTAACCTTACTGTGTGTTAGCTAATATTAATTATATATCTCCTGTGCTTTCTTGTGTTAGTGTACRTGTGCCCAGAGAAAGGGTCATATTTAATGTGCTCTGTTTGGTGCACAAGAAGCTTTGTACTTGTCTCCCCTTGAAAACAAATTATTTGTATTTGACAAGCATAACATCAACAATGTTGCCTTTCTTTAGCAGGAGCTGACATTGATGTGTAAATGGATTTCAGTCCTTTTAAAACAGACACACAAAAGCTCCATCTTTCTGGGCTTCAGATTTCAAGAGGGCAAGGAATTGCCCTCCACACACCCAATCATTTTCCCATCATCCACTGGGGAAAACAGCCCTTATCTATTGTGGGTATTATTTTTTTTTACCCTGCAGTCCCTTGTAAGACATATGTTGAATGGTATGTGTCAAGACCAGCAGGAAATAATACATTACGAACAAAAAAATTGTTTCCTTTATACTCCATAAAAATACATATTTAAAAACACCTGCAGGTATAAGAAACCCTTGCCAGAACTCTGATGTGATGTTCTAGAATCTAAGAAAGATGCATAAAAGAAACTCCCGGCCCTGTTCACATTCAGGTCAGTGTTAAAATCACATTAAATGAACATTAAGAAAGAGCTAAATCCACAGAGAATCTAGCGTCAAAATGCTGAGCCATTTGACACAGTGGTCATTTGTTTAGTGCCAATTCAAATTTCATGTGTTCTGAATCCTTAATGAGGGCTGGTGCTCTTAGGCCATACCTGGACTCAGCCTCACAAAGACCAGAGGGGAGCAAGCGGGCAAAACAAGGACAGCAGCTGGGACTGCCCCAGCCCTTGCCATTCTTCTGGGCACAGCTTGTGTCTGATGTGGATGAGGGGAAACGTAGGCAGGCAGGAGCTTAGTGAGCGCTGTGGCAGCTCTCTGCCAAGCAAAATTCTCCCTGTGAAAGCGGAGAGAAGGAAGACAGATCTTCATCACTTCAATTCTTTCGAACATCCTACCCTATCTTCAGAACTGCATTACAAAATGAAATGGTGTGTAAGGTATCTCTGCTTACTAGTAAAGTGCTTAATGATTCTACTGGGACCATGGAGGAGGGGAGCCAGCTAGCTTCTGTACCTTTAAAAAAGCTAAAGAGCAATAATCCTCTGTGCATCAGCATTTAAATCTGAAGGCAATGGTGGGGAAATAAATTCCCTCCTTGCCATCTACTCTTCAGGTAGTGCTGGTTGCAATATTTCATGGGAGCAGCACCTTATCCTAGCTTTTCATTGCTTATAACATCACTTTTCCATATTCCAAATAGGATTAATTTTCCAAGAATTAAGACAATCAGCACAAAGACACAGCCACCTGTCCCTAGAGCTCCTTTGAATGTCTCTGTGTTTATGGTTATGTATTTTTGAAGGATGTAGATGCAGATGTTGGCTTAAAGTGTGCTTTACACTGTTCAGGAGTTGCAACCATAAATCTAACAAAAGACAAAGCAGCAACGGAGATATTTAGTTGCTGAGAACAAGTTTGAATAAATATTCATGGTTCTCAGAAAATAGGTGCTATTGCTGTCACCAATTTGTGCCACTCATATAAAATGATAGGGCCATATATTTTACCACCCCTGGCAATGTTGTTTGTTGACTTTGTAGATTTACCATCTATGTCTTCTTGACAACAATTGTCTAAAGCCTTTCCATACATGATAATTGTGAYTACAAATGTGCTTTCAGTGCCTCTATTACCTTCCCTTTAGCAGGTGTAGCACTTTATTGCTTGATTCTACCCTCCCTTTTAGAAGTCTGGCTCCAAGCCTCCTTTGTTTCAGCCCAGATGCCAGCTTCTATTTAGCTATTCATTAAAAAAAATTAAGAACACCCCACCTCCAACCATCTGGAGTAGAGCTGATAGGGGAGGAGACTCATTTCTGTACCTTTTTTAGCTGTCTTAAGGTGAAAGGATTTGTCAAATCCATTAATGACCTATCTTGGATCTAATAGACAGTTCACGTTCAAAAAGGCTTGTTCAGAATCTGGTTGAAACAAAGACAAGAGAAGCAAGGAAGAACATGCACAAGGGGCAGAATGGTTTGGGAAATATAAATCTACCCAATTATAATTCAAACAAAAACAAGTGAGAAACCATACTCTGCTGAGGCTCTATTGGCCAAGCATCTCAGCTTTGCATTCATGCATAATTAAGCTTTAGACAGCTGCAGGCTTCTCCAGCATGACAGTGAACAGGATATCACAATACAAAGTAAGATACGTATTAGAGCCTAAAAAAAGATGGGTTTATATTTAGATGCAGCACAAAACCAAAAGAAACAAAGAAAAACCTTCTGCAAAAAACCCAAAACAACAAAACAACCAAAGGCAACAAMAAAAAAAAAAAACAAAAMAAAAAAACCCCWAAAAAAACAACCCCTAACCCAGACAAACAAACAAACCCAAAAACCAAGCCATAAAAGACATGAGCAAAATGAGATTTGCAGAATTCCCCTCTTGCCATCACTGTGTTGTGTATAATTTTCTACAATGTATTAGATCAAAACAAGCAAGAACATCGAACAAGTTTTTGGCACTCTGTTTTTGCAATTGCAGTGATACTTTCAGATTCCATACCTATATTTTAGGATACTGTGACATGCAGATGGTGGCTTCTAAGAAGATGAAATATGCAAGAAAGATAAAGTCCCTCAGTGGGATTTTTAACTGAGCACTGCCTTGCTTATAGGAGCCAGTCTCTTTCTCTATTAAAAATCACATTTGGCATTAAGACTGAGAAGGCAGTGTATTGTAATGCCAACCACTGACAGACCACTGTTGGCAGTAGCCCCAGCTGTGATGATCTCTGTGATGATCTCAGAAAATATTGTCAGCTGTAGAGAATTTGGCTATCTTTTTATTTTTATCATCCTAAGAGACTGCTTTGGTTGAGAAAAACTGCAGTTTTGTGTCCTGCTAATTGTGTTAAGCCTCTGGAAAAAAAAAGTCTGCTTTCTAAGCTGAGTGTAAATCTTGGTTATAATGTGACTGAGAATACATTGCTACTAAAAACAAAGAGATACTTTCCATTATACAGGCTCAGTATTTTTGTAAAGATCAATTCTCTATTAGACATGGGATCAAAGTTTCTTCTTGGAAAATTTTAATGTGATTAATCACACATGGATGGGAAATGTAAAATCATAATAGCCTGGGGACAGGACAAGCACAAGGCAGTTAGCAGTCATTTCACCCTTCTGAATGAAACCATGTAAATGCAAAACAACAATGTAAAGATCTTTATTTCTGTAGAAAGCAACATAAACAGTTTGATTAGCTTCCCAAGGAAGCCTAAATAAAGATTCAGCTACTGAGTGAAAACAAAGCAGAAGTGCACACAGCAGGCTGTAAGAARTACACAGCCCTTACCTAAAAGATGACAAATTACTAAGGCTGATGCTGAATTTACTGAACTTGATACCTAGAGAAATCTGGGTTGCTGTCAATTACAGTAAGTTTGAAGGGTTTATTTTAACCTTAGTTAAAGGAAATTGACATGAATCACCCTCTGTGTCTGAGATATATGTTTCTTTTTTTTTACAGTATAAGGTTTAGCAGCGTCATGAAGATGTGACTTTACTTCTTTTTTCCTGATATACACCTAATAAAATATTATGGAGATGTGGTTTTTGTTTTCTTATTCAGTCTGCTTTTTTAACTTGTCCTCAGAATGATGATTTAAAATAACCAAGACAAAAACAGCAGCACAGGGTGAAGTTAAGGTTAATTGCATTTGTACTTATAATAATTATTTCATAAGTTCTGCTCATGGTGTTCCGTTATAATTCTCCATTGTTTCATCTTTGTCCTTTTAGTGCATGATTTTCCAAGGTACTCATTTCCAACTGAGTTTAACTGAAGCAGAGCGCTTCTACATATTAAGATTCTTGAGTATTTGAGAGTGTTGAATCCTCATTTTCTGTGAAGCAAAAAGGCTGTAATCTACAAATAACCTTCTGCAGAACTATGGAATTAGAATACTTTTTTAATAGGAGCTGTAATACACCCTGACTAAACTATTTAAATTCCTAGAGTAATTTCTTAGGTGATAAAATTTTATTCACAGTCACTTGTGTGTGTGTGTGTTTGTGTGTGTGTTTGTATGTGACAGTCAAAATGAGAACTGACAAAATTACTACAGGTATGTAGAATGAAGCTTAAAATGCAATGAGCTATCATATTTCCACCAGCAGGGAAGTGCTGTTAACTTTTGATCTCATACTAATGTAAATCTGTAGTAACTTCGCAGAAGTCATTTCAAATAACTAAATAACTAAAATCAATGAAAATATTCCAGATGCACACACTTGCACCTGAGATAACACTTCTACTCAGCTTGTTCAGTTTGTCTAGCATTATTCCCAAGGCCTTTTTAACAATGCTGTTGAGTTGCCAGCCTGCCTGTAGTAATGCAGGGAATTTTTTACTTCAGCTTTTCATTTGTCCCTATGGTACTCTGTAAGGCTCCTGTTAGCCTATTTTTCCTGCTCACCTTGGTCACCTTAAGTGGCGGGCCTGCCCTCCAGACACTCATGCTGTCCCCACCATGGTGTCCTTCAAACTTGCTGAGGGTCCRTTTCATCCACTGACTGACTGTTGGTAAAGCTGTTAAACACTTTCCCTGACAGTTCTAACCCCTACGTGTGTCACTCGTGACTGACTGATAGGTTGGCTTCAAACTGGTTGTATCTATCCTGGGAAGCCAATTGTCTAAAGAGTTTTTTCTCTCACTCTGTGCTCCAGCCACAGTCTTCTCTTTCGTCTTCATTATTTACATGGGGATTGACATGAGGTTGACTAGTTCATACTTCCAGATTCTCCTCTTTGCACTTATTGAAGAAATGGCAAACACTTGACTTCTTCCAGTCTTTGAGGGTCTCTCCCAATTTCCACAACATTTCAAAAAATGCAAGATAACAATGCCATTGTACAGCTCTTACAGAATCCTTACACATATGTCATCTGGGCTGTGACACTGTTCATATTCAAATTCCTGCGGCAGTCTCTAATGCACTTCTCCTCCATTGCTGCTAGCACCTCTCACCTCAAAGCTTGCTGCCATGCACTGAGGCCTGGGAAGCCTGGGAGCAGGCACTGTGAGTAAGACTAGGGTAAATAAGGCAGTTCTTCAATATAAATAGGTGCTTTTTAAAATCTAAATATGCACTCCTTCTATTAAGAAATACATGAAAAGGCAAGTTTTCTTGTCGCTACATCTTCTGACTTTCTAAATCAATTGAAATGAAGTATTTAGGAAATAAAATTAAGTCCATAATACAGGCCTGTTTAAATGAAAATATTATTTCCATGGGAATTGGGTTCTGCTTTGGCAAGATACTTAAGGGAGAGGCACAACTTTATAGGATTACTCATGTGTTAGTTCTACTCATGTGTTAAAATATATGTGTAGCTGAGCTGAATAGACCTACACAGGTAAATTTGGTTTAAATATTAGGTAATTAACAAGAAGATCAATTACACAGATGAATACTTTTAATCTAAACTGCAGGTATGCTTTTCATTTGATCTTAATTTATTTCATTGCCTTCACACAGAGCAAAGCATAAACATGCAAGACATTACATTTGAGCTGTTGCTAAACCACTGTATTTCTTCCAGGTATTTATTTTCTTTTCTTCCATTGGACAGAGCCTACGAAATGCTATGCCTGAACTTTCTGACCCAGTGCAGTCTGCTAGACAGAAGTGGTCACAATTGTCTTGCTCATGTTACCATGTTAGATCAACAGGAAACTGGACCCTTAACATGATTACCTCCAGATGCACAGCCCAATCAGGAGCTACTCACCTCAAGTTATGATTAAATCCCCTAGAGAACAAATTTATGAAGCAGTAATCCCTGTACTTCTGCTGACAGTCTTTTCTCATTGCTGTTTCMATATTTTCATGCAGCATTTATCTTGTTATAAAACAACAACAGCAAAAAAAAGATAGAAAACTCCTTTGCCTCTACACTTATTTCTTGTTTTGCTGTGGTTTCAAAAATGCTTAAAATTAAGGGCATAGATTAGAGACTCTGAACATGGCAGATCTTTCTATTTCTCCCATAAGGAAAGCATTTTCAGTCACTCCATGTGACCAAGAAATGGTGCTGTTAGATGTCAAGCAACATATTGAAAATGATAAATAACAACAATCTTACTTRAGATAGCTGTATAAAATTTATTTTCTGTAGTCAGGTAGCAAAAACATGATGCTATTTCGAACAAAACCAGAACCACATGGTTCAAAGGATTCCCCAGATACTGATGAAGCACATAACTGAGGGCAGTCCCATATCATGGAGCTGCGTTTGTCTGCTGGTTTTGGAGACAAGAAGTAAGATAAGGAAATCTTGAGCTGTGACAGAGACACACCCATGAAAGCAAAAGTCCAGGAGATACATTTGGGCAGGATGTCAACCCCATCCTGTTACTGGACTTGCATATGTTAAAGGAAGCAAAACTAGATATAGTCTGTAAATAGAGGAGATTACAAAGAGATATGTAACTTCCTCATGAAGTTTTCCTCTTACAGAAATAGCCTTCCAAAAAGCCTTGCAAAGTGCTAGGCATATAACATAGACAAAGCCCCCTCCTGTGACTCTTTTCCTGTTTTCTTTCACTCATAAAGGAGAATAGAGCCTTCTTTTGCTGGCAATGAATGCATTTAAACATTGCAACATAGATCAGCCTTTATGGGTTTGTGTATGCGTGTGAAAAAGGCTGTTTATATATATCATCTGGTGAATAATTCATGACTTACTGATATAATTATTTACTATTATTTATGTTTCTATTATTCAGGAAGTCCCTAGGCTGCAAAATGTTGGAGGATGGGAAAGTAATCTAGGAACATAATATATGCTCTTCTTGTGCTTTCTTCACACACCTGCTGTTGAAGGCAGTATCCTGGTGGAGATGAGGGCAGTTAACATGCATTCTGTTCTATGCCTGCTCCCGGGTGAGGACTTGACTCTCTCTTTTCCTTAGATGAAGTTCAATGATCTAGAATCAACAAATATGACTTTTCTGGGGCTAAAATGAGCAGCACTGCTCATGACCATCCAAGCACACTGATTAAATTAAAGGCTTTTGGAACAGTTTTACACAGTGGCTTTTTTGTACGTTTTCCTATGCATAATGATTAGAGTTCTTGAAGTAGTGATTACTATCCCAATAATTTCTTTCTTTTTATCACTTTGATGAGTTTTTTTTTTTATATTTTCCGGAAATTTCTATGTGGGGATTGCACTCAGAGAGTGCTTCTGACTATTTCATTTATGGAATCTTCTGAGATGCTTCATGTCCTAAACACAAAATCTTTGTGGGATGGTGAAGGAAGCCTTCAAATCTATTTTCTGCAGATAGAGAAGGAGCAGATTGTTCTCTTCATTGGATGTCGGCCTTTTCACAGCCTTCATAGGCATCTCTAGCTCTTATAAAAGTGATAAAAAAGGGATGATCAAGAGACACTTTCTATTTTGGATTCATTTTTCCTAAGCGCAGTGCCCATATGCTCAGTAGAAAACAATAAACAGTTAACTGATATAATTTTAGCTACTAATGACTGACCAGTGTTGCACACACCACATCATAATCAACATTTGAGAGCAGTATTCTCTTGTGGAGAAGGACTTGAGACTGTTGAGGGTCAAGAAGCTCAGCATGACCCAGCCATGGGCACTCAGAGCCCAGAAAGCCAGACGTGTTCTGGGCTACAGACAAAGCAGTGTGGACAGCAGGGTGAGGGAGGGGATTCTGTCCTTCTGCTCTGCTCTGCTCTGGTGACACCCCACCTGGAACCCTGCATCCAGCTCTGGGTCTCCAATGTGAGAAGGTTATGGACCTGCTGGAATGATTCCAGAGGAGAGCCATGAAGATGATCATGGGTCTGGAGCATCTCTCCTATGAAAATGGGCTGAAAGAGTTGGAGTCGTGCAGCCTGGAGAAGAAAAAAGGTATCTGGGGATACCTTTCAGCACCTTCTTCAAGTACCTAAAGTGGCCCTAGAGGAGAGCTGAAGGGGGTATTTTTAAAAGGAGATATAGTGATATAACAAAGGACTTCAAGGCGATGTAGGGTAGATTTAGATTAGATATTAAGAAGAAATTCTTTACTTTGAGGTTGATGCAGAAGTCATCCAGAAAAGTTGTGGTTTCACAGCCCTGCAAGAGTTCAAGGCCAGACTAGGAGGAGCCCTGAGAAACTTGGTCTYGTGCAAGGTGTCCCCGCCCATGGCAGGAGAGTTGGAACTGGATGATTTTTAAGGTCACTTCCAACTCAAAGAATCTGGGATTCTATGATCAGGTCAAACTACTAAATCCACAGTGAAAAAAGTGCTCAGTGTAACTGGACTGCTTCTATTTGTACACAAATGATGCTTATTTGAGTAGAATGTGTGGAATTTTGTATCTGTTTGGGGTTTTTTATTCCCTGTACCATACATGTAATAAAATTATTATGTCTGTTAAATGGATACGAAAGTTACACTATGATGCTTGTCTTGTGCTCTTCTGTCTCATTATTTTATAGACTTTTTCAATAAAGTACCGGAAAATAGTAAAGAATTTACTCTAAAAAATCACTCTATGTTGACACAAAATAAATTCCTCTTATAAGATATTTACATTTGAAAATCTTTAGAAAAAAACCCCATAACCTAGTGGAAAACTACATTTCTAGAAGTAGTTCAAATTAGTTTTTATGCAGTGTATCAATTCTATTTGTTGCCATTTTACAGATAATTAATGAAAAATTTTTAAAGTCCTAATAACTGAAAAAAAATTGAAAAAAATGGGAAAAAGGACACAGCTTGATCTAATTCCATATCTCAGTAAGCTAAATTGTTACAATCACTGAGTTAATTAAGAGACATTAAAGACTAAACAGAAAGACAAGGGTAAAGATGTGATTTTTATACGTTTGATCATACCACAGCTTTTAATAACTTCATGAGTTTATCACAAAATGCTGTGTTTTCCACCCTGTTATGTTGCTTCCCAGAAGATAATCTAAATCTTCTTGGAACCATTCCCATTTCCTGGATTACAGCATCATTTTTTGTAAGTTAATTTAGTATGCTCTGCTGAAATATGGCAGTTCTGAGATGATACATGAAGATAGGGTAGAGGTGATGTGATTCTTTCTTCCTGAAGAAGTCCAGCTTCAGGAAATATGTTGCTATCTTCTGCTGAGTTATATTTCTGTTATCAGGACTTGTAATCTTGGGTTTAGGCCAAAACTATCCACCATATGTTACAGATTAAAATAAATTTATGGGAATTTCCTCTTGCACTACTCATTTCCACTTTAAAAAACCACTTTAAAACCTATAATGAGAGGGGCCTTTTGGAAAACAGATTTTGGCTGCAAAGAAACTTCCTTACTTGAAACGCTAAAGACCAAAAAACCCATAAATGACAAATTTTTCTCAACACCATGTCACAGGAAGTATATCATTCTAATAAAACTCCTCAAGGATATAGCTTGTAAGACACCAATATCCCTAATTAATACAATCTTGAAGTAATACAAAAAAATAAGGTCAAATTATTACTGAAAAAGAAGTTGAACTTCTGTTGATATTAAGGGGACTTTTTGCACGCATATTTGAGTGTCACTTTTATTCAACAGAGTCATGGTCCTGTTAATCCTACTGGTGAAGTTTAAGAAGGCTCCCAACTAATTGTTTAATCATTACTGCAATTAGACTTGTAAGACTGATTGGCACATCGGTTAACAACAATGATGAAAGAGCCTTTGCCTTCAAATGAACTGAAAATTGGTGACTTGTAAGGATTAAGTTCTATATCCCCCTTTTACCTCATGCCAATATTAAATCTAAGGGTTTTTTTTTTCTGAAACTAAACTACGACATGAAGTTACGGGCTGAGCTAAAGCACTGTGTCTGTGCTTAAGGTTCCGGGTCTTTGAATGGTGAAGTGAAACTAGAATATAGCTCAAACATAACCAGAATATAACTTGTTCTAGTAACTCAAAAAAGTACAATTTTTTACTTCCTGTCTTCACAAAATAGCATGAGACTATAGAGTGAGTACAAGATGTCTATGGCACACACATTTGATTATTTACACATTTCCCTTAGTGATTGTGCAAATGTTTGAAAATATGTATGGTGTTTCAGCATTTGCACACCTTTGCAAATCCTTTAAGTTATTGCACAGCTCCTGGAGTATAGTTCTCAGAAGGTAGCAGAGTTTTACATATCAGCAGCATTAATAAAGATTCTGTTTCGGAGCCCAACAGCTTACAATGAAAATTTCTGTAGTTACCCCACACTGGCCTAAGAACTTGTCTTAATTTTTCAAGCAGAGTGTACAGTATTATTTTCATTAGCCCCATCCATACAGCTAATGCTAGCAACAACTTTATATTTAGGTGGCAATTGTGCTTTATTGAGATTCACATTAAATGCTCCTTTTGCCAAGGGTGAGAAATGATTTATTATACCCCATTTATTCTTCTAACTCCCTAACAATTAATTCTGAAGGCTTCTTGACTGCATTTACATCAGATGCATTTCCCATCACAGACCACATAATTTCTTCTCCAGTGTTGTCAGAGGTGCCAGTGTGCAGTACCAGCACGCTATGCCTCCAAAAGACACATCAGGAATTTGGGGAGGGCAGAGTCTGTGCTTCTCTGCTTGCCTTTGCAGGTTTAGTAGAATGAACAATAAATTGAGGCTCACTGTCGAAGACCACATAGGCCTAGCTGTGACACAGTGCTTTTGGAAGCAGGCAACATTTTATATTCTTCATTTTGAAAAGAAGAAAAATACAGCTGTCAAGAAAGTGAGAAGCAGGCAGTCTGAATCACAACAGCTCTCTGTAAACATAGGGACTGTGATTGATTCCTGCGTTTGGGCAACATAAAAATTTTGGGTTGGTAGAAAAGTTGGTKTACAAAATTTTCATTTTATGACAGTCTTTCATGTTGACATTACAGAGGACTCAAGGCCTTGTTACCTTTTTTATCCACACAGGATGTTGTAGAAAGCTTGTGTGGCTGAATAGATCAATAATGTTAGCTCAAGCTCTGAACAGAAATTTTGAGTGAGGTGTGGGGGGGAGCCGCCTCATTTAACATTTTGTAGGGATCTATAGCTGAAGTAGTTACCCATCACTCTAGGAAATCAATTAAGAGAAAGAGTAATTTCCAAGGCCTCCTTAATCTAGCCCTATCAAAAATTAAAATCCCCAAAATGAGTATCAAGGACCTGTTTCTCTCCCGTGCTTAGGAAGAGAGACCTAAGGGACAAATTTGGATATGTTTGCACTGGAGAAGTTGGAAGACTCTGAATGCTGTCTCCAGGTACTGTGACTAAAAGGCACCACTAATGAGAAATCAGGTTTTCTGAGGTATCCACATGGGCTCCACTAGCACAGTCAAGGAAAAATTTGTTTGATTAACTTGAAAGATGGGAGGCAACTTGGGATAAGCCCTAAATGTCATGAGGCGTGATCCATATCTGAAACACACTCTCCACATGTTATTTTTCATCACCATGAAAATTGCTTATTGTTTTTATGCGATGTCAAGACCTACAAAGATTCCAGCAAATTTTCAGAGGATTATGTCTTCCACTCTTTCTTCTTATGATGTTTTATGAAGAAAAAGCACCATTTTTTTCCCATAGGACAGTGGTCACAGTCCTTTCACATACATTAAAGATCCCTTTGGGTTTTTTTCAGAAGAAAGGGAGTGTTTTCCTTTTGTATATTGCCACAACAGATGTGACAAAAAAGATTTAATATCAATGGGTAAGTTCATTACTGCTGTAATGTACTGAAGTTCATATTACTAACAGGATTAATGTAACAATTACAACTGAGAGAATTTGCCACTGAGATTTATCTTCAGTATTCATAGAGCCACAGTAATATTTGTCATTGTTTCTAGAAAGCAATTTCCATTTTCAAAAAACAAAACAAGCTTACACAGGCAATCAGAAGTCATCATTCCTTGCCAAAGAAAGTAAAAAAACCTGAGATTTCACTGAGTATCTATGAAATTATTTATAGGTTGCCCAGGCCAAAATAAACACTGCAGATAAAATTCTGAGTAAACTGGAGAGGAGAAAATGTAAAAAAACCCCAACCAACCAAACAAAAAACAAAAAACCAAAAAACCCCAAAAAACAACCCGTTGCAATAATAAAAACTGAAACTTCCATGTTAGGAAGAGGAATTTGATTTGCTCATAAAGCACCCAACAAATTAATTAACACCAGAAGCATTTCAGGAAGTTCATGGTCTTTGTTCTCAATTTCAAAACCTAAGTTTTTATAAAATCAAGATTTTATTGAAATTTAGTTAAACAGCACCATCTTCCTAAGTAAATATTTAAATCCTGACAGAAGTTTTAATGAAAGCTAGTGGGATTAATTTAAGAAAATACCCATGATTGGAGTGATTATTACAATTAGACCCATTCATGTCAGAGTTCTATGGTTCTATTAGATAGTTTTACCAAAGCTAGTGGGATTAATACAAAAGCAATGCCCAAATTTGAGGTCATTATTGCAATTAGAGTTGTACATGTCAACATTTCATGGTTTTATTAGAGAATGATTAATGTTTCTATGCTGGAGAAGGGAGTTTATTGTCTGCTCTAGGCCACATGTCATCAAATATAAATTTAGCTGTAAAGCAATAATATTCCCCTAATTGTTGCAATCAGTTATGTTAAAGCAGCTCTGAACACACCAAAGTATCGAAAGGTTTGTTTTCAGTTGTACCAAGCTACAGATTCTGATCTTGCTGGAACTATGTTAAACAGAGAGCATGGCCAGCAAGGTTAGACTTAAATGTGTTACACAAAAATAAGATGAAATGGACACTCACAGTCATATTACCTCCAAGACTTGTTGATGCTGGCAGGTCAATGTCCCACAGCTGTAGTACAGACTGATTTCTAAAGTTCTTCTTCGGGGATAATTAATTATTCACTATTACCTTTGGGTGGGCTTTTTTTTTTTTTGGTGCATGTGTTTATTGGTTTTTTGGGTTTTTTGGGTTTTTTTAAACTTTTTTTTAATGACTTTCCAAAGCACTGATTTGATCAGGCAACACACTGACTGATGATGTGCCAGATTAATCAAGATGCCTGAATTCATATGATGAGACATAACTTGGCACTGCTTCTTATTACAAAAGCCAAAAAGCGCAGAGTATGTTGTACAGTAATGGAAATTAAAAAGACTCGCTTTTCTGGCTTTCTGAAAGACAGAATCCGTCACTGTCTGCTCTATTTTTTAATAAAACATTCTCCACTTCATGCTTCCCAAAACCTCTTCTTTCAGATTTGCTCTTGGAAGAATTGTGTCAACCTTGAAAAGTAATGAAAAGTGTGAAAATTGAAGTCTGCTTTTTTAAGTGGTAGTTTTAACTCTTCTCCATCCAAAGCTGAAGTGAAATCTTTAAAAAAATACAAATCAGTGCAAATTTCTTATGTTTAAAACTCTCAACTGAAATTCGCTTGAAAATCATGACTAGCTTTAAAAATAATTTTCAGAAATATTAAAAATATATTTATTTTTATTCTTTCCTGCTTTCCAATTTTTGAAGCTCTTGTGTATTGCCATACCCTTTAAATAAAAATGCTGTATGACCAAGTATTCCCATTTCTTCTGCCATACTAATTGCACATGCCAAATTATGATTTGGATCTTTGGCTGCACATTAATTCCCTAGTGCAAAATTGTTGGATTTCTGCCTGTGCTATCCATCAGAACATTCTTTATCAGGTCTACTCATTCAGGCCTCTCTGAAAATATATAAAATTCTGCTTCTTATATTACCTTTAATTTCCTTTCCCCTGCCTTCTTTAAACTACTATACTCTTCTTCATACCTTATGCACCCTCATACTGTTTTAACTCTGTCCCTTAGAGAGTCACAACCCACATGCTCCCAAGCGAGAGTCTTGCTCATGAAGACACATTTCTTCAGTCACCTTTTGGCCCACTCAATCCGCTTCCCAGGCTGTCCTTGTGTGTCCTGTGTTCCCTGTCAGTGGCAGCTACCCATGCCTTATCCCTTTAACGCGCTGGCTTCCCTCATGTCCTGAGCTCTGACACTCACAGTACCACTTCACTCTCACTTCTCTTTAGGGTGCTGATGGGTTTTCATGCCTCCCACACCGAGATGCCTTTTCTCTTTCCTAACATCACTGTGCTTCCTTGATGGCCTTCCCTCCATTTTAATTGCTGTCTTTTGCTGCTCTTTGGTCTCCCTGTTTGTCCTTTCACACTCTTCTCCCTGAGTGTCGTAAGCCTCTTTTCTCTGCTTCACCCTGTCTTTCTCCTCACGGGTGTCCATCCTTCAAATGAGCAGCTCCCTGAGCAGCAGGAGGCAGAGCCCTCAGATGTCACTTGGCTGAGCCAGCACTGCCAGGGTACAGGACTTTATTAAGACATGTAATGACAGCTAATGTGGTACCTCTTTCTAGCACATTCCAAATTCCAAACTCAGTGACATGCCCACTGTTAACTCCATGAAGAAAACATTTCCTTATGGTTTCCACAACATATATGCTATCTTAATTTTTACTGTTTCAGATAATTGTATCCACTATGAAATAAGCCAGGAACTGCATCCATGTTGTACGTAGTTTTCCTTTCTGTCCACACAATAACTTTCACTTAAATTTATACCATTCAAAAGTAATTTAAACTGAAACAACAGTCTCCTCAGACAATTTATGAGTATGTAAATTTGCAGGCAGAGGTTTATGCTGTCAAAACAGAATTAATTATTTTTAATCACATTATAAAGAAGAAGACAGTACAATACTTCTGTGTAGTTAAAGCACTAGAGATGACTTCTGCAAGAAAATTCACCATACCTGAAAGAGGAAGTGACCTTATAGAAACAACTCCTTGTTCAGACATTCCACTTTTGCGCTTCAGGAATTTTCAAATTAGATCACAAAAATGTGGAAAGCAAGGATGTTCATACATTTTGTATGTGATCATTTGTGTGAAGAGCAGCAAAAAGAACAGCCAAGAGAATTTCTGCCTTTCCATAAGAAATGCCTTTACTTACCCAAGGAGAACGAAAAGTGCAAGAGACAGAAATTAACAGAATTATATCTCTGAAGTAGCAAGGGTATCTGGTCTCAGAATGATGAGACAACTCCAATAAGCTGTGGAAACATGGCAGCTGTAGATCCCTTTACAGCAGAGCACCGGTTCCAAGCAGTTTGCTGTTTCCAATTTCCAGGCTACCTGTAATATGCTGTGAACCTACTGTTGCTGCCAACCTGATCTTTCACAGACTATGACATCCTCAAAATACACACTAGAGTTATAGATTAATGTAAGAACAAAAATCAATGCTGCACAATTTTTATTTGGCTTCCAGACCTTAGCCCTGCACGGTACAATTGCATACAATGCATATCAATGGATTTGGCTGAAGTTCTGAGGCCACCCAAAAAAAAAAAAGGAGCGACTAAAACAAATGGGGAGGTTTGTATTTCCCAGACCCACATTTCCCAGACTCCAATCAGTAAGCACCACATTGTAGCAATTCATCCTTCAGACCAAGTTCAGCTGTTCTTGCCCACAAGTTAGCTGTATGCCTGTCATCCAGTAAGTAACAGCCTAACTTGGAAGAAGACAAATTTAGAAGGTTCCAAAATAGGTTGGAAAATGGCTGAGAGACCAGCTGCAGATTATGGGCCTGGTTAAAGTAGCCCTGGAATATTACAGTAGTTTTCTACTTGTGCCAGAGGTGTTACCATCACAGACATTATGTGGGTACCCCTCAAACCTTCAGTGCAAAAAACAGGCGGCAAACTGCAAAGCTCCAGTGACTGTGAACTTAAACAGGCACTGCAGAATGTGCATGGATCTGCTGAGGTCCCATCATGTTTTCTGGACTTCTGGGTCTGCTGAAGGAGTAGTGATGTGAAGCAGGACAGTTGTACTGTATGTGCGTAAGTAATGCCAGTATTCCTTAAACTACTCCGTTTGCCTGCTCCACAGGTCTCTGCCAGATCTTATAGGAAGTAATGTATGGGTGAAAAACATAAAACCAGAATAATTGCATTTCTATTGGATTAATTTTTTAATGCACAGAAGCCATTTTATTGAGATAAGTTCTATAGATATTTTCAATAGTAGTGGTAAATGGCAGCAAGTCACTTTGCTGTGATTCTGCACACGACTGTGTTCAGTCGCTAGATCTATCTGCTGTCATGTACGGCTAAATTAACTGAGGCTCAAAATTGGGGCTGGTTCTCAAACTCAAGCAGTTAATGTTCTTCTCTTCATTATGCCAATTTGTCTAACCAAAGCAGCTAATACATCTCTGTAAATGGAGAGGGAAAAAAAATCAAAGAGAAGCAACTCTTGCTGACAAACTGACATCTGCCAAATGTAATTTCTAGTAATAAGTTACCTCATCTTTTGGGAATATTTTTAGTCTTACTATTTTTAACTCAGAACTTCTGAGTTCTTTTTCCTTCCTTAGAAGTTCACAGATCACATGTTTTTAATATTGGTTTAAGTTTAAAATATTTTTATAATACAACTATGAAAATTTGAATAGCTTAAATGGATTATTTATGGACTGCTATCTACTTTCAGGGCCTTGCAAGGCAATTTCTAAGCAAAAAGAGTTACATCTTTCAAAGCTACTAGTGAACCCTCATCTCTGCTGGACCAGCCTGTTGATATTGTTCAAGTGCAAAAAAATTAACATAACTTCCTAGAGGTTTACATGTCATCATTGTAACTAGGCAGAGAGTCTGACAAAATCTCATAGTATGGCCACTTTCGGGCTTTTAGTTTGAATCTCAGTGCAAACACAAGAGACAGTCTTTAGGCCGTCTGGTTATAGATCACGTATTTCAACACCGTGATTATTCACCAAAAAAGAAAGAAAGAAACAAACATAAATTTTACATTTATTTTATTTCAAATGCCCAATTTTGCAATTACAGTGGTATTTTATGAAACATTGTGACGGATGGATCTCATGAAGTAATCTTTGATTGCTCTCTTTGTTCTTCCTGTATGTGTCAAAAGTAAACAACAGAAAGCCTTTTCGCTGTCATGTTGCTTCTCAGTAGATTCAGATGGAAAGTTGAATAAGTGCAAAATATAAATATTATGGCAGGCTTAAAATAACTTTTCCTTGATGTTTGGTTTAATTTATTTTGTGCTTTATTTTCTGAAGGACAAATATTGTACTACATTTAGCGTTTGGATAAGAATGTATGAAAAATGTCCAAAACATAGAGAAAATAAGACACCTCAAGCTGGCCAAACCTCAAACAAACACATCACAAATTAGGACATTTTTCAGTAAATTTCACTGAATTTTAGGTAAAGGTTAGCAATAAAAAAATCCACAGGATGTTAAATCATGCATAAGCATACTGGTTGTAAATGTGAGGAAGGGAAAAAGCTACTCCACACCCATCATCAATTTCTAGTACTTTTCAAAACCAGATATAATTGTCATTTTCTTCCTTTAGTCCATTTTTAGTCCATTTTCAGTTTGCTAAGCAAATAAAACCAACTAACCTAATATCAAAGCTGTCTCGTTTTAATAGAAATACAGCTTACAGTTTTCCTTATTAACTTGCAGATTTTAAATTGTTTGGAGGCTATTCCAACCTGCCAAAGATAATAGTGCAGAATGATGCAGGTCCTGTGCCCAGTGCCTGTTAAGACCTCATGTTGGACCAAACAGCCTCTGGTGCAATGATGCAGATGCTCGACTGCTGGAGTGTATCTGAAAGCCATCACACTCCTATTGAATTACAGCACACCATAGAAGAAGGAAAACTGGAGCACAGGCTGAAGGCAGCTAGAAACAATTTCATTTATACTGAGACATGTACCATGTACTCAGATTTTACCTGGGTAAATTATGCTTCAAAGCTGAAAGTTTTGGCTTAGTTCTATTTAAGAGGGAAATCATAAGCTTTAATAGACAACACTGAGAGATGTAAGAGGCCCTTAATGGTCACTGACCAAAGCCCTCTTAATTTACACAGTGGAAACTATCAGCTTTCTTTAGATGCACCATCAGTGGATGAAACAACAGAATTTGTTTTTGCAGCAAGTTCAATACAAACAAGAAAAAAAAAAGCAAAMAAACAGACAAAAATTGTTTACCTCTTTGCATACCAGATATTCCTTTAATTTGCAGTTTTAAAACATATTTCTTGGAATTTCCATGGAATCAGGGAATCAGGCTGTTTCTATGAACAACCCGCATAGGAATTTAGCTGTGATGGCACTAAGTCCTGCTGACATATACCATGTTTACATTATAAATATAATCAGAGAAATTGTGATGGAAAAATAATTAAACCAGAAGAAATCATTGCCATTATGGAAAACTTCTTTGACTATTAATTCCTCTTTCTGGCTAGCAAGAAAAGTATCTCTTGGGAGTTCTTAGGAGCAAATTCCTATCCTTTGATGTGGCAAGAGAAAATCATACCTATCCTGGCGCAGATATTTAAAAATTTAAATGTAAAAGAAAAAAGTTAACCTGATATATTGCTTAACGATATCTAAGGTTCACTACAAAAGAAAAAACAAAAAGGGTTTCACAATCACAATTGTTTTAGTGTAAGAAACAGGAATTATCATTATTATAACCACTAGTAAAATATTTCATTTTTTCATCCTTCAGCCTTTCCTCCCACTCCTTCTGATCATATTTTGTTTCTGTCATATGTGAGTAGGTAACACTTTCCCAAATTAAGCTGAGAAATAGCCTTCTTTCACAAGTGGTTTTTAAATGTGTTTCAACAAACGTACTGTACTCATTTACTCATGCTACTGGCTTTAATCTTGGCAAGAACACGAAGTATACAAGTCTAGTGCCCAGAAGCCACAGTCATGCTGAGCTGTTCTTAGAGCAAAACTCTGGAGGGTATAGCAGGCACATTGCAGGCACATTGCAGGCACTTTATGGCACTTCACACCCCTGACTTTTTGTCCCTGATGGCACTCTGCAGTTAGAGGAAAAAGACATCAACTCGAAATCAGACACGAGATGATGTCCAGTTGAAAAGGTGACTGCAGCGAATGAGCAATTASTGCACCCTGCTGCAATGACTGCTTTAGGTTGAGAAAGGACTTAGACAAAACACAATAGCTGAACACACCAGCTTTGTAATCTGTTTGTCATAAGTCAACAGTCAGTGCTGCACAATGAGTTGGCAGGGTATAACCCTCAGGGACGGAGTGAAGCTTGTTCTACACAAGAACACCAGGCTTATTATATGTTTATACCTACACTTGAAAAGACTGTTTCTTGTCAACATATACCAAACTCAATCCTCAAACAAAATCTGCTGGGAAAGAAATTTTCTGGTGACAAAGTTCTGTGTAAGTGCTTTGAAGAAATGCCAGAAAAATCGCTTCACTAATCTGCACAAGAGCAGCCTCATCGAAGGGATCCATTTATAAACTTAACCAAATGCTTATTGCCTGGTCTACTGTTCATTACAAACAAGATTTCTTGGAATTGTTTTCTGTACCAAAAGTCCAATATTATGTTGTTTAAACATTTGTTTTCAAGTGTTGGTTTGGCAGTCTCATATCAGCATGATCATATCAGCATGATTCTATCAACAGAAATGAAATCTAAAAGATCATAACTGCTATTTAAAGTTTAATACTTATGTGGTGGTTTACAAACCCCAAAACACTCTCTGTAAGAAGGTACACAAAGCAACAAAAGTCAGGAGGCAGAGGAAAATAACTAATGCGATGGAAGAGTGACATAAAGTCAGGAAAAAAAGATAGACTACCCACTTAGGTGAGATTTACAATGGCAGAAAATCTCCACGCTGGAATTTGTAGTCAGTTGTTGCAAGCCATTAATGCATAATGAATGTGTGTTTTCCTCACTGTGAAAGATGCTCTAAAACCCAAATATCTTCCCCCGTGAGAAGCATAGACATCTGGATTTTGAGAAGGGAGCAGGCAATGCAGACAAAACTCTTCCTTCTACACTGCCAAAGAGACAGCTGGCGGTGAAATAGATTGTCACTTTCATAAAGAAACAGCTTAATTGTTCAAATCTGAGYCTTCTCACCTCCTCGTGCTCCCTGCTCCCAGAAGCCTTCACAAATGCTGAAGAATAGAAGGGGGAAAGTCTTACATGTAAGGAGATGACAAACGGTTTAAAGGAATGAGGCAACATGATTGTTTTAAGTTAGCAGGGTCACAGGTGGCTTAAGCTGGTCAAAGGCAGAGTTGCACCCAACAGGAAAAATCCTGTCCTCTTATCTGCTCTCATCAGCTGGTTTTCAATGACTTCCTCTTCCCCAGCTCCCACAACACGTGGCAGCAAAGAGAAGCAAATAAACTAGCTGATGAAGAGAAAATGAAAGAGGAGAGAAAAGGGAAGTTCTGGGAGGAGAAAAAAATTTCTGGGAAGGGAAGCCCTAGAAGAAAGAGGGGAGGGGAGGGGAGAGGAGAGGAGAGGAGAGGAGAGGAGAGATTTCTGTTAGACCCCGGTGTGAACAGGAGATTGCAGGACATCCTAACTAGAGAGGTTGCATGTATGGTACATGCAGCATATAGATTATTGGTGAGGACAGCATTTAAAGTGTTTTTAAAAAAGGGTGGGTTTGCCTTTTTTTTTTTTTTTTTTTTTTTTAAGGAAACAATATTACCCAATCTTATTTTTTGAAACATTTATGAAGTAAAGATCGGTATACTGATGAAAACACTTGGGAGAATTTTTCTAGAAAATCCTGCTTGGCATTTTTCCCTCTTCAGTGGGTGCAGTTCTTACAGGGTGGATTGCAGACAGAATTGAAAAAGTACAGTCTAAATTAATGCCTTGCTTTCAGGAGGATTTGGTTCTTTTTCTGAGTGTACCAATGCCTCAGTACTGCCCAGGGAGAGAAAGCCTGCTTTCTAACTATTTCACAGCACTACACACAACTAGAATGTGACTAATAATGCTTTAAATTTCGGATTTGTCTATTTGTCCACCAGTTACTACTACCCAGTACTTGCAATACTGTTTAAATTGCTTGCTGAGGTAGCTCTGACAGCAGAGGTGACTAAAGTAATCCTAAGAGGTATTAGTGAAGGATGGTGCTCTGAAGCAATTCCCTTACATGTTGTTAAAGGAAATTGAATCAATGGAAATCCCCAAAGAGCTTTTAGGAAGAGGTTTTGCATTTGTCTCTTGATATCACCAACTCAAAGACAAAAGCAGCCTCGGAGTTATCAAAGGACAACAGATAGCTTAGAAATAATTTATTGAAAGGTCATGGGTTAGTTTTAGTAAACTACTGTTGCTGCACGGGCTTCTGCCCCCGGCTAGCGGCCACAAGTGCCCCGCAGCACGCAGCCTGTTAGGGCCAGCCCCTTGCCTTCGACAGCGCGGGCTCCGTGGAGGCGGCTGGGGAAGCGGCTGGCTGCCAGGAACCCTCCCTGCGTCTCGGCAGGGAGCGGAGTCCCTGAGAGGGCTGAAGAGGAGAGGCGCGGGACAGCAACTCCGGAGCGAGGCGAGGAATCACGAGGCAGGGCAGAAACTCGCAGGCAGGAACCGGGTTTATTAAGGGAAAGGGAGCGACAGGTCGGGTAGGGAATGCGASCAACTGCCCCGCGTCTATCCCTCGGGGGGAACAGATAAAGGGACTCCGAGGGGAGGGGGGGAATACAAAATGACCAATACAAACATAAGTACAGATAATAGACATAACGAGGCATCAAATAAGAAAATAACAAGGTGTGGTCTTTCCCCCCCGCACCAATCACCCTCCTCCCCTGATCGAGGATTCTGGAAACAGGGAGTGGGAAGAGGGTGATGGATAGGGGGGTTGCCAAGACAACGGAGGAGGGGACAACTGATGAACAGAAGGATTATCATAAAAAAAGGCGGGAGTAACTGAAATGATGGGGTACGTTACAGCAGACCCGAAAGGGGAAGAAAGAGGGAGGGAAAGGGGGGAGGGGGGGAAACCCTGAACAAGACCATTATTTTTTAAACGAATAATAAAATACAAAACTGAACCAAACCCTCACAAAAACCGTGCACACCACAACAAACTACCCTGTAACATCAGGATCTCAGAGAATGCTCATTCTAATTTAGGAATCATGAGTAAAACAGTGAACAAAAATATTAACCAGGGCTTGGGGATAGTAATCAATAATTCAGTTACAAGTTTAGGTACAATTGTCTATCTAGAAATAGAGGAAACCTAAGGATAATATAAACTAGAAAAACACAGTTAGAGCAGAAGTCATTGCAATAATTTGCTGTAAACTAGATGGCTGAAGTATACTTCAGATTGTTCTAATATGAACAGCATTTTTCTGAGTGCAGAACAATAACTAACATTGTCCAGAAGAACAACCTTCTAATTTTTAAATCTCTGAGGTTTTTGCATATCTACTTATGTAATTTTTGGCTAACAGGGATACACTCTTTTTAACACAATGTACTATGTAAATAAGATAATGTTTTCAGTAATTTTTTAAAATTGATATTATCTTTAATTTTTTCTCTTTGCTGAACTGAGGTAAGAACAAGGGCCTTGAAGCATATAAGTAGTTTACTGTGCCTTTACCACTTAATAATGCTAAGCCTTCTGTAATCCAGTGTTCATTTCCTAGATTACAAGTGATCCAAATACCAAAGAAATTGGTCAGCTTTCTTCTTTATTCCAAAATCTCAATTACTCTTTTTAGAAGTGGAATAACAACCAACAAAATGCGAAAATCAACAAGAAGACCAAACATATCCTATGATACACACAAGGACTCTCAAATTCAAAGGATCAAAACCAACAAAGGTACCATCAATCCAGTGGAAAGCTAGAGATCATGACTAAGAAAAAGTTCAGTTTGCAACTGATTTTACAATGTGCCTTTTTTGTCGTTGTTGCTTTTGTTTCATTCAAAGAACAACAATCTGTAGCAAGATCAAGATTTTCATGCTTCCTTGCTCCTTTTCTCTTGTTCCTAAAGTTCTTTTTATGGTCCTGAATTTACACTTTTTAAGATGCTATATCAAATATGCAAATGGGTTGATAAGTGCATACCACAGAGGGTTTTTAAAGCTTTCAGTGTAATTATGAGGCTTTAGTACTAACATGCAGAAAGAAGAAGAAAATTAGAATATTCACAGAAACTATAATATGATTTTAGATGAAAAAAGTTTATCCAGAATTCAGAGACTATTCAAAGGAATGTATTAAGCAAAAGAAGACATCAATTACAAGCCAAGGACACCCAACTGCAAAGGAATTTAAAGTTCACACTAAGTAACAAAGCAGTTTCACTCTGAAACACCAAAAAAGGGTTTTTCATTTAGTTCTTTTCTATATTGAAATCTCTTACACATATTTTTTAACACAAAACTCCTGTTTGAGTGACAGAGTCTGAAATATTACTATCCTAATGTGTTATAGAAACTTCCTCCTTTTTCTCTTGCTTGATCTTTTATCCCATCATCCCTAGAATAAAAAGTGTCTGAAAGGTAGAGAGGTAGACCCTGCTCATTCCCTTTCAGAAGCTTTTGTGGAGGGGTTTGGGCACAAGTGGCTTTAAGATCCCTTTTTCACTACAAAATCTCAAAGTCAAATTTATATTTACAAAATATCACTTCTTCATAAAATGTTAGTGGATGGTAATCAACCTTTGCACTACACAAATTAAGACCCTTTGACAAAGTTGGCAGTAAAAGCATAAAGGGAAATGAGAAAGGTTCCTCAATGCTGTTCAATTTGTACCAGCACATCTTTCCTGCTACTAACTCTCTACTTGCCACGTCAACATGATCCATTCAAATGGCTCCTCATCCTCAGCGCATCATCAGTTCCTCTGCAGTACTCCTTCCTCCTTTGTGGATTATCTGCTTGCTCCAAATCCCTCTCACATTTCCAATCTCTGTGTGGATACTCCACTTGATTGTCCAGTGCCAGAAACCTTGTATGAAAAAACTGGTAGGCAAAAAGCTTTCCAGAGATTTGAGTTAATAAGTGAGAAATAGTACTGAAACAATTATTTCCAAAGTGAGAAATAGTACTGAAACAACTATTTCCATTAAAAAAACCCAAGAAGAGACGAATGCAGTGACAGTTTTCTGTTTGTTTTCTTATTCTTCTTAAAAAACTTAAGTGTCTTTGGATAATTTTTCTCTGTAACTTTAGAAAGAGTAGATTCCATTCTGGCTGAGGGCTGACCACTGGTGGAGACAGAACACTGGCTCAGCTCCAGCGCTGACTGGCAACTCCAGCTGTTGAGCAGACAACATCATGTTTAGCAAATGCATCTATACACAGTTAAGTTATTGAGTGTCAGGTTTACAGTGCTAGAGGAATTCCCCAAAGACAGGCAAGGTCTTAACCTGCCTTTCCAGCTGTGACCTGCATTCTGACCTGAAACTCCTGTAAGGTACAGTCTGTTGAAACACATTCTCTCCACCCATTTTCTATCACATAGACAACCGTCTTTTCCTTTTGCTCCAAAGAAACATTTGCCCACAAACGTGCTAAATAAAGTTTGGAATGGCACTCCATATAAGCTCCATAAACTCCCAAAAATCAGATCCGGCAGCAGCTGTGTGAACACTGAAGAAGTCCTATTGAAAGCAGTAAGAGATTTGTTCCTAATCACTTTTAAAAAACTGTTTAAAATAGCTCCTTTTTACTCCCAGAGGCCTCACCCCTTTCTCATAGTACCACAGTGGTGGACCTCTACTGAGTGATCCTTATCAGTGTAAACAAGAAACGTTTACACTGATACCTCTTCAGATCCTTATCAGTGTAAACAAGAAACGTTTTTTTGCCTTATTAACTCAGTGACAGCACTCTTCCTTCACATGGGACATTCTGCAGGAGAAGATGTCATCCATATGCTGGATGACATGCAGCCTGCAAGTGTGGGAAGCTGGGAAAGAGAAACAGAACTAGAACTGATCTGTAGGGAATTCAGGAACAGAACTAAGACAGAAGGAATGATGGAGCAGTTTCTATGCACGTGGTTTTCTTTTGAAAATTCCATCTTTGCTCTTTGATAATGAAATGCCCTGGGAGGGCTTTTTAAATATGTGAAAGGGAGTTTTCATTGGAACACATTTTGGGAAAAAGACCCCAAAAAACAACATAAAAGAACATTTAAAAAGCTTATTACCCATTACACACCCATCCAGCATATAAGCCATTCAAATGAGTTCAATCAAGCCAATTTGCATACAGAGCACACAAAATGGGAATGCAATTTGCACATTTTATTGTAAAGTAAAGCAATTCTCATGTCAGTATTCAAAGCCTTTAAAAGGAAAATTCTCTATGCATTTGAGTATTTCACAGAGAAGACTGTGGATAGATAGTATTCATAAAATACATTTTATCTAAATTGCTAACTGTCTTTAGCAATAAAACCATCTGAAATAGATGTTGACAAGTGGAAATTATATTAAAAACTCTGCAAGAATTCAACATATTCAGAGATCTGTTACTGTAATTTCAATATTCTGCTAAATCTTTGCTACTTATAGAAAGTGTATTTGCCCCCAGTTGCAATTTAAAATAGCAAGACCTACATTTCCTGTATCCCTTTTGACCTCAATGGAACTTCCTCTTGGAAAAGACTAAGAAATCAGCCTGTACTTGTGGGTAAAAGCCAGAAAAATGCAAAATTACTCAACATGGCTAATGGTAAATATTCCACCACAAAAATAGAAAACTTTGCATTTTTGGGATTTGGGGAAGATCTTAATTCTTAGTTCCTCCCTTCTTTCTCCCTTGTGACAATTCATTTAGTTTACTTCTTCAGGATCATGTTTCAAATATCCTGACATTATCAGTTCTTACCTACCAAACCCATATTCAAATTCTACTTTTTATTTCTTCTTCTCTGGCTCCTTAACTTATTTGTTTTCTACCCAGGCTTTTTTCTCCTTCATCTGGCCTGGGACCAGCCTCTATCAAATAGTACTGAGGAGGGCCAAACTAGCAGTATGACTGTGGGAGGGACACATTGCTCATCATTGGGTACTAAAGTTCCATTGTGGTGGCTAATGTGTAAAAATAATTTCTGTTCCAAACTCAAATTTTCAACAGCTTTATAATTTGTCTAACTTTAGGGATATTCTTACAATGATGGAAGAAAAACAAACCTGTAAAACCAGGTCTGGTCCTCAGCCTATCTACAATCTACTGCTACAAATGGCACCATTCTAAAGAAAAAGCTATGAACATGGGTTTAGTCTCCCTAACCCATTACCAGAAATAAAAGAACCATGCAACCACAATCATTTGGAAAACACTCTGAACAGAAAAAGGCTTGGAAAGTTGTATAAATTTAAAAAAAAAAGAAATCTTTAGAGCAGAAGCATGTTATGACACAGGACCACATGAGCATCCCCTCCTCCAAATGAAGACCAGCTGAGTAGAAAATCACATTGCTTAACAGTGAAGATACATTTATAAACCAACAACAGATTAAGGTCTCTTGCATCCAAGAGAAAGCACAAATCGCAAGCAGAGAAAAACTCAGGTCAGGAGGGAGCTCAGGAAGTTTCTGGTCTAACATATTCCTCAGCAGCATCAGCCAAGGAGTCAAACCGAGCACTTCAGGGAAAGAGTTCACTGTTGATCTGTATTTTGGGGAAAGGTTTCCTTATGGCCAATCGCACGACATCCAGGGAGGTGTCATGTCTCTCACCCTCCCTCTATGGCCTGCTTAGAAAAGCCAGGGTCCAGCTACAGCAATCCCTTATAGGCAGTGGGGTCTGCTTTAAGAGCCCTGGAGCTGCCCCCTCTCTAAGCTGAACCAGGCCCAGTCCTACAGCCTCTCCTCATGGGGCAAGTGCCCTAAGCCCAACCACATCACCAGCCCTCTAAATTCAATCTGATTTATTTTTCACATTGGGGAATCCAAAACTGAATGCAGTATATGGATGTRGTAAAAAAATTCTGAGCAGAAGGGGAATTCCATCCAGTGATTGACTGGCCATGTTGTTGTTGAAACAGCCCTGAGTTTGTTTGACCAGCACATTGCTGGCTCATGCTGCAGCCAGCAACCCCAGGACACTGTTCAACCAGGCAGTCCCTAGCATCTCGTTCTGCAAGAGTCATTCCTTTCCATGGCAGGTGTTCCTCTCTGTCCTTGTTCAATTTTGTGAGATTCCTGTTGACCTATTTCTCAATTTTATTTAGTTTCTGAAAATTCCTCAGGGGCGTTCTCAAATATTTTGTCCCATAACTATTACCGGCTCCAAAGAAGGACCTTGGGCTTGTACCTCACGAAAAAACCAGAGGCAAATCTATCTGGAAAGGCAATTTTAAAGGGATAATGCAACACACAGATATATATGATGGCAGTAGGTGCCACGGTCAAAGTAGGGAATAGAGAACAATGTGATATGTTGCCATTACCATTATTATGGTTTCAATCACATCACCATGACATGTTGCTTTTTCAGGTAAAAGGGTGTGCTCAGGAAATTACTGCAGTTTGGATGCCTGAATATGATGGGACTCCTTGAGTGGCAGAATAAAATGGTAGGGGAGCAAGGAGACAGCATGTCTTGCTCCCCATGATTTATGACAGGTTCTTAGGTGAAAGGGCCAAGGTATGATGATCAGCACTGGCTGGGTGTGGTGTGGGCCAGACAGCACCTCATTGTGTCAGGGACCTAAGACTCTTACACACAGTTGATCATCCCACCCTGTCCTCTCCAACAGTGCCTCCAGATTTCAATTTCTCTTGGATAATGCCACTGTCATCCTGCCTTAAATGCTAGGCATAAAGTCATTCACAGAAGTGTTCGTGTTGGAGAGTCATAAAAATCAGAGGGTTTTAGGAAAATTAAGAAAGCAGGCCTTAAGCAGAAGTTATGGGAACAAATGCTAAAGCAGCAAAAAAGTTTTCTAGGCCATGGTGTAGACGTGAGAAATAGAACAATAGGCTTGTGTTAGTTCGCCTTCTAAGTTGCAACAAGTTTATTTAATGTATATTTTAGAAGGTTAAAAATGAATGGAGCGTTGTGCTTAGGTTTCYATGAACAAGCTATTGTGTTTAGAAAAAGCCTCATTGTTTTAACCAGAATTACGTATGCTGTAAGATTATTGGATAGAATTATTGTCAATATGCCTTTTCTCTATGTGATTGGATGAAATTTACTCTAGATCTGCTTTATGCTCTTCGGCAACATCAAGCTTCTTTGGCATTCTGTGGAACCAGTGAGATGGCCACATCAAGCTGTCTCCATTGTAAAACAATGTTATGAGACTGATGTGGGAAATAAACCTCTCAAGGACCTGATTCCAAGTGTCCCGTCCCGTTCGTGCTGTAAATAAACTGCCAGTGTGATAATCAATTTAAATACCGTTGAAGTAAAAGGTGGTGCCCCGTGTGAGGACAACTTTATATTTAGCCTAGAAGAAAAAAGAAAATTTTGGATAATACCGGCCGCCAGAGACCCAGGTTGTGAACAAGGAGCAGTAGTACATCCCCTAGCCTTCTGCATCTGCTGTATATGTAAGTAGTTTTTCTAGAGGCTTCCTGAGTGACGAGATGAGAAATCAATTATCTAAAAAAGAATGGGACGTCTTTTATCGGCTTGAGAAAATTTTACAAGATAAGGGACGAACAGACATTTCTAAAAATGAACTAAAAGACTTGTTACTTTGGGTAAAAGCAAACACTCAAAATATAGACTTGCAATCTGCTTTTACCTTTGACTTTTGGGATCATATAGGCTAGAGATTGTACAACCTGTTCTCTCTCAAAAAAGATGAGACTGTTTACAGATTGATACCGGTCTCCAGAGCCTTGCTAGAGAGTTTTAAGCAAAATGCTGAGCCACGAGCTAAAGGTTTTGGCTCAAATMCTTCAAAGCCAATTGATATGAAGCCAGTGCCCATTTTGAGAAGTCTCCTGGGTTCTGATCGGGGGGATTCCCTTCCTTCGAGGGCGTCCAGTGCTTCTCCTGACAATGCTAGCTGCGTCGCGTCCTCCRGAAACTTGGACCCAGAACAACTTTCAGCTGCGGCTGCTTCCCAAGATTTTTCCGCGCGTTCCAGCTTCCCTGCAGTTGAAAACAGTTCTCCGTCCCTCCCTCGGGGAGAAAATGAACTTTTGCAATGTCRGGAAAATTGTTCGGATTTTTCGTTGTGTTCTGAAAACATGAAAGTTCGTGAAAGTATCTTGGGGGAGGGTGCATTCCGCGCGGAAGGTGGAAAGAAAGATTTGCAGAGGTTTTGTGATAAAGAAACTCTGTGTTCTGAGATCGTGCAGGCAGGGGTGATTGAAAATGGTTTCAGGTCTAGTTTGGTTGGTTGGGAGTCTGTGGGAGTCTCTCCTGCTGCCGCTTTCCCTTCTCGGGAAAGCATCCCGAGTGTGTCTTGTGATCCAAAGAGTCATTTGTTAGTAAATAGTTCTAATAAGCCCTTGCCAAAGTCTCCTGTCGTTCGCCAAGCTTTTGATATAAAAGGTGAGGTTGATGTGAATTTAACTCTGTCTTCAGAAGACAGGACAGAGAGAAGAGCAGAAGTGACAGACAGAAACCAAGAAGCTGTGCCCAAACAGAGGTTTGAAAGTAAGGCAGAAGGTTTTCGAAAAGCTTGTGTGGAAACAGAAACTGAAATTTTACAGAATTCTGGTTCCTTTGCTGTTGAGAGAAAAGACAAGATTTTACATTCTCACCCTGATGTTAGCAGCCTTTCAGTTGCAGTTTCACAAGCAAAGAGACTTTGTGAAAGTTGTCATTGTTCTTTAGAAAGTATCAAAAATATAAAATCAAAGCCATTTTCCGAGGCCCGCTCCAACTCTAGCTCCCTTCCATCATGTAGAGAGCACACCCCTGTCCCAGCCCCACAGAGCAAGGCTTCGGAAGAGGCGTAGTCCTTGACCCAGCCTTCCTCCGTCCCTCTGGGCAGGGCTTCAGAGGGGGTGTGTTCTTTAGATGTCTCTGCCAAGAAACCAGAGGCGTGTTCTCCCGCCCAAACTAGCAGAGCTCCCGAGAAAGTTTCTTGCTGCAGCAACATGCCTGCCAAGAATTTGGACACTAGCATTGTTCCCAGAACAGCTTCTCCCAGTGAAGCTGTCAATTCTAACCATGAAAACGTACTTAACTTACCAAATTGGTCTCGAATTAATAAAAAATTAGAAAGAGAAATAGATTCAAAGAAACAACTCCTTGCATTACCTGTTCGTTATGGCAGAAATGTTGCCAACCCTAGATATGAGAGTCTCTCTCATCATGATATCAAAGAATTGCGTCAAGCTTTGAAAGAAAGTGAATTTTCCTCTCCCTATTTTAATAATGTGTTGAAAAGTGTTTTTAATTCTTATTATCTAATCCCAGCAAATTGTCAGAATGTAGCCTCCCTAATTTTTACCAATTCACAATATCTTTTATGAGAATTACAATGGAAAAAGCTTCTTAATAAATTAATTGAAAAATATGAAAATACTGATTATGCAGATTTAGATGTTGTCCAATTAGCAAGTGATCCGCCTCACCWTAAGCCTGAAAATCAAGCAGTAGAATTGCCTCGGCCTGTATTAGCAGATATTAAAGATGCTGCTAAAAAAGCATTGTTTTCAGTAGAGCCAGCTAGCACACATACTAATGCTTATACATTGATTAGACAAAGTGAAACAGAAACCTTTRGTTCCTTTTTAGATAGATTGACTCAAGCAGTGGAAAAGCAATGTCCAGATGAACAAGCTCGTCCTTATATTATTCMAAATCTTGCTTTTGTAAATGCTAATKATGAATGTAGAAAAATAATTTTAACCCTTTCTGATCAGTCGCCAACAATAACACAGATGCTAACAGCATGCAGCAAATTTACAGCTCCACAACACCTTGCCAATCTACAAATCAATGCTTTAAGTAAAAAATTAGAAGACAATTTGGCACAACGAATAGAAAAAATTGAAAAACTTTTAGAAAAACAAGAAAAAACTTCAGAAAATTCTGTTAGCACTGTGCAGTTAGATTCTGATAAAAAGCTTTGCTGCTTTGCTTGTAGTAAACCAAGTCACTTGAAAAAAGATTGCCGTGTAAAAGCGCTTCCATCAAATTAACTTTCTATCTGTCCTCAATGTCGAAAAAAGAAGCATCTTGCTAAACAGTGTCGCTCTCAATTTGACATCAATAAGAAGCCCCTGTCGTTAAACTTCAAAAACAGCGCGTACCACCGCGCTCAGACACAAGTAGTGGTGCCTCCTGGCAACCAAGTACCCAACCAAATAGTGTTGGTACCTCAATCCTTTATCCCTCAGTCAAACAATCCTCAAATGATTCCTGCTCAATACCCTCAAGTGCAAAGTTCRAATTGGCCTCCTCAAAATTAATTCATCTGTTAAATAACTTATGCTGAGTGCACATCCCCACTAGAGTTGTCAATCCTTGTCAACAAGGACAAAATTTTCTAATTCTAAGCAAAGTCAACAACAAACTTTTTAGACTTTCAATTCTTCCTACTGTTATTTCAGTAAATATTAATGAAGAGCTAATGATTTTAGCTCTTGCACTTGACGTTCCTATAGTCATTCCACCAAAAACACCTATTGCTATTGCATTTGTTTCACCTATGAATACACCCAAGCCAAGCAGCTTTTCAAAAAATTCAATTGTGCCTGTGCCTTTTAGTACCTCAAATCCAGAAGTCTTTTGAGTACAATGTTTAGATTGTGACCGACCGCAACTGACTTGTAGCCTGAGTCACTGTGGTAAAACAATTTATGTTACAAGCATGCCAGACACTAGCGCAGATGTCACTGTGATTTCTCACCTGTTTTAGCCCAATGACTAGCATCTAGTAGCGCCTTCAAAATCCCTTTCAGAGATTAGAAATGCTACTGTGTGTTTGCAAAGTGCATCCATGATTAACATTACAAGTCCTGAAGGAAAGACTGCAACTGTGCGTCCTTTTGTCGTTCAGAAGCCTCTCACCGTTTGAAAAAGAGACGTCCTGTCACAATAGAGAGCAAAACTAGAAGTAGGCCTGTGATAGAAACCATGTCAAAGCCTGCCACTCTGAGGCTAACCTAGAAAACTGATCATCCTATATAGACTGATCAATAGCCTCTGACAGAGAAAAAACTACACATTCTTAATAAGTTAGTAAAAGAACAACTGCAGCAAAGACACATCGTCCCAACAACTAGTCCCTAGAATTCTCCAGTCTTCGTCATCCACAAGAAAACATCAAATTCCTAGAAGCTGCTGCACGACCTAAGAAAGATCAATGAAGTGATTGAAGACATGAGACCTCTTCAACCTAGTCTCCCCTCTCTACCCACGATCCCACGACACTAGCCTCTCATCGTCATTGATTTAAAAGACTGTTTCTTCCACATCCCGCTCCATCCCGAAGATGCTCCAAGATTTGCCTTTTCAGTTCCCGTCATCAATCGAAAAGAACCCGTCCAAAGATATCACTAGAAATCGCTGCCACAAAGAATGAAGAATTCTCCAATAATTTGCCAATATTTCGTCGCCCAAGCCCTGTCTCCTGCCCGCCAGAAGTTTCCAAGATCCATGATTCTACACTACATAGATGATTTGCTCATCGCAGCCTCAACACAAGAAGAGATAGAAGAAACCCGTGCTTGTGTTGTTGCTAAAATCCAAAAAGCAAGACTTGAAATCTCTCCAACAAAAATTCAAGAAGTTTCACCCTAGAAGTATCTAAGATAGAGAATGACTGAAACAACAATAACGCCACAGAAGATACAGATCCGGACCAGTGTCAACAATCTACAAGAACTGCAGCAACTTTTAAGAGAAATCAATTAAGTCAGACCAGTCTTGAGAATCACCAATGATGAACTAAGTCCCCTTTTTGACTTGCTAAAAAGCAGCTGCAACATCACATCTCCAAAAACTTTAACCCATAAAGCCCATGCAGCTCTAAACAAGATCACAGAAGCTCTTCAAAGACGACAAGCTCATCGCTGTGTTCCTGAAAAGCCTTTCTTTTTTGCCATTTTAAGAGAAAAGATGCAACTTTGTAGTCTCATTTTTCAGTAAAACCCTTCTAAGCCTGATCCTTTGTTAATAATTGAATGAGTCTTTCTTCCCTACAAGTTTCCAAAAACTATTTTCACAGTTTTAGAAATAATTGCACAAATTGTAATGAAAGCCAGATCTAGATTGTTAACTTTAGCAAGCCAAAAATTTTCAGTTATCTATTTACCATTGAAAAAAGATTATCTTAATTAAGCCATGCAAAACTGATGATTTACAGTATGCATTTTTAAGATTCCCAAGTCTCTGTTCTGTTCACTACCCAGCTCACAAATTATTGCAAGCAAAATTGAGTTTTAGAGAGAAACCCAAATTAAGTGAAGAACCTTTGAACGCAATAACTCTCTTCACTAATAGCTCTAGCAAAACTCACAAATCAGTTGTAACTTAGTTAAACCAAAAAACTAATGCTTGAGAATCCGACATTCAAACAGTAGAAAAGTCTCCTCAAATTGTTGAACTTGCTGCTGTAGTTCAAGCTTTTCAGCTTTTCCCACAACCCCTTAATTTAATCACAGACTCTGCTTATGTTGCTAATGTAGTTAAGAAATTAGAAAAGTCAATTTTAAAAGATGTTAGTAATGATACTTTATATYGYTRRCTTTCATGTCTTTATACAACTTTGCAATATAGAACTAATCCATATTTTGTTTCTCACATTAAGGCTCATTCTTCGCTTCCTAAATTTTTAGTAGAAAGAAATGCGAGAGCAAACAATCTGACAATAGTTGTTTCAAACACTTTACCAAACATTTTTGAACAAGCAAAACTAAGTCATGCCTTTTTTCATCAAAATGCACAAGCACTTGTGCGAATGTTTCAAATCTCTAAAAGTCAAGCAAAAACTATCATCAGTACTTGCCCTGACTGTCAGTTTGTGCAGCCTCCTGTTTCTACAAGAGCTGTCAACCCACGAAGTTTGCAAAGCCTGCAGTTATAGCAAACAGACATCACTAAATATCCTTCCTTTAGCAAATTTAAAAAYATTCAYRTCTCAGTAGACAYRTTCTCTRGTGCAATTTTTGCTTCTCTTCACACAAGTGAAACAAGCAATCATGCCTGCCATCATTTCCTGCAAGCTTTTGCTTCATTAAGTGTACCCCAAGAAGTAAAAACTGACCATAGTCCCACATACATATCACAGAAATTAGCCACATTTTTAAAAGAATAGAGTGTTCGTCATATCTTTAGTATACCTCACTCTCCCACAAGCCAAGCAATTATTGAAAAGACACATCAAAMACTAAAACGCATCTTAGATCAACAGAGAGGGGGAGCTGAGGTCACACCTCAGATGAGGCTGAACAAAGCTTTGTATGTTTTCAATTTTTTAAACAGTT
>JACDOX010000249.1:221044-240414 GCA_014549065.1 Cardinalis cardinalis | reverse complement strand
ATATGTTAATCGATGTTGATAGTGTTAGGCATGCTACCCTTCAAAATAGAGCAGCAATTGATTTTCTTTTACTGGCACAAGGGCATAGTTGTGAGGAATTTGAAGGACTGTGTTGTATGAATCTGTCTGATCATTCTGAATCCATTCACAAAAGCATACAAAAACTGAAAGATTTGACAGCCCAAATTAAAAAGGATGGTGGATCCTGGTTGGATGATCTGTTTCAAGAATGGAACTTTGCACCTTGGCTAAGGCAGCTTTACAAGATAGGTCTTTATGTATTGGGTGTTTTAGTAATGATATTGATAGTAACTTCCTGCATACTTCAGTGTGTGCAGAGAATGATGAAAAAACGATCAGAGAAGTTTTTGTCATACAAGAGAAAGAATTAAGAAGTACAGAAAGTGTTCGAAATCTCACTGAACTGTCAGATGAAAGTATAGAAATGGAAGAAAGTTTTGAGTTAAAGCCCTAGAACTGACAAGAGTTTTTTGAACAATGATTTGTAACTGTTGTCAAACGTGACTTATATCTTTTCACTGACTGGGCCTTCACAGCATTAAGTTGCTGTGCTGTAATATAGCAATGCTTAGTGTTAGCATGAATAGGCCTCAAGTAGATAGCAAGCAAAAATGTTATAGTAAGGCTATAAAACACAAGTAGCAAACGACAAAAATATGGAAGTCTTTTCTTGTGTCAAGAGAGAGGGGGAATTGTTGGAGAGTCATAAAAATCAGAGGGTTTTAGGAAAATTAAGAAAGCAGGCCTTAAGCAGAAGTTATGGGAACAAATGCTAAAGCAGCAAAAAAGTTTTCTAGGCCATGGTGTAGACGTGAGAAATATAACAATAGGCTTGTGTTAGCTCGCCTTCTAAGTTGCAACAAGTTTATTTAATGTATATTTTAGAAGGTTAAAAATGAATGGAGCGTTGTGCTTAGGTTTCTATGAACAAGCTATTGTGTTTAGAAAAAGCCTCATTGTTTTAACCAGAATTACGTATGCTGTAAGATTATTGGATAGAATTATTGTCAATATGCCTTTTCTCTATGTGATTGGATGAAATTTACTCTAGATCTGCTTTATGCTCTTCGGCAACATCAAGCTTCTTTGGCATTCTGTGGAACCAGTGAGATGGCCACATCAAGCTGTCTCCATTGTAAAACAATGTTATGAGACTGATGTGGGAAATAAACCTCTCAAGGACCTGATTCCAAGTGTCCCGTCCCGTTCGTGCTGTAAATAAACTGCCAGTGTGATAATCAATTTAAATACCGTTGAAGCGTAAGCATTGTCATGAAAAATTAAGGTACAGGAATTCTGACAACTCAGACCAAACGGTTTGCCACAGAATTCCTACAGCAGAGTGGATCAATTTGTTTTGAAAATCAGATACATGACAGTAATTAGGGCTGCTGATAGGATGCTGCTTAGAACTCTTTCCTTCCAGAACATTTTCAAAATTTAGCCAACTCTGTGCCTGGGAACTCTAAATGCAGGAGAATGTCAGCCTGTTTATATACATCCCCAGGCTATTTTCAACAGCTCATCCAGATGTGCTCACCAGCAAAAGTCACGCAAGTTTAGTCTCTCTCAACTATTTGTCACATATTATCAAAAAGAGCCATCAAACTGAGGTTTCAGTACTGTAGTTTATTTTGCAATTAATTGGATAATTAAAAAAATTGTTTGTGTGGTAGCAGAGCAGGTAAGTGAGAATCCAGGAGCAACCATATGAATTTATGATTCTGCCATCACCTACAGCTGCCAGCACAGTGTTCAGCTGCTCTCTGACGGTATCCATGCCCCAACCCAGTATAAAAGCAGGTACTAGAGTAATACTGAAAAATAAATATCTAGCCCATCTCCTACAGAAGTTAGCAGCTGTACCTTTAGTAATTTTTACTAGAGAGGGCCAAATTTAAAAACCTTGAATCTGACTGTGAACCATATTGTGCCAGCATACCTGCACTGTCTGTTCAACCAGAAAGTGGGTAAGTTCCCCTCTTGAACATGGACCCCATGAGACTGCAAAACAGGCCTTTCTAGTGTTGTACATGATCTCCTCCTATAGATACAGATGCAAATATCACATGAAGAAGAGAGGGTAATTAGTGAGACTCAGACGTCTTTGTGGCTTGCGGTCTGCAGAAATCATACCTGAGGCTATTCATAGTTCTGAGAAGCCTAAGGATGCATTCCTTAGCATCCCAGAGTCAAAGGGAGTAAATAGAAACTTCCACCATGGGCTTTAGTGTTGTCAAGCACAATTCACCAGCATTCCACGTGATTCTGTTGAAAAGAAATAGAAACTAACTGTAAAAGTTAGTAGCACATGTATTATACATCGCTACCACAGTTAGTAGCAAATGTACTATATAAGACGAAGGGGAAAAGAAGTCCTTCGTTCAGTAGAAATTCTCTCTGCTTTAAAAACCAGTAAGATAAGGTACTTCTATTTAGTAGAGACTTTAGCTCGTAAAATAAGGTATACCGTCTGCAAATTGAAAATATCTGTGAAATAATAATACATTTAAGAGAAATTCAACAGCCTTCTTTGTAGCAGCAGCCAAGCAGTATTTGATATCAGAGAGGAAAAAAAAAAGAAAAGAAAAGGAAATCTATTATAAGGGATTACATTTTTGTTGTTGCTTTTGGCTTTTTTAAAATYCCTTATTGCCTAGCAGGTTGTCAGGGCCACCTCCAAGAGCTCTGACAGTGCTTACACTGGGAGCGTCCATTCCCCACCTCATTGCGTGATGCTCCTCAGCCAGGTTTTCAGACACAATTATTCCTCTGGGTAACAATGTGAAAGGCAGCTGCAGTGAGCGAGCGTGGAGGTCAGGCAAGGCAGGCCGTGGATGCAACAGCACCTGCCTTTTGCATGCAAAGACGGAGCAAATTACAACATTTGTCGCCAAGGAACTGAGCAGCAGCACCATGTGTGATGGCCTCACGAGCACCATTTTCATTGTGTGCATGGGTATATCTTTTCAAATCTAGAGCAGGGAACAGATGTTTCATCAAAAGACACATTCAAAATAAAGATAATTATGCAGTAAGAAGCTTAATTACATAGGATTATTCAGGTCCACTTAATTGCTTGACAGACTGAGGGCCTCCTATGTATTTGTGACAGAAGAACCCTTCTCACTGGGTTACCAAACTCGGTCATGGCTTCAGGACAAATGCAGTTGTTTTAATAACCCAACTAATTCTAGTTTCTGATTTTTAGCTACAAGCAGGAAAAGTAAGCAAACTTACCAAGCTTAAAAATATCTTTTTATTCCCACAGGCAATGTATTTTTTTCAATAAAACATGAATAGCCTAAACTACAAAAACTTACTGTATGAAGGACACTAATTTCACTTAGAAATTATTTAGATAAAGAGGAGAATTTCCTCTGGTCTTACTGCTCACACATGCTAGTTTTCAGAAGTTTGTTGTGACTTTTTCATGTGGGTGTTTAAAAATGGCTTTCACCACCCCAAAAAGGGATATCCTATTTCTCCACAAGCAAAAGTCCTAATACTGTAAAAAAAAAGTATTTAACTCTAAGAAAGAAACTTTAAAAAAAAAAAATTGGCTTAAACGACACAGTGTGCACTGTGGAGCAGAACAGCCATTCTGTATGACTGTATTCTCATGGTAGCTACTGAACTGATCATATTAATACATTTTACAGAAATAAAATTATTTCTGTGAAATTATGCTGACAGGCTTCCACTGTGATTCTATGGGGTCCTGAGAGCTTACCAGCTGCAGGGCTTGGATTCAGCACTACTCCAAAACACAATATTAGGGAGGCAGATATGCCAGGTGAATCATACTGAAGAGGGAACCCCCCCATTTACAGAGTTCACGCAGCTGGGGCTTTTAAAGAACACACAGCGTCAACCCAGGTGTTTTTTACTCTTTACAGGTTTCAGATAATAGTTCAAATKATTATTTTGTAGAGACCTTTGCAATTAAATTTCGTTGTTCCAGCCCTAAGTGTGTTAGTTCCCTATAGTCAACACATTTTTTGAGAATGTACTGCAGGGTATTAGCAAGGCCACACACCAAATTTATATGTAAGGGGTGTAAATGTGATACTGAAAGCCTGAGCACTAAAATGATCTCTTAATTTTTATCAAAGAGAGCACTATAATATTTCCATCTGTCAAGCCATTGCAGACTTTTGTTGCATGGACAAACTAGGAATGGTTTCATTGTGCATTACTGAAAAAAATCCAAACCCCTAAAAAACAACAAACCAAACCTGCAGAAGAATTAGCTTTATAAGGAGTTAAAGCTTCTAATTTAGAAAAAAACCCTTAGTTCAGCCTAAGCCGGTAAATGTAACTTAAAGCTTGGGAAAGACGATTACCCTATAATGGCTCCATTCACATTCACAAACTTGGGGTCATTTTAAACTCCTGCTATGTTTTGGAATGCTGCCCAGAAAACGTATGTGTGAAAAATCTGCTGAATGCCTTTGCGCTACATTAGCTAACAGTATTTAAGGTCAATAATGCAGGTGCGGGCTTTCCTTCATTCATTTTAAAAAAAGACTTAATCCTTAACCTCTGTTTATAAGTGACTTTTGCTCAAACCCCTAAAAAGAAGCAAGAATTGGGGAAGAATGAGGAAAGGATAGCATTTTGCTGTTATCAGGAGAGAGAACATGAGAGAAGTGCTAATAAATCATAAACCAAGAATAAGTTCCAGTGTGGCAACTTAACTTTTAGAAACATGTACCAGCACTTAGTGTACTTGCCAAGCAAATCACAGGAACCTATGCTACTTTCCACAGTAATGGTGTCAAGGTGCGCTGAATGTTTCCCCCCTGCTGCTTGAGAGTGACATTAGAGAACCCTGGTGAGGCATATGCCCAATTCCTGCTCTGCAGCAGCTCTCGTATGCTAGGGCGACATTATGACTGATCACACCCAGGCACTGCTGCTGTCGCTGCAAATGGGCTTTCAGTTACAATGGAAACGTTTAGTTCAAAGCACCATATAGATTACATGTGTTATTAATGGCTGAAACAGATGCTTCCACCTACTGAAAGGGTTTGGTTTTATATAGAGCAAATCCTCCTCTAAATTTGGATCTTTTATTGGGCTGCATATCAGTTTGAGGGATAATAATAAGAAAAGCCCCCTCTATTTTACCTTATATTACAGAAGCATTTAAATTTTTAATTTGTGTTTCATATCAACAAATTTATATACATCTACACACATTTTATTACCCATTTTACATGGCTTTTATTTGTTTCTGTGGTAAATTGCACAGTTTCTTAATCACTGCTAAGCATAAAATGCCTCATCAGTAAATTATTTCTACAATAAAATACATTATATGGTTTACAAATGATGGTTATTAATTTCAKGACAGAGATGTTGCGTTTGTATTGTGGTTTATGTTCAATTAACACATTACTACATTAATGCAAACTGTCAGCACAGAATTGAACCAGAGACTAAATGAAAATGAAGTACCCTGAAAAGGAATTATTGCCTGGCCTAAACAGAGTAAAAGCCAATTCATTTGTGAATTTGCTTGTACAACACCACCTGAGGTATTCATGAGCAAATCCAGAAGCACAGGTCATGTTTTCAAAAGGAAACTGTCTGATTTCTCTACCTTTTAATGCACTTTTTGTGGAAAGTATTGTGTTTCTGCACACATGATTGATCAATGATTCTACAGCTGGAGCAGTTGCAGTTCATGAAAGCCACATTACAAGGGGAACACATCTTTAAAAATAAGTGACCCATTTTTAAATTAGTTATAAACAAGAATATTTCTTAGGGCACATGCAGCTTATGAAAGAGAAGGGTGGCTGTAGTGGAAACAGTATTTGTGATCTTTTAGATGCAAAGCATAACATTAGTTTTATTTGTCAAATATGATTTTCTAGAAAAACTCTGTAAAGTACTCTGAAAAACTCAAAGTAAAAGAAGCAGATGGTAATGGTTCAAAACCAAAATGCTGAATTAGACTTTTTTCAGAACAGGACAACTTTGTGGGACAAAATTGCTCATATGTTTTGAATTTGAATGTTGCAGAGGTTAAAACTAATCCTGACTGCAAACCAAGTGGGCTAGGACTACATTCTTTGAACATGTGATGTATCTCGCTGCTTCTGCTCTCTCAACCTGTATGAATTGCAAAGCTTTTTTTTCCCTCAAATAAATATCTGAACTGTTGTAAAATACTGGCATCAGAAAACAAGTTGGCATCATTAAAAACATTCTGGATTTCAGCATACTGAAATCTGTTTGATCACAGGAAAGTTAATTTGAATTAAGTGTCCCCTTTTTAGTAAAAAAAAAGCCATACATGTTTAAGAATATCGAGCCATACATGTTTAAGAATAACCCCACAGAGGTTGCTTGGCAAACTTCCCAAAAGCTTTGTGAGACACTACATTTCATTGTGGGAATTTAACACTAGTACTTGTGTGTTTGTAGAAAAACTTTAGAAGTCCAGCTGGCACAAAATTACCACAAAACTGGCACCAAAATCCTGAAAAAGCTCCCTCTGAGATTTAAATTTCATTCATGTGTGTTACTTCTGCTTAATCATATTGCCCCAAAGCACCTGAGCTCCCCCCATGCAGCAGTCAGCTGGTAGAAACGTCCCGGCTTGCTTTGTCCAGCAACCACTCGCAGCGAGGGAGCGCTTCGCCCCAGAGCAGCGGCTCCGGGCTAGCGCTTCAGGCAGGCACCCAGAGGGAATCCGGGGACGTTGCCAGATGCAGGATGAAGCTGACGAAGCTGCTCACAGCAGAAATAAGAAGATAAAAAGGCGGACTCCAGCTGGGTATAATCCAAGTTTACTTGAACTCAGGGGCACCGGCAGCAGGAGACATAGGGGGGCGTGCCGCCCCGTCGGGTTATAAAGTGTGAAGAGATAAGGGAGGAACAAATCCCAGCAGCCAATAGGAATCAGGGGGGGAGTGGGGTACATAAGATAGACAGATGAAACAGAACAATCAGGGTAACTGGAAGGAGGGACCCAAATCCCCCATCGAATCCCTGGAAGCCCAGGACAGAATTTTCTGGAAAAGAGGGTGGTGGACAGGAGTGGTGGACATTTACCGAGGAGGGGGAGAACCAGGGCAAAACCATTACAAAACAGGGGAAAACAGAACAGTCCAACTGAACACAACACAACACCCCCATCTCAAGTGAGTGCTGGAGGAGAATATTACTCTCAGGCTTTCTTCATGTAATTTTTCCTGTTTCACTCCATGTCAGCCGCAAGTTGAGAGGCAGGATTTTCTTCCCCACAAAACAGCTTTTAGGACACAACTTCACAGCTGCAGGGCAAGCTGGGCAGACATCACATACCTAGGCACCATTGCTCGACCACCTCTAGTTAAAGTTTCTCTGCTGGACTGTGCTACACACTCTCCATTTGGGGAACCCTGCATGAAGACAGGAGATAGAAATAGGGAAGAAAATGACAACCTGCTATCCCCCAGAAACCAGGGAAACCTTGACCACACAGTATTACCACAGCATGAGCTAGGCTGGGCTGCAAAATATTTTTTTGTATGGTTCATTAGTAAAGTTTAGTAAGCAGTGCTAGAAACAGAATAATTTTCTAATACAAATATTTAATATAAATTCTGATTTGAAAGTTCACCTTATTGAACAAGGCATACAGCAGGTACTGTTACATTTTTATAAGCAACTGAGGAATATATACTGTTATTATGCAGTCAGCAAAAGACATAGTTACTTTGATTCTTAGTAAGAGAAGGATGTTTTCTGTGGTATAGCACTTCCACCTATGAAAGTCAGTAGCGACCTGAACAACAGCTACAAGTCACAGTACAAGAGTTTGTGCATTTCCACTGCTTAGTACAAGATTTTTCCTTAGTCTGTGCTTTGCTTAGGCCCTACCACCTGGGAATGATGTTATTCACAAGCACATGTCCAGCTTTAAAATTCCCTGATGTGCCACTACATGGCTCAGCTTAAGCAAGATTTCCCCAAGACTTGCATCTCAGGAAAGAAAAAAAGAATTATAAGACCATTCTTTTTTAAAGTTTCTAGTTCTAAATTATTTACTCTTATGTCCCTAGATCTACCACAGTAGAAATCAGCATTAAAAAAAAGTTGTTTGTTTTTTCTTTTAATAAAACAAATAATTTAGCTATATCCACAAATAAGAAAATGGAGGTAGAGGAGAAATTACTACTCATTTAGTAATTAATAGTATTAGTATTTAAGTTATTAATCCAGTTTTGATATTTAATCTATGGACAACATATTCTACAATGAATCTTTAGGATGAGACTGGGGTCCACAGCTGATGTAGTAGTTCAATAATTATGCATGACTAGCAATCTGATAAGGAAAAATCTTACTGGAAATTTGGAGTAATAATAACTGATACTGTAAATACTATTATTCATGTAAAATTGAAAGAGTAGCATTTATACCTTCTATAACTCCTATAACATGAAAGAAATTTTCATTCCTCTGACCCCTGGTCTGCAATGAATGATAGGAACTTTTCTTGAAAATTTTCTTGAATTTCCCATGCTAAATTTGCTTGCACTGAGGCCCTTTCTGGGGCCACTTTGGTGCTACATGATTTGTGTATTATGACTGGATTAGAAGTAACTTCCTGGTGTAAAAATAATATGTAAAACTGGAAAGAAGAACTGCCTTGATTGAGTCGACATTCTTTGATGGGGCAAAGATATTTCTAGTATTGAAAATCAACTACTTCATAGAAAAATAACAATGTTCAGTGACCTGTAGTTCATGTTTTACTGCTAATTTGTTGTATGATATCCATTCATGTGCATGGACTATCTAAGCTCAAATGATGCACATCAGCTCCAGGCAACTTTGCTGCTGTTTAGAACTAGTCCTGAATCAGGATTTACCCTATGTTTCCTTATACTTGATAATTTAACTAAAGGAAAATAATTCATGTAATGGATTGCACTTACCCTAAAGGACTTCAAGTGTCAGATGATAAAACTTAGAATAAAAAATGATGAGATGAGACTAGGAAAGATGAAGTATGCAGAAAGAAAAGATGTTTTTCAAGAATAGGCAAAGAAAATTTTGATTWTGTAATCCTTATACAGACAATTTTTTTGTTTTTCTTTTCAAGATTGACTCATTTTATGAAGAATTCTAGACTCATTGTATGAAGAATATGATCATCTCTGACAACCAGGATGCAGTAAACAAACCCACTGAAGTGCCCAATCTGTTCATGGATATGTTCTTGGGGAGCAGGCTTCAAAATAATTTTGTCTTCCAAAGACTGCTAACACTTACCTGAGGGTTATACACTTGAAAAATGTGACTGCATTTAATACTTGAGCATCGTATTTTCAAGCATTGAGGAATGGCTCAAAAATTGCTCAGCTGGAAGAAAAAGAAAGCTAAACAAAACACCTCAGACTTGTGTTTAATGCAATATGATTCAAGGAAAAGCTTTCTTTTCTTTCTGTTGCCTGTTAAACATAACGCATAGCCTCATTTTTGAAGATGTTTTTCCTCTTCCCTATAGCCTTAGAAGCCTCACTCCCATAAGGCTTGCTACTTTTTCCCTTTGATAATACATGATTATAGATAACGGACTTTCAGTGTCACAGATTCCAAACAATCTCATGCTTATATATCAGAAAATGCCATATCTGAACTTTCCTTCAGATATGTTTTTCACTACAAATGCCTTGCACATTTCAGTGGCTTTCTCATGCTGAGTACTTCATCCAGGCTTGGATCTGATCCAGCTCTCACCACAGGCAGTGGCAAGAATCTTACTGGCTTCGGTAGGAACTAAATGACACTCTGTGGGTTTTGTCCTGATTTCTATGTGTTCAGTCCCAAGCACAGCACTTCAACAGATGTTTAAATTTGTGAGTAGTCCTATTCAAATCAAGGAATTGCTCACATGGCTRTAATTAGGCAAAAGTGGGAGCATGTACACATATATATGTATGGTTATATGTATATGCTATTAAATTACTGAGGGTGGCAGAGCTTGTGGAAGAATATGACTTGTCACTTAAGTGTAACTTAAGTGTTAGAGTCACAGAATTGTGGAACCATAGAGTATCTCAAGTTGGAAGGCAACCACAAGAATCCTCTAGTCCAACTCCCTGCTTCTTTCAAGATTACCTAAAATCAAACCATATGACTAAGGGTATCATCCAGTCACTCTGTAAACTTTGACAGGCTTGTTGATGTGACCAATTCTGTAGGAATCTGTTCCAGTGGCCAACCAGCCTCTCAGTGAAGAACCATTTTCTAATATCTAATCTGGACTTCTCTTGAAGGAGTTTTATTCTAAATCCTCCAGACTCATTTCTGATCAGCAGAAAGAGGATATCAGTGTCTCCACCTCTACTGCTCCCCCTTGAGCAAGCTGTAGCCAATAATGGGCTCTTTCTCTTCCCCAGGCTGTACAAGCCAAGTGACCACAGCTGCTCCTTCTAAGACCTGTCCCTGAGGCCTTCTACCATCTTGGTTGCACTCATCTGGATACACTACAATAGTTTGATGTCCCCAGAACTGCCCCCAGCACTCAAGGTGAGGCTGCCCCAGAGCAGAACAGAGCAGGACAATCTCCTCCCTTGCCCAGCTGGTGATGCTGTGCCTGACGCACCCCAGGACGGGGGGGCTCCTGGCTGCCAGGGCACTGCTGGCTCATTGCCATCTACCCAAAACCCCAGATCTCTTCCTACAGGGCTGGTCTCCAGATAGTCTCTATTTTGTGTATTTTTCAGATGTCAAATGCTTGAAGAAACAAATCCTGTTTGAGGAGGCCTTCATTATATCTGACATTCTTCACAAGTAAATTTTTTTTTTGGTTGTTTTTTGTTTGCCTTATCTCTAACGATCAGCTGAATAGTTTGGATACACTATTTTAAATCAATAGATTATTTAGGCATTGTTCAACTTCAGTTTCTTTGTGATCTATGATTAATTACGCAAGTGTTTAAGTATGATTTTTGAGTGTTTTCAGTATGGATGCCTGCAACTTCTGAGAACAGGAAAAGAAGGAGTCAAAAGCAATAAGTACACAAAGTGAGCACACTTGTTAACACGTGAATGACTTGGTGTAATATGAAAATAGATGTTAATATGAACAAAAAGTCTTGATAATTAGTACAATTAGAAAACCATCTGTGTAAAATACCTAAACCAGTATTTTTGCTATATTCAACCCTCTGTAGTTAGTTCAGTACATCCATTATCAAATTGATGCACAGTAGTAAAAGTGCCACACTGCTCAAATGAGAAAAAACAACATTTACAGGGATAAAGGGTATTGAGCATTTTATGGTGTAGGTATAGCATGGAAGCAAAAGCACAGAAACATAGAAGCAAAACAAAAAGTTGTTAGTGCAACCGACAGAGGATTTCATGGACCCATTGCTGACAGTACTGTTATACCGACAACTTAATGAGTCACTAAGAAAAAGTAGTTTTAATTAAAACGGTCTAGATGATACACAGCATCCTTTTCCTACCCATGACAAGATGCATTTAAAAAAAAAAAAAAAAAAAAAGCAGTAAAAATAATAACAATTACCTGCCCTTAAAATACACTTCCATTTCAATAATACCTAGAATGCAGAGAGTAGCTATAAGCAGCACCAGGAGTGCAGCTGGCTTCTGTGCATAAGGACAGCTGAACTGTGAGCACTTCAAGTTCTTATTCAGATAATTACAGGAAAACAAGGAGCCTGAGAAGGTAAAATAAATCCTCCACGTGGAAAAGAGTGACATAGAGGAAAAATGCCCTGAGATGAGAGATCTGTGACCAAGAGGACATAGGTCTGGACCTGGTTTTCTCCAGAAGTTTGTTGCAGACCCTCATGTGGAGTTTGGTGGCATCTCACAGGTTCCTGGGGGAACAGATTACGCTGTGCAGGACAGACATATTCATCTTCTTCTTTCAGAATTGTAGGACAAAGTTTCCAGACTGAGGGAAAGTATACATAAAAAAGAGATGGGAAGACATGAAGTATTTGGCATCTTAAAGGTCACAGAATTAGTCCATCACTGAAAAAGAGAGCAGAATGCAGTGGTAACTGTATTGGCTTTTTGGTTTTTGTTTGTTTGTTGTTTGGTTTTTTTTAAGTATTCTGGAATTGATTGAGTCAGGAAAGAAAAAACATGTTGGCATTGGCTAAGCAGTTATGAACAAGTGTTCATGAAAAAAAAACTGTAGAATCTTGCAGTCTTAGGTCTCACGTGATTTTTTGGTATAATTATGTTTAATAAAATACATAATCTAACTTTTCTACATTGAAATGGTGTGCCTGGAAAAAGGCAATGCTTTCAAAATAGATTTTTCTCATACTGATAAAAGCAAGAAGCAACTTCCCTGGGAAGTGAGTTGCACTACTGCAAAAACAACTTTAGAAACATAGAACTGGGACTGTGTCTCTTGTCAAATGCGCAGACACTGAGATTAACTCAGTGTTTTTACAATTAATTTACCATTAATTGTAATTGAGAGCAGAATTTGAAGTTGTCAATTTACAGCCGAAGTACTGCCTATTCCTGCCTAAAGTAGACATTTGCTTTGTCTAAAAGTGCTTATGCAAATTTAAGAACAGAATCAGGGGTTCAGCATGTGCAAATATACCTTTAGCTAGTAGAAAATTAAACATATTTAGTTAGATGTTGGAGCATGTTATACTAAAAAATATAATACTCAGGAGAGAACGCCTAACATATATGGAATGCAAATCACTGAGGAAGAAATGTGTTGGTCTTTATCTCAACATTTAGCTTAAAGTAGTTGTAAACCCCCAAGTTTAACATGGGCTGATGGGCTGCCATAATTTTGAAGCCAGCTTGTCACTATGATACAGAAACTGTTGGTGCCCTAGATGGCTTGTTGTTCTGGAATTTAGGTGATCAGAAGGCATTGATAGTAATTTGAGGCAGGTATTCCAGTGAAATGGGCAGTATTTTAATGAAAGCTTATCCAGCTAATGAGCTTGACAGGAAGTTGCTTTTATCCTTGAAACCAAAAAAAACCACCATTTGTAACTATTTTGTAACCATTACAACTGTAAAACAAATCTTTTCTATTTAAGTATTTTCTGGAAAACAAATTGAAATACATTTCATATATGGTGATTTGTTTTAATGGATGGATTTTTTTAATATTTAATTTTTTCTTTGTTTTCTAGACCTGTTCTATTCAGAATTGCAGTAGAGAAAACTCATTCCTAATCTTGAAACCTCTTTTGTGTTTGGCTCACGAGCAATAAAGRTATTAAAAGTGTCTTGAACTTTTTTGGAAGCTCCAGCATATCCTGAAAAGGTTCTGCCATGAAAATATGTACAATATCGTATCTTGAAATGTTCTCATCACAGCAGAATGTCAACTTCAAGTATATGGTAAACAATTAAGTTTCATTTACATTTTGTCATTAGGTGGCACTTACATTTTGCTGTGATTTTAACAGGCATCATATACTTAATTTCACATCTTTACTAAATTCACAAATCGTGAATTTAAACATCCCAATTTTTGACATGTTATTCCACATGGTTAGTGTCAGTTTTTTTAACAAAACCTAAGAATAACATAAGATTAAGATCAAATTAAAATGAAATTAGTCTGAAATCTAACTTAGCTATGCTAAGTCATTTACAGCAGCTTCATAAAAGGATGAGATATGAAATGCAAATTCTCTCTGGCATTAAATAAAATAAGTTTAAAACATGTCATATATTATAAAGGTCTCTGCTGTTAGATTTTTGAAAGACTGTCCCTTTATTAGAGCATAGATATTAATAGGAGATCAATATGTAGTGCTGGATTCTAATTTTAAATTGTTAGATAAATGCGTATGTTAATTAAATAGGGAATTTTGTGATTACACCCTTTGCCAGAAATGGTGTAATTTTAACCATGCAGCATAAAGTAATATTTTTTAATCTTTAATTGTATTATAAGATATTAATAGTTAGATGACAGACTATCCAAGGAAGAATTACTGTCAGTCCTTTTGAGCTCTGGAAAACAATGCTCTGTTGAACACATATGAAGCATTTATTTCTCTCAATTAAGACTTTCTCATTTTCAGCTTATTTTCTTTTTGTAGTCATATTACAAAACAGTACTAAACAGTACTGCAGTGATTTTGCTGTTCATCTTTTTATAAAAAATTTTTATCTGCCCTGAGCATTTCCATTTACCAAGTGTTTGATTTTTTTTTCCTCAATACAAAAGAAATGCTCATCTGCAAATGACTTTTGTTCAGCACAGAAATGTGAGGATTCATGTGGTTAAAATAATTTGTTAGGTAAACTGTGACACACAGACCTGTGATGTTGTGACTAAGTTCTTGATATCGCTGGTTTTGTGACATGAGTTCCCATTGTAGGTATTTTAATAGGACCTAATCAGAATACTGAAGAGCCAACAGTGGGAGACAATATATCCTATTCTGATTGGTGCCACTGCAAAATTGCAGGCTAATAATTAAATTTTTTTTCTGTTCTACTCTGCTCTTCTTCAGAAAGGGAATATGTACTTGTGTAAGAAGAATAACACAAATTTTAGCTTCAGCCCTGGTTTTCCAGGTGCCCATGGATTGGCAGTACCAGGGTGCCATCAGCATTGCGGTACACCTGAGCTAACAAGATATGGTGCTGAGGTAATTTAGCAGCAGATGTGGTACAGAGGTAATTTAGGATTCTCACACCCCTGTCTGAGCTTTTAATAGATTGTTTTTCCTCTCCTAGGTGTGTCTGCTCTCACTGATGAGAGCTTGAACATTCTTCGATCATATTCTGTTAAATGTCATATATTTCACCTCTGGTCTATGTCTCCCAAGCCAAAGCTCAATGCAGCTAGCTTAGTCGAGGCAACAAACTATTTACAAAACTAGTTTTGCAGCTCTACACCTGTACTGTCTTGGACACCTCATCTGGATTATGATAATGAAGAATTAATTTGATGATCCCTGAACCAGTCACAGAAACTGGCTTCAGATATCCTGCCTGCAATACCTTGGAGTATCTTCAAACCTGTTACTGATACAGCTGGTTTTTAGAGTATTTCTTGCAGCACATTTTTCACTTAAAATGGTGTCTTGATTCTGACCTCACTTGTCATTGTAAACCAGGAATAATTTTACTGAAGTCAGCAGAGACACGCTGCTGTTGCAAGGTCAGAAACTGACTTTTCTTGGGAGTCATTCCAAGCCCAGTACAAAAGGCTATTAGGTATGTCATATTCAGAACTTGGCACAAAGTTGTAAATAGAGGGTCAAAAATAGATATTTTTGTCATTATCTGACATATACTTTGCTCTTTCTAAAAGAAAATGGTGATCTAATTGGCTCCAAAATACCTTCCAGCAACATCTGCCATGTTCCTTTTAATGGAGAATGTGGAAGAATTTTATTTTCTGTCATTCTCTTATTATAAGCAGATAGAAGATTGATCAGAGAAAGCAAAGCCAGCTGTTTAACCTCTTTTTCTTCCACTCTAGGGCACCTGATTTGACAGTTACAATACATCCTACCAAAAATCTTTATTTTAAGAAGTGAATGAGAAAATTTGTGTTTTATATGTTAATCCATTACTCATTTTTCCATTTTCCCCAAAATTTTCTTGGATGTCTAATGCAAATAAATGATTATATAGAAAATCCCCCTGATATTCAAAAGTAAACTTTCAGTTTCTGCTGGTCTGTATCATCATCTGGAGATAAAATGGAGACATGTCTAACCTCTGGAAAAGCTCAGCATACTTGGAGCCTCAGCAGCACTCACTATGGCACAACATCAACATCAGTACAGTAAAAGTATACCTAGTTCATTAAAGCATCATTAAGGGATAAGTGGGGTGCATCATCCTATTCCCATTGCAGCCATTTCCTCTGGCCAGGAGATTTTGCTGTCCACATGGAGCCAATTTCTGCCTGTTTTGTGGAAATTCGGCCAGAACCTCCAAGATCTATGAGACCAGGAAGAGAGAGCAAAGGAAGTTTTCTAGCCAGCTGGTGAACACAGACTTTCATATCAAAGGAATTCTAGCTTTTCCAATGTATTGGGTCATCCAGCTGGTGTTTGGTCACTAGTGGTGTCCCATAGGGACACAGTCCCATTTATTGGGCACAGTCCCATTTAATATCTTTGTTGATGACCTGGACCAGAGGATTGAGCCCACCATCAGCAAATTTGCAGATGACACCAAGCTGGGTAGGAGTGTTAATCTGCTGAAGGATAGGAGGGGTTTGCAGAGAGACCTGGACAGGCTGGATCAATGGGCTGGGAACTGTCATGTGAGGTTCAACAAGGCTAAAGGCCAGGTCCTACACTGTGGTCATAACAACCCAATGCAGCACTACAGGCTCACGTCATGGTGGCTGGAAATAAGCCCAGTAGGAAAGGACCTGGGGTCCTGATCAACATGAACCAGCTGTGCCCAGGTGGCCAAGAAGGCCAATAGCATCCTGGCCTGTATCAGGAATACTGTGGTCTGTAGGATCAGGGAAGTGATTCTTCCCCTGTACTTGGCACAGGGTGAGGCCATACMTCATATTCTATGTTCAGTTTTGGGCCACTCAATTCAGAAAGGACATTGATGTGCTGGAACTTGTCTAGAGAAGGGTAACAAAGGTCTTGAAGTGTCTGGTGTATGTGACATTCAAGGAGCAGCCGAGTGATCTGTGGTTTTTTACCTGGAGAAAAGGAGGCTCAGGGGATACCTTACTGCTCTGTGCAACTCCCTGAAAGGAGGGTGTAGCCAGATGGGAGTTGATCTCTTCTCCCATGGAACAGCAACAGGATGAGAGAACATAGCCTCAAGCTGCACTAGAGGAGGTTTAGCATGGACATTATGAGGAATCATTTCATGGAAAAGGTGGTTCAAGCACTGGAACGGGCTACCCAGGGAGGTGGTGGAGTCACTGTCCCTGGAGGTGTTTAAGAAAGGACTGGATGTGTCACTCAGTGCCGTGGTCTAGTTATCAAGGTGGTGATTACTCACAGGCTGTACTTGATTATCTGGGAAGTGTTTTCTAATGCAATTGTCTATGTGATTATGTGATTTTGTGATTTTGTGATTTGCATGGCAGGATTTTGGTAGCAGGAAGGCTACAGGGATGGCTTTTGTTCTAAGCTACCGGAAGCTCCCAGAGCCACTGTCAGCTGGCTCCAAGACAGACTCACACTGGGCTAGGCTGAGCCCATCAGTGACACTGGCAGCACCAATAGGATAGCAGGTTTAAGAATGAAATAAAGTTATTGCACAGAAGCAAGCTGTGGACAGAGAAGAAAGTAATGAGATTATGTAAGAGAAAGAATTCTGCGGATACCAAGGTCAGTGGAGAAAGGAGGGCTGCTCCAGGTGTTAGACCAGCAATTCCCCTGCAGTCCACGGCGACAAACATAGTGAGAGAGCTGTGCCCATGGAGGTGTATAGCAGAGCAGAGATCCACCTGCAGTCCCCAAAGGACTCGGTACTGGAGATGGCCAATGCCCAAAGGAGGCTGTGATCCCATGGGAAGCACACACTGGAGCAGCCTTCTGGCAGGACCTGTGGACTAGGGAGAGTGGAGTCCATGCTGGACAGGTCTCCCTGTCAGGGCATGTGAACCCCTGGGTTCCACATTGTAGTAGCCTGTTCCTGAARGACTGCACTCCATGGCAGGGACCCATGCTGGAGCAGTTTGTGAAGAGCTATGGCTGATGGTAAGGACCCATGCTGCAGAAGTTTGGGAAGGACTGTCTCCCATAGGAGGGACCCCATGCTAGAGCAGGGGGAAAGTGACTAGGCTTCCCCCTGCAGAGGAAGGAGCAGCAGAGGCAACATGGATGAACTGCCAATAACTCAGGACTTGGATTACAGGTGCACAAAGCCCTGAACTGCAGCAGCTTTGCCAAGTGACCCAAACTAAGTTACTTTTTGAGCAACTGTTCCCAGCTGTACCATACAGAAAATGTCACTTCCATCTTGCTTATGTCAGTGATGCGAGTAGCTATAGCTGGGACCAGAAAGCACTCATATCCTGTGGTGATGCAAACAGCAATTGCAGCAGCATAATGGGGATGCATTCTCACAATGTAAACAACATGCAAAGTGTGGAGTATTCTTCTTTCATAGCTTCATCTGCTGTTTTTCATTTTACAACAACAGACACAAGTTTTACTGCAATGCTTTGACTTACATATATGCAAACAAACCTGGACTTTTAGTATTAAAAAACGAATACTAAACCTGCTAATCAGGAACAAGAAAAATATAGTTTGAAAATTTGCACACAAATAAACACTTGCAGATAAATTTGCATCAGCTCTTATATGTGTGATCTGAGTTCACTATATTGAAGCTGTTGCCGTGTTAGTCTTGGCAGCATGCTGCTGAGGGAAACACAGCAGTTGTAGGGAGGTTCATTCTTTTCCATCAAAAATGTATACCTAATTAAATGGAACTGCTTGTGCTAACATTTTACCTCAAGCATCCATTTGGCAGAAAAGAACAAAAAATGGGATCTTGTACCATGGCAGTCCTTGGTGCAACAAGCAGAAAAAAAACAATAAAGCTTTTTATTTCAGCCTAATCATTGATTCAGGAGTTCACAGGCACTATTTGTCAGGAAATCCAGTTGAAAGTGTGTAGTTCTTCTTCATAAAATGAGAGAATTTTATATTAATTATTGCAGACCTTTTAGTCAACCTAAGGTTCTATTTTAAATTTTGACTTTACAAGCAGTATAACATCTCTTAGTACAATATACACTCTTGCATTCTGGTGAGATCTCAGGTCCTTACATATAATGTTTATTTCCTGCTGTGGCTTCAATTTATTTTTTGTAGTGTTAGCAGAATTGCAACTGTGATTTTCTTTGTCTGTTGCAAATGTTCAACAATTTACCGGAGAAATTTCAGGTCATAGGTTTTTTGGCACGTGTCCTGGGTTGACTATATGATGCTTTTATCCCCARTCGTCTTGTTCTGTTTATGCTGAATGAGTTTTGCACCTTTAAGACTTACTGCAGAGAGTGAAGGGGGGAGAGAAGAAGTGCAMAGTTTTTTTTCTTTATCCCTTCCCTCCAGACACTGCTCCTCACTCCTCCACATTCCTGCTCCTGGACTGTTTGTCTGCGCACAGACAGAGGGACGGGGCTCCTTTTTGTCTTTAGTTAGTTTTAGCTAGCCGAGGCAAGGAAGTTCCCTGGACTTTTGGTTTTTTTTTCCCTTTTCTTTGGACCTCTTGAAACCTGCTCTGGCCTGAACACCCAGGGGAGCACCGACAGCTCACATCTCTGGCCCACCGGGCCGGGCCTGGCCTGCAACAATTCCAGCACCAGAGAGACTGATCAGAGACTGAGTGAGCCGAACCGCAACGCGGGGACAGGGTTT
>JACDOX010000249.1:183608-220393 GCA_014549065.1 Cardinalis cardinalis | reverse complement strand
TTTAAAGGGGAGGTAGGTCTAACCTTCAGTACAGAGAGTGGAAGTATTAGAAAAGAATCCATTCTGAATGGTGTCTTCATGGTTCTGTGCACAAATCAAGGAATGGGTGTTTCCAAATCTCTGTACWCCTCTGTGCTTACATTTCATTACATTGAAAATCTCCCTTGGCCAAAGTGCATCTTGCCTGACAGTGACTGAGAGGAATGTGCACGGAAGTTCAGAGACTAGTTCTTGGCCTGCTAAAATCACCAAGTCCATGAAGGACCTCCTCTAGGACTGAGTAAAAGGTTTTATTTTGTTTTTCCAAATGCAGTTTCGGGACTACATTGGTGTAGAGAATGTATTTGGCAATGGGAAAATTTTAAATTTCATAAGCAATTCTTCCAAAAGAAATTTCTTTTAGAATCTGAGTTGTTTGACCAGGACTTAGATCCTTGTCCCAGCAGATCCCACACAATCAAATGATGGAAACTTTTCAAACCCATTAACCACTTTCCTCCCTATATTCATATCCTCCAACAAGCAGAAGGGATTGTCATTGAACATACCTGCTAATGATGGGCTGAATACTATCCCATTCACATAGCTAGTAAAATACAATTGTAAAAACATCATTTGGGTTTGATATTTTAGGTGCATAACAACTTCTGTGCATGTCCTGTAGCTATACACCAGCCCAGCTGTGGTAGTCCGTTTGAGTTGTGCATAAATATACAAGAATCATGTGAACAAACCATTTGTAGGTTTTGATGCAGGCATTCTAATATTATCAAGTTTATCAAGATAAACTTTTTTTTCAAATTGTGAGTTACAAAATGTGTCTGAACAATTACAATTCATGGATATTTATACCGTGTGTAGCTCTCTTTATTAGTCTATTTCTTCCCATTCTTTATAATCGGAAGGTATACAAATGTTTAGTAATACAATAAAAACATGTTCATTGTTTATTTAAAATTCAGATTTATTCAGATAATGTAAAATTTTAATTATAAACCTACATGAGTTATACTTCTAAATCTAACTGTTGTTACCTTTGCACTTCATGAATTTTAATTTTAATGGTATAGTCTCTAAAATAACTTAACAATAGCAAAGGTCCTACAAAGCTATTATTTGAAAAGAAGTATGTTCTGGTATCAGATATCATAATTGATAAATCCATTCAAAAGACTCCACCTTGTTAGATATCTGAGATTTTAATATCCATATAGAAAGAAAATTAAATGAAGAATCACTTTTCTTATAGATGAATGCTATAGACCTCATGAAATGTAGATATACAGAAGAAAAACATACAGCTCATTAACTTCTGCCACTAGTGAAGATATTGTAGGAGATTGGGAGGATGTAACCCACTGACTTCTGCGTATTTTATTAAGACAAGGTATTTTTGAAATAATTAATATTGTCATTTATACTGCATGATCCTACAGACTATTTGACTTGAAAAGGAAGGGAATCAGCACATAAATAAAATAAGTTTGGACCTGGTGACTCTTTACAATGAAATGCCTGGAGTTCAAGTAATAAATATTAAGTTTTTCCACTATATTCTTATGCATGTGGGTATTAGAATTATAATGCATTTTCAGAATAAGAAAAATAAGGAGAGTAGGATCACAAATAATTACAAAACAGGCCCTCCTATCTAGAACACACACACATGTACTGCCATGCTATTTCATCAGGGAACCAATTGCATCTAGGAGCCTTTTGGAAGAAAGATGTAGGAACATCTTTGCTCCTATTTGAGGAATGATACAAGGGGCTATTTTTGAATGATTAATTAAAGGGAATCAATCTTCATTGCATTGCCACTGACATGAAAAGCACCGTAGCTGTGCAATAATCACATGCAATTATTCAACTATCCCTTTGGCAAGGACAATGTAATTAGACCTGGTAGTGTCAAGAGATTTTCTTTATATCCAACAAATTGGCAGTTTTAATCAAGTGTTGTGAAAATTTATCATAACACAGGGAAAACAATAGGTGAAAGTACAAGGCCCCAAGCTGTGTGAATCCTATCTACAACAGTACAAATTTACAATACTAACAACATGATGAATGCTACCAATCCTTGGATAAGCTGGTTATAATTGGGTATGAGTATCACACACCATAGTTCCTGTTTGGTTAAAATCATGACCCTTCTCATGCCTCATTACTTAGCCTGCTTCAAGCTTTTGTATCTGTTTTTGTGGTCACCTGTTATCACAGCTGTGTGATAGCTCAGGTGATCCTGAGCTGTCAGGAGGTGTCACATAGGTCCAAGTCCCAAGGTCCAGCCTGCTGAAAACAAACACAGGTAAACCCAGGATCATTCAGCCTCATTCAGTACCTGAGCTCTGAACTCCCACCTGTTGAACCTCCCACATTCAGGGGCAACACAGAGCTAGAAACTCTTGTAGCATGTGGCAAAATGAAACCAGTCTCTAGTGAAGTCAGTTAGCTGTATCTTCTGTTCTGTAGCCAGACTTTTGGCAGACATTTAACAGCACTGATGTTCTTAAACAGTGCTTAAGAACCCTGGAGCCCCTAGGCTGTGGCACACTTTGTCAGATTGGCTTGTTCCTGCTGTTGGAATATTTGTAGTCACATTCAGCTATGAGGTCAGTGATATTTCTGCTAAYTATAACAGATTTATTCCAATACTGAATTTGGTTGCAATACTTCCATTAGCATAGCTGGAGGAAATGCCTTTAAAATTGCCATATTAGAGACAGTGGGTTCAGTGTGTACAGAGTATTGACATGAAAGAAATCAGAATTACAGAGGGAGACATTGGAAAAGACAATGCGCTAAAATTGATTGCACATCTGAGATAGTACCTGTCTCAATACTGATGGATTCATCTGTATCTCACATACTCTTATATGAGGTAAATGTGCATGCCGGTTTCTTTGCTAAATCTTAAAGAGATATATAAATTTTTATATTACATATTAATTTTGATATTACATTAAATAGAAATCCAGTAAGACAGACGATATGGGCAGTTCTTGTCAGTAAATCTGTGACAATGTTGTTTCTATTGTTATCATTTCCTTGCCATTCTCACTGTCGCTATTTGAACACTAGTAAGTGAAAGAAAAATATGCCCTACAAATAATTTGCAACCTAGAAAAACAGTCCTGTTCAGCAAGCCTTGAAAGGTAATGTTTAGCCAACAGTTTTCTGACTGTCTTGGAAATTAAAATTTCTTTTAAGCTAAAAAGCTTAAGAAGGATCCACAATCCATTCTCTAGAGAGTAGATTTGGTGAACTGTTAGTTCAGGTTATATAAACCTGTAATACTTAGGGCCAGGATAAGGGGAGGAAAAGCCCATTTCCCCCCATAAATGTGGTCTATTTTTTCACCTCCTTGCAGATTGAAGAGAGTAGGAAAAAAGGTCTTTTCATTCCTCCATTCTTTTTCCTTTTCCTTTTTTTTTAAGCAACTCTAAACACGTCTCTTACAAATGCTGCTGGTCTGTATTGAAACACAAAGAAATCAGTAAGATAACGGCAGAAGCATTGTTCTTTCTGCCTTCAAGGGTTGTGTTCAGCTTCATAAACTATCTATTTCTGCTAGATAGGTTGCCCAGTGACTTCGTACCTTCTACTTTTTCTTGTCTTTTTCTAAAGGGAGGAGTAGTATGTTGTCTTTTTAATATCCACTGTCTCTGAGATTACTTTTGAGCTCAGAATGCAAAACTTTTCCTCAGGCTATATTTCCATTTTCAGTGTTTTATAACCTCATGAGTGGAACTGCATTGCACACTGACAGAGGCATACATTACTTGTGGCAATGTGTTAGTTTGTTGCATTTTATTACATTTAGTTGAAGGAACATCTCCCTCCGTCCCTCCACTCATCCCCAACCCCCACAGTCTCTCAGGAAAAAGAAGAGGGAGGAAAAGAAAGGGAAGAAGAGAGAGAATAGAGAAGAAAAAAACATAGTACACATACACAGGAGATTTTGTGTATAATCTGAGTAATTTCTAGCCCTGCAGAGGTCTCTTAATGACTTCCCGAAAAATTTGTCTCGTCAAACATAGTTAAAAGCTTTTGTATCATATGAATGGGAGCAATTTGGAAACAGCATAGCACAAGATAAAGAAGCACATTGGTTTGCCAGAATCATGCAAATGCTGAACAAATATAGTTACTATCAGAGAATTTTGATTCTTCAGCATTACATTTCCTTAAGCATACTCTATTCTTGAGCTATATAACTAACAAAGTGTCCGTGAGTACACCTGAGTGTGTGTACTCTTCTGCATTCTTATGAGACATTAATACCACAACAACTGTAGTCCAAAAAATTCAATTTTTCTGCACAGACATTCATAGAAAATGTACAGATTCAATCTATCTTGCTTTGCCTGATGTATATATATATATGTATATAGATATATATGTATGTTTTTTTAGTATGCTACTTCCAACACTTCCATCAAGGTTTGCCATTCTTTTTGTCATCTTTTCAATGTCTTCTCAGTCAGTATTTCAATAAGATCGGTAGTCACAAAAAGCACAAAGCAGAGATGAAAATTAAAGATCCATTATGTTGAAAGAAAGAGAAATAGGAGGGAGAAAAGTAGTAGGAGGGAAGATGTGATGAAATGTGAAAGGAGGCAGGAATGGGGTAAGCATATAATAAACTAAAGGAATTAGGAAGGAGAGAGGAGCTGATTGGAGTTTGCAGCTGTATTCTGTTCTAATGACACTAATGGCAGTAAATGAGTGCTGAATGAATTTGTGAAAAACTGAACTGATAATAGTGTCAGCAAACTATACTATAAAGGACAGGAAACATCAACAAGCAAAGGAGAAGTTATCAGTGGAGCGGTAGAAAAGAAACAAAAATTTATAAAATGGATGGAAAACCCAAAAAGGTCAAAATAGCAAAGCAAATATCTGTATTATTTGCTCTTGGGTGTTGTCTGATTGGGTTTTTTTCAAAACATGAGTTGAAGGTCTGGGTGGGGGTAGTGGTGGTGGAATCAAAAATCTAAGGGCCTACCACAGGAATTTGGTTAATAGTAAGAAACAGAGAAAAGTGCTCATTGATAGAGTGAAAAAATTGATTAAAGTTCAAACTACAACACAGAGACTTGCAAAGCCACTACATCTGGAATTTTTGACTTATGTTTTGTTGACTAATCTGCAAATTTCTTCTTTACAAATTATTATTATTATTATTATTATTATTATTATTATTATTATTACTACTCAAGAGAACTTAGGTTGTAATTTTTGATTGAGTACACCTAAGTACTCAAGAAAGAACATTTAGACATTCTTTATCAGACAAATTTCATCTTTATCAGACAAATGAGTGCACAGGTGCTGAAACTGCCTACCTGGACATCCTATATTTAGGGTGGTCCACTGCTTATTGGAAATATGACAAAGGAAAATTGAAAGCAAAGTCTTCTAGACAGAAAATAAATCAGGCTTTTATCTTCCTTCCTCCCTTGGCATATAATGTCCTCAGGTATTTTAAATTTCAGTATTTCCAGACTCCAGAAAAACAGACAACCAAAATGAATGTTTACATGAAAAGGTTTTTTTTATCATGTTTTTTCACATGTATTTTTTTAATGTTTCTCTCCTTCTGACCAATCCTCAAAATCGTCTACCTGCGAAATGCAAACCCAGGTGATTTCTCCTTCAACTTACTCCCATTTTAAAGGATAAAAAAACTTCATCATAAAAGAGAGATGAATAAATGTAGATTTAGAAAAGCATACCGTACATGAACAATTCATAATATCCCCTCCAATATAATAGGTATTAAAGGCATATATTGTCAATGAATTATAAGAAGTGAAAAAATGAATAAAAACTAAGCTTGGCACTCAGGTGCTATCATGAAATAAGAAATAAGATGACATAAAAATAAAATCCCGTTTTTAAGCATGATGTGAGTATTTAGAGACCAGAGTCATGAGGTCCTGAATTAGATTTGAAAATGCTTGGGTCACTTTTAGAGATTGCTTCCTGGCTTTTAAGTCACTGAACATTTCTGAAAAAAAATCTTAGTATATCTGACAAGCTGCTCATGATGAATAGTTCAGTCATCTCCAGATATGAAGGAGGAGGTGCAACAAGAAAGATTAAAGAGCATGGATGCATTTCTGAATTAAGGTCAGGAGAAACAGAAGACATAATCATACTGAATTACAGGCTTGAGATTACAACAGTTTATATGTTATCTCTAGCTCACCTCCATGTCAATGTATGGATTGAAATTCTTGCTATTAATGATGATTCTGCCATTAAAATGTTAAATTTCACATCAGTAAAAACCAAGGGGCCATCTCAGATTCTCCTTTTCTCACATCCCACACAAGACCATCCTGCATTGAATGAAAAGGTTCCATTAATCACAAATTAAATTTTATTTTACCCATGGTTATATAATGGAATTGGTTTTGTTGCTGGAATTCAGTTGTGCCTTGAGTTGTTTTGTTATTCTGGAGCGACTCATTGGGCCCCAAGTAGAAAGAGTGACCAGATGAACACTGGAGCCTGATGCTGTGCAATTTAGCAAAGTGCATATGGTGAAATCCACTGGGGTCCTCTGAAGATTTTGTAGTCAGGTTAACATTAAAAGGGAAACTCTCAGTTGTGGCCCATTCCTGCTCACTTTCAAGGTAATCAAAGGATTTGCAGTAACATCAGCTGGAATAGGTTTAGATCCTTTTTAAAGATTAATCCTAGATGGTTTATGGCAGGTGGTTCATCCATCATCTCAGCGCCAATTCCGTAAGAAAACATGCAGAAAGTCAGAATTTGTAAATGTCATTTTATCATTCACAGCGGGGCTTAATATTATGTGTCAATGTTACAAACAAATGCCTCCAGGAAAAGTAAAATCTCATCTTCTCTCAGGATATTAACATTTACAAATATTTGCTTCAGGTCTTTGGAGATGATAATATACTTCAGCTGTAATCTTTTGACAAGTTATAGATGTAGGAAAAAAATTCACATGTTGAATTCTTCCTTCTTACATTGCTATGGGTTATGAGTAATTCAAGGAAGTCAAAGCATTTACATTAAAGTAAAGCGAATTAACAAGAGCAGAATAGACCCCGGAGTTACACTGTGAGACTCACCCATAAGTTCAATCTGCGACTAAGAATAAATGTGTTTAATTTAACCTTCATAAGTCATCAGCACAGATTCCTTTAATTTTTTTGTCAATTTATTCATATTACAAAATGCCTTTGTTTAAATATTTCTCTGACCTAGTTTAACAAAAAAGCACATCAATAATGTAAACCCCAACAAGTGAACTGGTACATTGTATTTGTAAACAGTGGCATGTTTAATCAAATTGCACAGGATGATAAATTCAAGTACTTGCTTTCTTCAGCAGGAAAAGAGCTCATGTTTGTGTTTGTTTTATTTATATTTAGYTCATTTAGTTTACCATCCTCTTTCTTCTCTCTTTTTCTTTTCTTCAGCCTACAGGCTGGTGCATTTGCTGTTTATATTTTCCTGTGGAATTTAAAGAAAACAGGAACTGAACAATAAAACAGTTACTAAGACAGATAATATTTGAATGATCTTCACTATTTTTATTTAAAAAAATTATTATTCAGGGTTTGGCATGAAGGATGCTTCATCATTTATTTTATTAGGTGTTTATTTGTGCTAACACTTAAGGAGCATCAATTGTAAATAATTATTCCTTACACTCATGCTATGGCCCCAAAGTAAATCACAGTGTGCGACCAGAAGAACATCTAAACAAAGACAGAGGAAAGTTCATTCTCAGGAATGAATAAGTTTGCCCTTACAATTACTTGTTGCTTTTAGATAGATATAGGGAGCAGTACTCCAAAGACAAGACATTTTTTCTCAGGTTTATTTGGAAAGGGTGAGGCATTGTCAGGAGCTGCAGCTGCAGCCCTCTCTATGAGCACCAAGCAGATATATGGCACTTGGGGCAAGGAAGCACTATACCTAAATTCTTACTCTTCGTTATAAACAATATTTTTTTACTTAATTTTTAAACACTATCTTGAGAATTTAAACTTAAAAATCTGTTTCAAAAGAGTAAAACACTTCAAAAAATTGACTGCATGAAATTACAATTTTTTAAAAAATCCTTTCTATAATCTTTACACGTAAAAAGAAATCATTTTTAGCTTCAGTTAGAAGTGAATATTAAGACAGTTTAGTTTTCTTGGCATCTCAAAATGGATTACTTGGAAGATAGTCATATTTGGGTTACTCAGAGGGTTAATATATCTAGGTTTATAGTTGAAACTTGGGTCCAGAAGAAAATGTACAATCAATGAACGGTGTTTCTTTATCTCTTTACTGGTATTTTATTTAATCTACGCACATTATTTCAAAGACCCTTTGTCAGTGTTCTCTAATTTATCAGCACTGACTTTTAGTGGTGACTTCCCCCCCTCCACCCACTTTGAATATCTTACATAAGGCCAAGAGGCAGTTCTTTCACACCTTTTATCACAGCCGGTCATAGATCCAAAGTCTGGACTGATATTTAGTCTGCAGTTATTACATTACGCATCATTACTCTTTAATTAAAATTAATAGAGCTATTTGCTTTAATATGCTACAAATTAGCTTTAGAAATGGGATTATATTAGAGAGCTTCTCACACTATTTCAAGCTCACTGTCTAAATAAGGCAGAAGATTTTCAGAGGATTCACCATTGCCTGAAATCAATGTCGAAGAAGGCTAATAAAACATGCTTGCAATCTATTATCTAGGTAACCATCACTGGCAGTTGTGGTGAACTTTTCCCACAGTTGAACTTGATGATAACAGTAACATCTTTCAGTAAAGTAAAAAGAAGTAATTTACTCAAGCTCATCTTGCAAGTCACTAGTGAAGCCAAATGAAAGTCTTGAAGTCATCATGAGTCACCTGTAACCTTCCTCTTCCTCTAGCGTCTACACATATTAAAAAAGCACTAGCAATGCTAATTAGTTAAATTAAATTTTTAGGGCTCTCCCTATATGGAATTATTTTTAAGCCAGGTTTAGCATCAATTTAGCTTTACCAACACAAGAATATATACTTTCTAGGGAAGCTTCTATGTATTCTGAAAACAAATCTCTTTCAATGAAAGTTAGCTAAGAGCAATGATTTTATGCTGGAGTAAGACTTGGCCCTTTTCTTCCATTCCCTCAAAATTCAAAGAATCGAGACAACTCTCCAGTAAAATCAAATACAAGGTATGATTTAAGTCATACCTCTCAAGTTATACTTATTTTAGCACTTTTTCTTTGTGCCTATGAAGAATGAAAAAATAGAACTTGAGGGCTGATGAAGGAGCCTTATACTAAGGGCCAACTATAAAGCATAAGCAGTAGGAAGATAATTCCAAGGCATGTATTTTTTTAGGACACTGTCTGCCAAAATCTGTCATCAAAGAAAGCCCATTCTGTCTGGGATTTGCATGGTGCTCTGGCTGGAAGTTGGCATTGTTACTGAAGAGTATCGAGGGGGTCTCTCCTGGGCTGTGCATTCCTGAATCCAGAATAGGTGCAGTCACACCCTCTCTACAAACAGAACTACTTTGTTTGAATAAGCACAACAGAGATCAATGGGATGTATTAATAGCTAAATAGTGTCTTTATTAACAGTGGAACAGCTGGCAGTTCCGTATGACAGCACTCATTTCAATCTATTTTATCCAATTGCAAAACTATAAGCACACTGCATCAGGGAACTGAGGGGACCACACACAAGCAATCAGCCATTCAACAGCACTATAATTGCTTCACAGTTGGAAGTTTGTTCTGCTCAGCTACTGTTATTCTTTTAGTTTGAATTGTTGATGCACTGCAGCTATCTGGAATCTAATGTTGTTAATGCAGATAAGCTTGCTCAGAAAACTCCCTTTGTTTTACAAGCTAGCCTGCTGCAGGAACTGCTGCTGTGCCTCTGAGGATCAGATGCCACAAGTGCTAGGTACCAGGACTGAGACAGAGTCAGGCAGTCTGAACATCTTGGCTGTATCTCCCACAAAATGGTTACCCTGACAAGGGGAAAGAAATCCCAATAAACTCTTAAAATTCTGTTAGACCCTACTTGTGAACCTTTGCTGAAGACTTCCTACCGAGCAAAAGAATTGACTCTGTGAGCCCCTTTGAGATGTGTAAATGGCTGAAACTCTGTGATGCAGCAAGGAAGCTGTTCTGGAAGGAATTGGTTTCAAGTACAATAGGGTTACACAGGTAGAKGAGTGTGTATATGTACATGTCTTAGTGTGAGTGTAGAGAAGATACAGCAAGGGGAGGGAAATTATATTTACCAGGTGTTAAAGAAAATTCAACTTGATACATTTGTATTCCTAAGGAACTAAGAGTCTGTGAAATTCTAGGTTGCAGCTTGCAATAGTGCTGTTGATTAGTGTCTGATCTCCTACTTGTTTGCAATATGCACACATGCTGATACTAACATTGTTCATTGTAGCTTGATTTTGCAATTTCTTTCATCTGTCTGCCTTCTCATACCCATACATGAACACCTTTTCCCTTCCTGCCACAGCATAATGCTTATTTGGTAAATTCTCAGTTATCCTCCAGAGAGGAGATTAAAAAGCCCTTGACTGTAGCTAGGCTAGCAGAATCCATAAAGATGCAAAATTATAAAATCCTTCTACTTTGCAGGATGTTTAGCTTTCTGTTTTCTATCATCTTCTGGGATTAAATACATGGAAAACTAATTCTTATTCAGAGTTTACTATTCAATAGATCTCTCCCAGCCTTTATACAAAACAGCATTTCAGTACACTGTTGTGATTTCTTTGTTATGGCTTGACATACAGCTCTAGGTAATAAAATAATGTGCTGTCCCCACCTGTTATCTATTGCTGCTGTTTCAGGTTGTCCTTTTTTTACTTCATCTCTGCTGATGCACCTTGTGGATAAATTAGCAGCTCTTATAGGCATAACAATACATATATATGAACTAAGGATCACTGTTAAAACTAAAATTAGTCTCAGGACAGCTTGGAAAATTCTGAATAGTGAGGAATATCTCCTATGAAGAAATCACCAATCTTAAGAGTGATACAAAATTTTTATTGAAATTGAGTTGTGAACTAGAATGTGCATATGGGTGGTCAATAAATCTTAAAAATTCCTTACATAAATGACAAAACAAGAATAATTAGGGAATCATCTAGGGTCATCTTTGAAAAAAATAATAATTGCCAAATGTAAGAATAATATGAAGGTGCACACAAAATCAACTGTGAACAAAGTCATTAGTAAACAACACAATTTTCCCCCCACTGTCAGAATTATTACATTAGTAACCAAGAATTCCATTAACAAATAAATGCTCATTTTACTTGTGTTTCTAGACTTTTTGCTGTCTGCTCCAAGGGAGTCAGATTTATACTAGGTTTCCACACTAGGTTTGTACCCTTCTAGCTAACACTGCTTGAGGATGTCTTCCTTGGCAAGGGGTGAAGCCCCTTAGAAGCAGATCCATAGTAAAACTTGTGATTCTGAGAACACAAAGAACATCTTACACCTAGTTCAATGGGACCAAATCCAGTTGGGTTTCAAGTATTTAATGTCCCTTAGCGATGGGAGTGCATTCAATGCACATGCCATAATCCATTACATGCACTACAACACTGTTTCACCATGCTTCCCCTGGTGAATGTCAGAAACCAGGAGATGTGCTTTCAAACTGTGATTCTGAAATAAAATAAAAAGGTAGTAAAAATGATACCATTGAGATTTGCAACAACATTAAAGAGAATATTTGGAAAAATTCCTCAGCAAACCATGTTGAATATTTATTTATTTAGGTTTATTTAATACTAAAAGTTAGTGAAAATGAAAATGTCCTATTGGCAACAACAGAGATTTTAAGAGTCTTGTCAGTTAAATATGGAAGATTCTTGATAATTCTAGATCAGTATTCCATTTCCTTCTAATCCTTCCAAACAAGACATTGAAGAAATTACTATTTGGTTTAGAATGATTTACAGGTAGTGGTGCAAGTATAAAAAATTAAGCTAAATTTATGCTCTGAAAAACAGAGTTGAAGAGGAATTTGGGTATTTTGGGTTTTTTGTGTATTCAGGTAACTGCTTCTAACAGTGAGATTTTACGAGGTCATTCAAATCACCCAATTCATACTTTAAGATAGGTAATATCTCTGCACTTTTAACACTCTCGGCAACTACATGAAAAATTAAGTTTTGTAACCATGGTGCACTGTGCTTTATCTCACACAAGTTTGTTCACTGCTACCATAACACAAAGGCAAGAAAAATACCAGAATTATCATAAGACAAAAAACAAAACAATACAAAACAAAAAAACCCCAAACAAATAAACAAAACCAATACCAGACCAAAACAAACAAAAACCCACAAAACAAAACAAAAGAAAAAGAAAACYAAACCAACAACGATTTCTTAATTGACCTGGAGAAAAAAAAAGGAAAGATAGCCTCAGTGATAATCCCAGGAATATCCCTCTAGTATGCTTTACAGTTGGAACAGTGAAAAAATGTCTCCAGAGAACCCTCAATGTAATGGTACATAAGCATTGTGTATCTGTACATCTTTCCTAAGGAACCCATAAAAATATGCACAGAGACCCTACATTTGTGTCCAGGCGCTGTTTAGAATTTTTTTTTAATATAACCCCATGTATTTCATGTATTGCAAAATGATGCTAGGCATTGCTTCCTCTAATTTTTCATATTAATCTCTGTTCTTGGTTTTCTAATAGTTCACAAAGCAAAAAAAAAAAGCTTATGGAGTGCTTGTCTGCTGAAAATGAGTTACTGCCATTGGCAGAGAGCAGCATATTCATGTGGATGCCCTTTTCATAAAGGATGCCCAGTATAACTGTGTGTTTGTGAGACACACACCTCTTACAGCTTCTATTTAGGTTTCAAGATAGATAAAAGATATAATATATACTCACAAGAGATTAAAAAAATAAAAGAAAGAAAAAGAAGCAAACAATCCCATTTTCTGACGGAACTGGAAACTTTGCTTCCATTTCAAGGGAAGGGATAGAATTAATGGCATGAGTTCAATGCTGTCTATTAATTAACATGATTAATTTACATAAAAGCTAGGCTTAGAAGTGGTGTGTGCAGTATAAGCTGTCAGAGCATATTGAGAACACTAAAGCATAGTTTGCAATTTATATCTCTGCTTTCAAAGAAAGAGTCAGTCACCCTAAGCACATTTAGTGGGGTCTTGAATTCCCTTCTTCTTTCAGAGTTTAGTGGAAAGGTTTATCATCTGTTTTTAAGCACCTTCAGATTTCTAAAACGTGCATCAAACCCTTCTGTCCCTTTTCCTTGTATTGTTCAAGCTAAGAGGCAATTTGCAGGTGTACGCCTGCATTTAGGCAGCACAGCTGAATTATCAATGCCTACTAGAGCCCCTTGTGCTTCTGCTGCTGCTGTAAGTATTGTATTTGGTAATATATCCAGCTGTCTTGGGCTGGTTGTCTCACAGGCAACCAAAACCTGTGACATCTTATATTTTTTGCTGCAGAAGGCTAATAAAGATTTCTCACTTGATTGCCAAATTAGAGGCATAAGTAGTCACATACATCTGTTACTGTACCCAGCATATTTTTCCAATTTTCTTTGATTTTTCCTGTTCATTTTATCTGAGATTGATTACTAGAGAAAATTTTTAGAAAGTATTAGCCTCTGACAACGGGAAAATGGACTGGAGCTATTGTCAGGAATAGGGCRCATACTACCCATGCTGCAAGAAAATAGATAAGAAGTTGAAAAGACAAGGGGATCTTGCTCTGTACAGTTGTAGATTTTCTTCAAGTTAAACTACAGTGTTTTCAATTCTCATCATCCTGTTTCATGGGCTGGACTGAATTCAAAAACCCATGCTGTGACCTCAGCTCTGACAAAAAAAAGCACTGCAAAAAGCAGATCATATTTTGTTCTTGTTTTCTGGTTGGTACATTGGTACAAATATTCTCATTCGGGGAATTTCTCATACCAGATAGGATGAATCAGCAATTTAATAAATAAACATCTTGAAATGATTTATAGTGGGTAATGGGACTAGTTTAGGGTGGGGTGGATTTTTTCTTTTTCCCCGAACTTATGTCAGCAGAGAGAGTGTTATTTCTCTTACCTGCAGAAAAAAATGGACCTGCTTTGAGATGCAGCTACTAGTCCATTCTTTTACTGCTGGTATGAGAAAAGGAAAGAGAGTTATTTTTGCTTCAGGGTTTCTCAGATGTTATATGGTAACCTAAGTGAAAAACCCCCAAGATTTTTCATGAACTTCAAAGAATATGGGCACATACTCTCTGTGTGTATTAGCCTGTATAAACTGTTAAGGAGAATGAGGTGGAGCCTAGGTCCAAACAGGACTCATGTCCATTCTGAAGAGAAGAGGCCAAACAGAAAGATCCAAACCTTTCTTGCTTCCTCAGAAACTCAATACATAAGGAACAGGAAGTCCTGACATTTTTGAGCTGTCTGATACCTGATTACCTGGCCCGGCTTTTTCAAACTCTTTTCCAGCAGATAGTATATAAAAACCTCTTCTGAAATATCTTCAGTTCTTTCTTCTATCCTAGAGAGTCTGACTTCAAGCCTGTTACGAGAAAGCAACAGCAACTCTGCTGGTCAGTATTGTCTTGGCCTGAAGGAAGACCAAGTACCCACTGTGATTTTTCTAAAAATATTTATCAGCTGTTTTCAGTTCTCTTGATAGTATGGTTTTAAATCAATGGCATTAGACCAGGATGAACTTGGCTCACTTCCTTGAGCATAACAACATCCAGATTTAGAGTCACTTCTGCAGGAGTCACAAGACTTGAAATTTGTCATTTTTTCTATAAGCAATTTGAATTGTGGTAAATAGGTTTTCTCTTCTTTGACCCATGGCTTTTCAGGGCTGTATATTTGTTCTCATGAATGTAGAAGAAAATTTCAGGCATCTTTGCAAAGATTTTTAACCAAGAGAGAAAGCTGCTGGTGAAGCTCTGCGGCACTAATCAAAAGCTACATTTATTGCATTTATTCATTTATGGCTTTCACTGAGTGCAATGTTCTGTGTAACATCTCTCCCTGAGAAATCTGAGAATGTATTCATGCAAAGATAAAGCCAAATCCACACTGCAAATATGTTACAGTTTAGGAAGAAGCTAATTAAAACATGGTGCTCAAAACTTGCTTTGCTCAGAGGAGGACTGATTGAAGTAGAAATGTACAAACTATGTTGTAGCTGTTTTGTAAGCTGAAAATCTCTCTCTCCCTTGTAAGAGACTTGGGTTGTTTAAAAAAATAGGAAAATATGCAATTTATAAAAGCAAATAATAATGAGAAAAAATCTGTAGCTCCCCTGAACAACGTCAGCTGATAAAGGAGAGTCAGGTTTGATGTGAATTTTAATATGCTGCCTAGATATTACCCAGATGTATGCACACAATACTAGAATTGCATTTAGTTTAAGACTGTATTTGGTGTAAAACTAAAGACAGAGACTCTATCAAGCTACATAATTATAGATCACATGTGCAGGAAAAACAACTATGAGAAAGTCATAGTCCTTTCAAACAAGGCCAGAAATAGTGGGCTAAACCTGTGTTTTTAGGCACCTGACCTTTGTCTCATTATGTGTACCTTTAACTGTGATAAACATCCATTTAAATGAATATAATTTTCTTACAATTACAGAAGGGTCATACATAATATACTAGGTTCCTCTAGCAGCATATGTGTTAGTCATGCATATTTCATGAGCAGTTTTATTCCTCTAGTCAGCTTCAAGCAATGCTCAAGCTCATGGCTTTGGTGTGTAGGAAATTAAGGTCTTGCCCATAAAAACCTTGTAACTCTGCACATTAGCAAGAAGTGCAGCAGAATGATCTCCTTGTAATATTTGATGAGTATTGGTATCAAATTTCTTTGTGACACACAACAATTCTACTTATTTGTCAGTTGCTATGGAAAAAGCATTATTTCCACAAGTGTTTGAATCTAAAAATTGTGATTGTTGCTCAGCACTGAAGGCCAGTTAGGAATGCTGTAGCTGCATTAGAAACAAAAGAAGAGAGGTGGGGAAGACTTAGATAAGTTGAATATGCTAAATGCAAAAATTTTATAGGGCAGGGTGCAAAAAATTTATTGTAATCCAGCACATTATCAGGGTAGGTAAAGCAGCATCTGTTTGTACACTGTGATGGCTTTTCCTGATGCAAAAGGGGAATGACATAAAAGGCTGGAGTAGTAACAGAAGTAAAAAAAGGCTGCAGTATGAAACTCAAAATTCTCAACACCACCAGCAGCAATTTCCCCTTTTCTCTTTCCAAGAAAATCTATTTTATCAAGGCAGCTTTATCTAGCTGATATTTTTCACCATGGTAAAGACACTGTTTGGAGCCACATAAGTCACGGATGTCAGCTTAGACAGTGAACACATTCTGCTGCTGTGGCAGGATGGTTTGGTCTCAAGTCAAAAGGAAAGGTTATTCTCTGCTAATCTTTAAAACAGTGCAGAGCCATGCAAAATCAAATCCAGCAGACGCCCCCCTCCACAGTGTGGCTAATGCTCAGAGATTGAGATGCCATATTTGATGCCCTATATTTTTAGGAGATATTTTTTGAGTGATTGCAGTGAAGAAAGCTGTTCTCCTTGATATGCTAAATTAATATTTATGTTGTTAAAATATCAGAGACACCACAGAAAAATATTAATATAAAAAGGTTATAATTATCTTTAAAAATGTGGCAGCAATTGAAATGTAAATCCTAGTGAGCTGGGAGAGAGACTGGTTTGCATTGTGCCTGGGGCACCCTGCCTGCCTGCCGCAGCTGCCATTGATCATTTCAAATCAAAGGAAGCTGGAGATGTCTCTGGTGGCTCGACTGGGGAAAAAGCAAGCAGAGAAAGATGCTCTGTTCTGCAGGACTGTTATCAAAAAATGAGCTGGAATGTGTTTTAAATCTTGTTCCTGTTGAAGAAGGAGCCCTTCAAAGCTTTGCCACAATAAATAAAGTTTTCAAAACACATAGAATCTAAAAGATATGTTTTAAGTCTCCCTGACTAAGTATTTTTCCCTTTCTTGTTGTTATTAGAAAACAATAGCATGAAACTAATGTACACATGATGGTTAAATCAGAAGACCATGCAAACAATCAGAAACCACCATTTTAGAGCGGAGTTTCTTGTCTTAGATTCCTGTAGGTAGGAAAAAAAAAACATTTTCGGGGGAAAGGACACACAACATAGGAAACTAGAAATGCAAATTGATGTTACTACTAATCTCAAACAGAATGTCTCTATAGTGTACTGGGCAGTAACAAGCACTATGCCTTCAGCTGTCTACACTTCAATAATAGGAGATAAAATGCATCTTCACTAAACCCTGAATATTACTATGTAGACATTTCTTGAGGTCCATTAAATTCTATTTGACATACATTAAAAAGATTTAATCACAGATGCCAGTCAGCTAACCAACCCATTAATCTAGCTGTTTTTCCTATGAAAATTGTATTTAAAAAGGTCTTCCCCCCACCCCCCCGCAATTTAATTTAGTCATCCATTTAAATTTCATGTATTTATCATGTAAATGTGCCTTATTTGCAAAAGAAAAGCTCAGGACTCAGTGAAATAAATAGTTATTTCATTAAAATGGATAAAAAAACCCCTGTGATTAGGGTAATTAATTTGCACACTAAAAGCTATCTTTCTAGTTTAGATCATTAATATTGATGGTGTTCGATTTTGTTCTCAGTAATGTTCCTTGAAATGCACTCAGAACTGGCAAGCAAGGATGAAGAAGCAGCCGCTTAAACTCGAAATGAGGATTCAATAAGCACTTGGCTACTTTCCCTCTTCCACCATTCAAAATTAATAACACAAAATCATGATGCCTGTGTCCCAAAGTGAACTGGATTATTTGGATTGTATGAGATTACGTGGCTCATCACAACTGAATCTTATTTACATATGCTGTTCTCACTGCATTTCTCTGACTTTATTTTCTTAATTGCAAAATAACATTAGCAGAGCTTATGTCTAGGTATTCATTCTGCTACACACATGACTGCCAGATAACAAGGCAGAGTTTGCCAATACACTCTTTTGTCATTAGCTTTTCATCTGCATAATATGCAAATTGTGTTGAACAGTTTCCCAGTTTGAGTCCTTTCTACCAAAAGACTTAGTCAAGACTCATATTTTGTTTTCCCACTGTACAGCAGATGTATTCCATAAAAGACCTTGCAGGAAAGGTGTCACGTCACTGTTGTGCACTATCAATTACAGCTGTAGGCAAAGTGCTATGAAAATCAAGTTCTTGAAAAATTTCAGAGACATTATGCTGCCTCTGTCTACATATTCAGAAGTACTTTGTGATGGAGAAGTCAGACATGTACTGTGGTATGAGCACTGTATGGTTTATTTGTACAGACAAATTATATGCTTGCATGATATATTACTTATTTCAATATCTATGTGAAATATTTACTTTCAGCTTGACTGCACAGCCCAACCTCTGTTCATTTTCCATCTCTGGCACCTATTTGAAACCTCCAAGAATCATCAGAAAGTTTCGATGTTTTAAATACAAGTTAGCAAAACCACTTTTTCCCTCTTAACCAAATATGGAGCCCCTTATCCATCTCCAAGGTCACGTTTGGATAACTTTTGTCCTCGGTCAAAGACAGTTTTGTGTAATGGAAGCTTATCTATAAACAATTTTTACTCATGAAAGATTAGAAAAATGCATCTTATCTTTTTAGGGACAGTGTTTAATTTACGTCTGGTAAATTTAGTATATAGAAAAGAGACTTCATAATTATTACATTTATTTTATATATAGTCTGTACAGATATGTACATCTATATAGTTTTTTTCATAAAAGGTGACATGTTTAGAAGTAATTTTAAATTTATTTTACTGCTTCATAATTAATGATTATATAATCTAATAATTTTCTCATTCTGAGTCCTTTCTCAGACATCATATTTTCACTCTTGACTTTCCAAGCAGTCACATACCGAAACCCATGAAACAGTTTTCATGCCACAAGTGGGTAATTGTTCTGCAACTTACATATAATTTATACATAATATATAATATATAAATAATATTCTAAAATACTAAATGATTTAGAACCATTTACTTCTTCACAGTTTGTAAATTCGGTCATGGCTTCACTACCAATGAGTAAGAATTAATCCTCAGCTAATACAGTAACATCTTTCTTTCCTCATGTTTGATCAGAGTATCCAAAACCAACATGTCATTCAACAACCTCTATGTTGCACTGCTAGCGGCCAGATTTATACCACCTAAAAATCCAGCCCCATCAAAAAATTACCATCTTTAAAAAAAAATCCATATGTTTACTATGCACAGGTATGTGCAAATATTTAAATGTAAACATATGTATAAATTTATATATCTTTATATTAAAAACACTGTATTTTTCCACTTGTACTGTATTGAACTGAGAAAATATGTCCAGTCTTTTAATTCCTACAATGTATGAATGACTGCACATGTACATATGTATGTTCCAAGAAAACACTGTGGTCTTTTAGACTTCAAAAAATTTAATTTCCTGTGAGGAATTTGGCATTTGCCTAACTGATCATCCTACTCAGCTAATGCTTTTAAAATACGAATTTCCAATGTCTATCATTAAGTATATATCTCCTCACTGTGAATAACGCAGCAAACACTTCCTGATTCTTCTGCCATGGAATTTGCTGAAGACTGATAATTCAGTTCAAAAAATAGGAACGCCTGTGTAAAGTACTGTGAATTTCTCTAACATATTTCAGTATTATTTATTGCCAAAGGTATTTACATTAACATTTAACCATCCATGATTTAGAAAGTGCAGGTCATTAGACCTCATTTCTGTTCACTCTGGACAGTATCCATGACACACTAGGTATCTGAGCAATCAAGATTTTTTTTAAGAATTTGTTTTTAACACCTGGTTTCTCTCTTACATACCTCAATATCAATCATAACTCAGGAGATAACATTCCTTATGTAGTAATGGAGATGGGTTTTGCATTTTTCTGGAGAGAATCCACTACCAACTTTGCAGAAATTCAAACCCAGCATTGGCGATTTGCATGTCTTTTTTTCCTAGTTTTCATGAACCTTACATGAAGACACATGCATAGGCAGATTCCTGGGCCAAAGAATCTTAAAGGTAGCAGATGAGCACTATGCCCACATGGAAAAACATCAGGAGAAAAATCTTTATTAACCCCCAAGCATGAAGAATAAATACATTTGTTTAAAGGTCTTCAAATGGATTTTTTTTCATGAAATCTGTAGAAACAAAGGAAATTTATGTTTGATCTAGCCATTCTATTTTATTATTTTCATCTTTTAATGATTTGTCCATACAATATAGGTGGTATGTATTATCTTGAAAAGGACATTTTCATGAATCTCTAGAAGTCTTCATTAAAAAGTGCAGCTGCAATCAAAATATATTCCCTTTTGCCAACCCTTTCTTTTCTTTATTGTTTCATTGCCTGAAGTTTCTGACAAATTTTCTGGTCACTCTCCATTCTCCCTTTCATTCAGCTATTACTGTAATGTTTTTCTACTTCAATGTTACTACCACTTTGAAATGCTGCTATGTCTGGAATAGCTGTAAGAATTTTGAAAACCATTTAAAATATTACGTCAGAAAAATTAAAAAAAAATATGGTTTTAAAAAAAAATCTTTTCCATTCTATTCAACTATGAAACCCTGAAATATCACTACATTTAAGGCATAGTAATAAGAGAATGACCTAAAAATACTTCTGTTTTAAAAGAGCATATACACATTCCAGCTATGTAAAATGAACCTTTCCCAAGTATGTTTATGAAAACCTAATTTAAAAGCAGTTTTATACAATGCCTATCACTGGACGTACTCATAGCTTTAGCAGCTAGTTCTTTCTTTAAAAAAACAAACAAACAAAAAAAACCCAGTGAAATACTGAAGTGTTTTAAAACAATCCAAAGAATACTCTATGGTATTTTTTTTCCATAACTTGATTCCTGAATTTCTTCAAGTGGTATCCTCTGATGCATTGTAATAAGACAGCACTCATCAGCAACAGCAGTCAGCTTATAGCAATGTGCTAATTAAAGAGAGGAACTCACCACAAATCTACTCGTTACTATTCATGGCTAGTGTACAGCAAATCACTTAGCTGTTTGTTTTTAAAATAGAAGCTTTTGTCTGTCTTGTTTGGAAAGACAGGAATGGGCTAAAAAGACTTTTACTAAAGCGTGACATTGAAAAGACATTGCCCTGAGGTTCCACTGAACAAAATGCTGAAACATTTATAGTTTAATGTTAGACCTTATTTTTTTCCCTAGCTATTCACCTTTCATAATATGTTTCCTTTAATTCACCCCAAATCAACAGCTAGGAGGGCAGTGCAAGGAGTCATCTAGGATATACTTTGTTCCAAGGAAAATTATAGGAAAAGCATGCTTGCTAATTAAAATAAAGAGATCTCTGATGCCTGGCAGTTAAATACTGTTCATCTTTATTAAGGCATAAGGAGAACAGCATTGCAAATAGTCAAGAAGACCATTAGTCTCTTGGGCTGCCCTGTAAATTACTGATTCATTGAAAACAATGCAGTGTGAAGAATAAGTGAGCTTTATTCCGAGAAATGCACAACACAGAGTACTTCATATTATTTAAAACGTAAAGAAAGAGAAGATTTTCAGCAACATATTAGAGAAGTTAACTGAAATGAGGGAAGAGTAAATAAAATCATGGCATATCAAAATGTTCCAGTAATAAGTATTTAATAATAATAAAATAGAATTAATAATAATAAAAATAAAAGAAGGTAAGGTTGGTTTGCTGCTTATCTTCAAATTATTTTAGAATTTATTTTCAAATCGAACTACAAACATATCTTATTATCCTCCTTGGACATGAAAAACATCAAACCTCTAACTAGGCCAAAGATAAGACTTCCACCATTTTCTGAATTAGACTAAATTCATGGCAGTGTCTGAAGTTTTAATCTGAAGGGAGCAGATTTAAGATAACCCTTAACATGTCTGAAACACCCCACTCCACTACATGGAAAAGATAGCATTTATTGACAAATAGAGAGGGAAATATTTTAGTGAGACAATTCTATCAACTGATAGAATTGAATAATTTCCTTAATAGAATTTGCAGATTTTTCTGTTGTCTATATGTAGCCTGGCATAGATCTGTAGCAAAGTACATAATTCAGAAAGCTTTTGCTCCGCATGTGTTCTTCCCTCTCACTCCCACAATGGCAGTGGCTGGTAGAATTCACATTTAGCTGGAACCCTGACCATTCCATTTGGCCATGGCCAAAGAGCAGTAGTCAAGGCTAGTGTCTGATGCTGGCAAGCTGAACACAGGTCTCACTTCTATCATATATCCAATACAGAGTGACTGCAGGACACTGATCTCTCTTTAAGTTTGCACCTGCTCATGCACATACTCTAACAGAATATCTATATCAGCTTTTAAATCTGTATTTGTGCAATGTAATATGTAAATATTGACCTTTACTTAAGGACACATTGATTAAAAGCCACAAGAGAAGCAGAACAGCACAGATAAAATGTGGAAATTGTCGAGGTATGGGCATTTTTAGGCTGCAGGAAATACTCTTAGTGAATATGTTACACTTAAAAGGATTGAGTGGACTAGTGTGCAGTGACTAAGAGGAGAGCAAGAGCAAAGCATGAAAAATAGCCGTCAGCATTAATAGGAATCATTTAACAATGGGTAGAAAAAGTCACCAAAAATTAATTAAATTCTGGGGGTTTTCCCTCTCCTCGCTTCTTGAGGAGAGAGTGTGTAACTAGTGGAAGCAGAGAGCAGGATGACTGAGRAATATTATTAATTCTGCAGGCTGTCAGCTGAGCAGCACTTGGCTGTGTGGCTGGGAGGGGAACGGGCAGTAGTTGTATCATCAGTAGCACAAAACAATGAGCCTTGGCATCTATAGCTCTATGTGATTCTAAAGGTGTCTTTTCTGTTTAACATGAAACAAAAAGTGAATAAAAGTTTTCTAAAAACAGACAAAACAGCTCAGGTAGTGGGAGGGGGGAGGGTGGAGCAGACCCCAGATTGCTGTGTGTAGAGGAAAAGTTTTTGGAATATAGCAAAGAGAATTCAGTGTCTAATGCAATTTGCTGCAATGTTTCTCTTAAAAGAGCTTTGAATACAGGCAAGGTTAAAGGATAGCAGACAGACAATTCAATCACAACATTTACTGGCTTCCACAGAAACTTTAAATAAAAAAAGTCCTGAAAGAAGTGTCCTCCTAGAGTATTAATGCCTCTCTTGCTGTATCCAGAGCCTGTGTTTCTCAAAATGAAAAATGTTTGGAAATCGACTGCACCACTACAGTATGCAGTAATAAATATGAATAGAAATAAACAGTAAGGCTGGGTGCATGATGTGTACATGTCACTGAAAATAAACCTATATCTTATAACAACCCATATCTCTGAAACTGCATAAAAATTTTGCTATTTACAACAATAAATAAATATATTGTTGTAGCTGCTTTACATTGTAAAACACACTTCTGCCTTATGAGGGAAAGAAGAAATATCATTCCTACTTGAAGTAGAAAGGTAATTTACGCAGAATTTGTGAGAACACTTACATTATCATATAATTTGATAAAACTTCCAAAAATATCTAACTGAACCAAACTGGTTCAACTTAATTTTAATTAAAGTTTCCTGCTATTAATCTTATCTTGTAACAGGAATCTGTCCCTTGTATAACTGGATTTTAAAATACAAACAACAATAAAGCAAGATAGCAACTTGTGCATAACAGTGCAAGATGTTTTCTTCACTTCTTTTTTGAAGAGTGAAGAAAAAATTATGTTTGTTTCTCAACAAACAAAAAGACAAGTGACTTTAGATCAGAGTCAATGAGAAATAAAGAATTGAAGTAAAACTGGAGGTGGACACATGATCAACACTATGAGAGTCTCATAGACTGAGGCAACATGCGTTAATAAAACAGCATTTTCCAGCAAATACAAGCTGTGAAATGATGCTGGCAGAAATATATTTTAATATTGTCCTTTAACAGATCTAACACAATGACACTACATTAATTTTTCTTTAGATGAAAAACCTTTGACAGAAATTATGTATGGCATGAGGCCTACTTATAATATAATATACTACACTTATAATATAATATACTACATTTTTTCCAGCTTGATTTTATACTGGTCTCAGCCAGTGCACATTTAACAGAAGGACACATAAGCTGTATGTACATATGCAGAAGTGTAAGAGAAAAAGGATTCAAAGAGCTGTTGGAAATTTTCCAACAAATCGAAGTCCTTGTATATGAATTGCAGTTATCTATGTAACTATATCTCTACACTTATTTATGTGAGACATAATTTTCAAAAATCTATATTTTCAGTAATCCCCAAATGATTAAAAACTCCTGCAAGGCTAGCAATTATGAAAAATTGCCTAAGTGCAATGCTGAGATATGAGAAAGAATTCTAAATGGAAGCACGTCTTTGAAAGCTGAAGATGGTTTTGCTAGATGCGGAAAAATTGAGGTGTGTAACATCAAAAGGTGTGTTCCTTTCTGTAATTTTTTATTCTGTGATTATTTTTTACTCTTATTCTATTCCAAACTGATCTACTAGCTTAAGAAGGATTGTTGCGCAGCAACATTTGCACACCCCCTCCAAATTCCACATAAAAAAGAATTATACTGACTGCACAGGAAAACCAAAACTCTTAAGTTAAGAAACAGATGATGTAAAGCCTACAACAGGTCTTGCTATCACTCCCAATAGGACACTTTGCACCAGCATTTTACTCAAAGAGAGCACTTGTTCTCCGCAACAGTATGCCTTTCATTTCAGAATATTAAATTGTAAAAACTGAGTAAGGCTATAGAAACGGGATTGATTTTGTGTTGTCATGTTTATTCAGAACTCATGCTCCCTTGCCACCCACAGGAGTAGAAAAGTTAATCTACATGGAAACGAGGCAGACCTTACATTACTGTAAACTCACTTCCCAAACTGCATCTTTGTGTCATTTTCAGCAAAATGGTAGGTTAGGTTGTAGAGTCTTATCCAGCAGTAAGAAATCCAGAAGGAAAGGCACAACAGGAAGAAATGGCAAGGTCTCTTCCCTTTTATCCCGCCACAGACCCTCTGGATGTGATGTTAAAAGAGGTGTTCTCCAGACTGGCAAAGCATATCCATTAGCATRTCCGTAAGCAATGCCTAACCTCTTTCCAGTAGCAATTGTTCATTTAAAAAACAATCATAACACTGCACATACATATTGTGACACGGTATCTATCTAGTTTCAAAGTACGGCCATGGAGCTGAGAGAGCACAGTGCCCCTTCAGCTTCCAGCCAGCACAAGGGGCTGGTGTGCCTGGTGCTGCTCCCCCCACAGCCTCCTGGTCCTCTGAGTCACATCTCCTGGGAGAGGGCAGGCAAGGCAGCAGCTCAGCCTGCAGCTTTCATCTGTGTACCAGGCTCACCATGGGGCTGCTGTTGCCTCTGCTTTTCCCTTGCTAAGGTGACCTTACCCCAAACGTTGCCCTGCATAACGCTGCTGCAAAAACCTACTAATGCTGACTTTCTGCAAGGCCATATGACCTTCAGTGAACTGTAACACTGAAGCTGATAAATAGAAAGCATCCTTCAGGGAGATGAAAATACGGGGGTGTCAGTCAAAGGCATTACTGGATCCACCTTTGTAAATTTACATTTATTGAAGACCTCAGACTGGAGGAGAAACATCAGTTTCAACTGGATAGGATGCTCATAGTCTTGACATTAAAAACTATGTATCAGACTAGGTTGAGAAGAAGTAAGAGACCGACCAGTATGGTTTTCAGAGCTTTAGTTATTAGAGTTAGTTAAACATGTTGACATTCCTGCTAGGAAAATACTATCCAATAATTTAATAGGGGAAAACAACAGTTAATGAAAGTGCAATTAGTCTGGGCATGGTTTCATGAAATGCCAGGCAGTTTAATAAGAGGACAGCAAATGTCACAAAGTGGAGATGAATGTCATGATGGCATTTTCTCCATCATGGCTAGAATTATTTGTGTTTCCTCCCCTCAATTCTGCATAACACATACAGTGTTCAATGAATAATTGGAAGAGATAAAAAATGGGGAAAACTGGTTGAAACAAACAAGTAGCACCCTGCATTTGATGTGCTCCATGGACAAGAAAATGAAAGCCACGTAATGTGCCACATAAGAAGCTCATAAACTATTAACCTTCAATCTCTAAATCTCTCACTAGAAGTTACTTGTCAATTGTGGATAATTCCAGTGCATCTTTATATGAATTTTATTATTATTGTTTAATTTCTTTTTTTAAACTCAAATAGGAGTGAAAGCATCCAAGCAAATCTGTCAGCAAATTTTTCAGTTATCTGTCTCAAATTTTCTCAGGCTAAACAACTGCAAGCAAAACTCCTTATCCTTGAGTTGTGCTCAGTTTTCTGCTTCTTACAGTTAGAAAAAAAAGTAGGGAATTTCTCTATGCAAAACATATCCACTGATTTTATTCTTTTAGGGCATTGTCAAGCAAGCTAAAAAGTCATGAAACACAGTTGGTTTATCAAATAGTGGCATTGTGTTTGATAATTAAATATTTGGAAAAAAAACCCAAATACAAGGTAGAAAATATGTCCTTTTATTATATCTTATTCAGCACATTGAAAAGTATGAAATGGACAGCTCTTTGTCTTCAAGAAGGTGCAGATTTCAACTGTCTTATCAGGCAAGGCTAAGGACATATAATTCCAAATAAAAGCCTTTCAGTACTCTGAGAAATCCTTTTGCTCAAAACTATTTTTTTTTACTTTGTATACAGAAGTAGAACAGTTTGTCAAATACTCTGCAGAAATCTTTTATTTACCACAAAAAGATTTCTGTATTTGCTACAGACTTACTTGACTTCTCATATATGGGCAAAAATTAACCTTGTCATATTTTGTTCTTCAAACAGGCCTTTTAGCTGAGTTAAATGTTTGTTTTGTGCAAAAGAATGACCACACATCAGCTTGGAGTGATTGCACAGTAGTTACTTAGCCTGGCAAATGGCAGCAAAATGTCAGCTGAGATGAAAGACACACAGCCATGGGCTTATCACAGAAAGTGCAGATGATTCATGTAGCATCGTAAATAAATAACACAGGTTTTGTGTTAAGGTAGGTTTAACAGTAGAGATTGTCTTTTCACCACCAGCTCATTTCAAAGCACCCATCATAGAAGCCTTACTTGGTGACAGTGACAGGCAGCAAGATAAGGTATCCTGTCTTTAATGCTCATATTTCAAGGTCACAGAGTGTTACATTCCTAGTGAACATGCAGAAACTCAATTAGATAGGACCTACATTAATGGATCATCAAAATATTGATAGATTCTCTTCCCTGCCTGCAGGGAATGTTTAGCCTGGCTGGTAATTACGCAGGGTAGGAAGGGGAGTGGGGGTGTGGGTTTGGAGAGATGTCAATCATGATTTGTCTACATTTTTCACAAAAATTAGTGGCAATTATTTGGCAGCGGAGCTTTAACCCTGGATTTTTAGCTATTCAAAGCTCTTACTGGCTGATCTCAGTGATCAAGTCTATGAATTTACAGTGCATAGCCAATGAAAAAAACCCATTTTCTGTTCCTACAAGGGATGTGAGATAAACATCCGCCTCCATTGCTAAAAATCTCTGCGCTTTTTGCCTAACAGGTATGAACTTCAGATCCACTTGTTTTCTTTTTCCTAAATTTGCTACGAAGCCTGAGGTTTTAATTCTAAGAATATGCTGATTGCTCAGGAAGACAAACTGGTCCAAAGAGAAAGCAGTGATGGAATACTGAGAGAAACAAAAGCAAATGTTGATAAAAACCCTATGAAAAACACTAGAACAGAATTTTTTTCTTGTCAGCTTATGCCTACTATTGCCCAAGTTCAGCATTTTTCTAAAAGCAGGTTAAGCCATGAAGTTTGGCTTAACTGAACCAGTTCTGAGTGATGATCAGACTGTTTGCTACAGGGCAGCTGCCGGTACTTATTTAGGGTGTGATATAAAGGTGAGAAAATGCAACAGATACCGTGAGAATACTCTTTCTGTATTTCAGGTATTTGTGCAATTTATCCTTAAAAAAACCAATGCTTTACATAAGAGTACTTGAATAACATTTACTGTCCATTCAGATTTTGTATTCTCTGAGAATTCTTACAGTAAGTCAGTGCTTGGTAACACAGGCACTTCTGTTCAGCAATTACAAGCATTTTTACTTTACTGATGGTCACATTCTGCTGGGGAAAAGATGTTAAGAAGAATGTGGGTTTAGTAAACATCACCCTTTAAACTCAATTATTTCTGTTAATCTCAGCACTTATCAAAATCTTGAAATCTCTGCAGGTTCATTAGAAGCATTTAGTCTGCAAATGTTAAATATTTTTCCCCACTCTCCACAGTTTGTTGAGTACCTTTGTGAAACCTTGTCATCCTTCAGACAGATGGTTTGGAATGCTGGATTTTGTCCATTTTCAAGGCTTCTAAACAGAAAAACAACAGGCTGTCTCCAGGCAGTGATTTCCTCTTGGGCTTCCAGAAATATCTCAGATATAGATGACTAAGAGACTTCAGAAACTTTCTGCTGTGACACAGGAGGTTGTGGTAAGCCACATTTTGTTCACTGACATAAAATGCTTGAATATCTTTTAAATATGAATCAGTAAAATAGGTCTAACTATGTAAAATTTCTAAAATGTCACATGAAGTACCTAGATGATTTTCTGCAAGGCCATCTGTCTTAACTTAAGATTTCCTGCCTTTGTTCATAAAATCACAGCTCCCATCAGTAATAAAACATCTTTCAAAAACCAATTACTTTTTCACTTAGGATATTGTCACAAACTAACCCTTCTTTCTGTGGTGTTTGTCCAACAGTAATCTCTTTTCATTCTATCATGACAGTGGATAAGACACTGGGATATTAAATTCCAAAATTTATCATTATTCTCTATATTCTAGTAGTAAGACCTTATGAAGACTTAATTACATATGTCTCAAATTTATGAGTTGTCAGCTGCCTTGCATCAGAAACTAAAATTTTTCCCTAGAACTTTTTATTCCCAAAAATTTTATCCCTAAAACACTGCTATCCTGAAACTATGTCTCTTTTAAAATCTTCAGTGTAGATTTATTGACGATTGTTTTGTAGATAAATTAAAAATTCAGTCTGATGTTAAGTTAGAAACATGCAGATGATCATCAGGACATTGTCATCTGACATTAGGCCTGCTCCCCTGATGTGGGAAACAAATTCCATCAGATGGAAGGCACTCAAGAAAATTGTGGACTTTTAGGAATACAATTACAGTGAAATGAAAAGGTTCTGTTTTACTTTTTAATCTCAGAATTAAACAAAGAATGAAATGGTCATGACTCCTGGGACAGAATTATCTAAAAAAAATCTTGAGGTCTGTAATAATATTCTTTCCTGGCAAAAAAAAAAAAAAAAACAACCAACCTGAGTGAGTGAAAACAGGAGTAAATTTACAGCAGACATATCTGGAGAAAGGGAATTTAAGAAGAGAACTGTAATCACAGCTGGACTGCAAGGGAAATCAGTTCTGAAAGAAAGATAACAAATGTTGTAGAAACATAAGAGAAGCATGTAGAGTAAAGATGGAAAAGCCATCTTAAAGCAGTTACTCTCTACTCTTAAAAGTGGAAAACAGAAGTGACTTGCCATGGAAAGTGATTGGAGGCTATCTCAGCAAGATCTTAGCACCTTTCACTAGCTTCACTCAAAGTTAATGACACCATAGAACTGAAATCGAACCAGAAGCCATAATCAGTTCAGTATTGTTTTAAACAGGAGTTACTTAAATAATTTGGCTGCAGTGTCAGATTAGACTATACTCCATGAAAGGCTCTGAAAATGTACAGGTTTGAAAAGTCTTTGAAATTTCCTTTTGTCTCTCTTTTCTGCATGATATAAATTTTATCTGTAAGATATAAACAGAACTGCAATTTCCTTCATTATTTGTCTGTCAAAAATGTATCTCTCCTCTCCTATTCCAAAATAAACACCACTTCATAGACTACCTAAAAGGGTTTTGTAGTGTCTTAAAAATCATAGCACTTTCTGTAAGCAAGAATTTTGTAAAATGTGGATCAAGTCGCTATTTTATTTGTTATTTATGTTATATGACATAAATTCTTGCAGCTTTTCTGATTTCACTAAACATAGTTTATGTGTAAATATTAGGGTCCACATGTTTCAAAAATGCTCTGCTGTAAACAAAACAATGTGAAAACTGAAGAATAATTAGAGACACAATAGTCAAGTGGGCCATTAGTCATCTACTACCATACAAGTAAGGGTTGGGATTTCATCTTTGAGTCCGTTCAGCCTGCCCTTGAAGGAAAGGGTAACCCAGGGTCTTGTTACTAAATCATTTTGGGTAGATTAAACTGAAACAACACACAATGATTGGAGTTTATAAATACATATACGTTGGGTTTATTTTAGAAAAAAATTGGTTGCAATGGAAAGCGAGTATGTGGCCATTTTGATTATTGGTAGCTATAGTAACAGAAGAATATAAAAGAATAAAAATTTCCCTTTGGAAAATGCATGAGAAAAAGAAAGAAAGAATAAGAGTAGAAAGATATCGCCACCCACGGATCCCACAATGACACTTGGTTGTTGTGAAATGATAGTCAGAGTGACCATGCCCTTTTCTAAGTGATGAATGCAGTCATGATCTGACACACTGCCAGATTTCCCCAGCTAGCTCCCAGCTCCGCATCGTGGAGTGGGCTGAATCCCAGAAGTGTAATATGTGAGATGTAGCTGCTGCAGGGTGCAGCTCTACAGCAATCTGGCGTTGCCAGCACAGGCAGAGACAAGGAATGTGGGAGAGGTCTTTTGGGTAGGTTCTACAGAGGTTCACTCTGGGGGGTCTATGAACAAAAGACCCAGAACACAGGTGTGCAGGGATTTTTTTACAGGGAAGGGTCACAAATTTCTGTCCAACAGAGAAAGGGACACTAGGCTAAACCAGCAACATAGCGGGGAACAGGAACAAACTATTAAGAACAAAAACACACTGCAACATTGATTCATTGTGGGTGAAGAAAACACAAAATAGAAAGAGCAAAACAGAAAGAGAAGTGGGATAATATAGGCTCAGGTTTAAGTGGCATGTCCAGGTATATCCCCTGAGGGAGAGCTTTTAGTCTTCGGTGGAAGGCTCCAGAAATGGGTCTGGGGGTGCTTCAGGGTCTTTGATGGTTTATGGCTCCTCCTAAGGTATGACAGCTGCCTCTCACATCACCATAGTGGAACCAGTGTCGCAGACACCTTTTCATTAAAAATCCTTTCTTAGGATTTTTTCCTTCTGAGAAGCTGTGAGGCCTCAGGGACAAACTGAAAATAATGGTTGTCTGCTGCTGTGGAATGCAACAGGTGAGTCTGTGATTGGTCTCATGTGGATGTTTGGAATTAATGGCCAATTAATTCCAGCACAGCTAGCTCAGACTCGCTGTCCGAGCCACCTTTGTTATTGATTCCTTTCTATTCTTAGCTTAGCTAGCCTTCTGAGAACCTTCTCTTCTATTCTTTTAGTATAGTTTTAATGTAATATATATCATAAAATAATAAATCAAGCCTTCTGAAATATGGAGTCAAATCCTCGTCTCTTCCCTCAACCTGAGACCCCTGTGAACACCGTCACAGAACCAGTTCTGCTCCATCAGAAGGGATAAAAACCCTCAGGGCTACACGTGAATGTCCCAAGTGAATGTGACCTTCCACAAGGCAGGGTATGTAAGGGATGACAATCGGCATGATAAAAACCTTCTTRTATCCTCTGGTAGTGCGGGTTCACCGCCTCTGTCTTATGGGGATTGCCACCACACACTCAAAAACTCACCTCCTCCTCCTTGGGGGGCAGGAGGAGGGTTAAACCTGACCTCAGCAGAGCACCCTGCCCTCCACTTACGGATGATTGCTTTGAGTGATTAACCATTAATATTTCAGTCTCTCTTAACCACAAAACTGTTGTTTAACATACTTAAATTTATGGATTATTAAAAGCTTCATCTTGGGAACTTGCATGGGAAAAGTATTGCTAAGAAATTACAGATGATATTGTCAATGTTCAAGATATTAGAGATTGCAGGTAAGAAATGTTCAGCTTCCCTGTGTTCCCTTCAAAACATGCACCCTAATGATACAGACACAATACTTTGGTTTTTGACACAAAACCAAAACAAAGAGCTAAGAGAGATGCAAGCTAATGCACTTATTTTGGTAGACAATTTACACATATCTTTCTGCTTTCTATATTCTCATAAGATGGATGCTATTATTCTTGACATAACACATTGGAACTGGCTTCTATGGCATTGCATACAACTACAATTAAATTCTTTAAAAATATCAGAGATTCCTAAGGCTAAGATCTTCAAAGCTAACAAAACTCTGTAATCCACTGCAGTTCATTGTTCACAGTTTTAAGTCTAATATATGTAAAAGTTAAATCCTAACCCCACCTCCAGACTTTTTTCAGATCCACAGTTTTAAATTTATGTTCTAATGCTCTGAACTTTAACCTCGATCCTTTCATGAGAGATATGGTAATCAGCAAACATCATCACTGCAATAAGAAGAGATTAAAATGCATAACTAAATGAAGAAAAACTTGTTATGCATAATTTTATATAAGCCATGATAAAGTTTCAGTCCTACTTCTACTCCTAATGCAGGAAATAGGCACTTAGTGGTAGTCATGTTTATGTGTATCAGATAGGAAATAATAAAACAGTTTGAAGTGAAAAACTTGTAAATGGCCTGAAGCTAGAATTTAATCTGAATGGCCTCTTTGCCAGCAAGCTTAATGAACAAAATATTCTTAAGCACAAGGTCAAAAAAATGAGCAGAGGAAAAAATTGTAGCAAAGTTTTTGCTACCTAAACTCATTCTCAATTGCAAATGTAGCAATTACAGTCAACAGTTCTGAAAGCCTGGTACAAATTTGTCTGCTTTTTGCTGGAGAAATAAAAATTAATTGTCGGGGTTTGTAAAAATGAAAGGATTTCAAAAATATTGATCTGAGGTATTATATGGAAATATGAAAAGAATGCTCCAAGGTAAAGTGTGATTGCTTTTTGCCTAAGAATTCTTCTGGCTCACATTTCTGTTATAATGCTGCTACATTGTGTTTTCTCTCACTGAAATATTGCATGTACAGAAGGAAGGAAGAGACCTTGGGACTTGGACAATTTGCCTACATTTAGTTCTAATAGTATAATTAGACAGGAGAATCAGTGATACTGCAGCTAAAAGCTAGAGATGAACTAACCACTGCTTTATCTTCTGTTGCCATGGACTACATGATGAACTCTGCAGTGACCTAAATTTATTACAGAATAGTGCTCGTTGCTGCTGTACTAAGCACTCCATTGCAATTACAGCACATTAGCCAGAAGGGTGAATCTCTAGGGAAAATGTCTAGTCTTTTAATCAAGCAGTAGAAAAGTCAGAGTGAACTAAAATTGCACTGCTGTATATATCTGCAGTCAATCTGTAAATGTACATCTAACAGCCATCTTAATTTTGCCCAGAAAACATTTCTATTATATACAGCGTTCATGACTGTAGAGTTCACTCACTTAATCTTTTCTGTACTTCAGTGAATTTTTTCCCGTATTATATTCTCAACCCTCCTGAACTTTGTTGGGAACACCAGAAAATTAAAATAACCAGTCTTAGGATTTCACCTTTAGACTGACCTATTTCAAATTAGAATAATCCTTTTTTTTATTATTTTACTGCTGTATGTCACAAATCTGAAGATGTAGGGAAAGCACACTGCAAGCTGAGCACTTGAAGACAGGCACAATCTTCTTGAAAACAGCTTTTAACATTTAATGGGATCTGTAAGGCTCACTTTACAAATATTCTGAAATCAGCTAAGTCATTCATTTGTTCTAATGGATAAGACAAAAGCTTTTGTAAACAGAGTGTTTCAAAACATTACTATTGAGTTTTCAAAAAAGCAACTGTCATTTCAGCAGCAATAGCTGAATGTGCTGAAGTTTAAAAGAACACTAATTTGAATTGCAGAAAAAAATAGGTCAGGAACTTCAAGGTATATCTTAAAGTCTGTCTATGGGTTGAGTAAAGGAGGTAGATCTCAAGCTCTCTTTACTTCTATTCAAATGAACAAAGAATTCCTAATGCTTTTAGGGAAGGCAGGAGCAGGAACAGAGGTGATTCACATGACCCAACCTTAAATACCTGTCTGAGACACCAAAGCCAGGAATTTCTTTCACTCTGGGCTACCTGTAACATAACTGCGGAGGGCTGGTCACCTCCAAAGTTCTAGCTGGCACTGTACACCTCTGAATCACCATCTGAATACACCTAAAAATTCCCTTTTTCCTGCATAAAATACTGTGTAAGGGCAATTAGGATCCTGACTTGGGTACATAATGTTACATGTCTGAAGGTGACTGATGCATTTTCTCTGTGCTCAGTGAAAAGAAGGGAAATCAAAATAAGGAGTACCTCTCACGGCAACATAAGGATATAATTTTGAAAACCTGGCTGTAAGCCAGGTTTCTTGGTCACTCATCTGGGTAAGGATTTGCAGAGCTGCAAAACTCAAAGGGCTCATTCCTGTTTTTCTCATTCTCCTCTTTTAGATGTAAATGAGAACATGCTATAAGCAATGTGTATGCAGGACAAAATAATTTACCTCCCAACTACTTTCCTACTTTTTTTCATTGTGAATTTAGAACCATCAACCAGGGAAAGTCCAAGTTACACACCTTTGTGACCCCAGTAAATAACTGACTTAGATTTTCTGAAGAAGCTCAATTCCACAGGACTAGTAGAATTTTATTTGCGACTACAACATCTTTTATGAACTGTCAGTTCTGTTGATAAAATAAAAATTAAGAATGAAATACTGTATACTTGTGCCATTCATTTATGCTTCTCTCCATTAATCTATTTCTACAATGGCTGCTAAAACCTTATAATAATATTTCACAGTAAGCACTTTGTGGTATATTCTGTGAAATATATGGGTCACTGAAACACTTTCTAAAAGGTGGAAAAATATATGTCACATGCATTATAGTGAATTGTAGACATTACAGACTCATCTCTTTGCAATCTATTTCTTCCCATTAGTGCTTTAAGCCCTAAACAGAGAGAACTTGAATGGCATGTCAGAAATACATATGAAAAATGTACCCATATCTGCAGACTGAATAATGTGAAAGAACTAAACTATTTAGCACAGAGAACAGATAACACTCTTTGAGACTTACTAAAATGTATTTAAACTGTCTGCATTTTCAGAGCACCTTAAAAAATGCTGTCTATCTCAGATATTTTTAAGGTGTAGCTGGTATGTTGTATGACATTTCCCTTCCCTGTACATTCTTCCCATCTGTGTGGAATAAGAATTGTGGAGAACTTGAGGAAATCAACCAGAAGTAAGCCTGCAACACTGTTGTCAGAAGCTCAAAGAAAGACTGGATAACTGGAATAGAGTAAGATGCAAAATATTTCCTCGAGTGTAAGCAGAGTTTTAGAAAAAGAAAACTGGGTTGTTTGGAGAGAGCTTAAAAAAATAAACTTAGCTAACAGATGCAAACAAGTGAAGACAAAGGGGGAAAAAAGAAAAGGAAGTTTACTGAAAGCAGAGAGTCACAAATGACATTTTCTCACAGTAGAAATTAAGGAAATGAAATGAGTCTTCAGGAAGAGTGACAAGTGCAGCTGTCTCTGCAAATAGCTTTAGAAATCAGAGATTAAAGTCAATACACTAATTTAACAATAGCACTCACTTGGCACATTTGGATAATTTTCCTTCTTTAAAGGGAGTCACAATTACATTTTCAATCTCACTGAAGGTTTGTGAGGTAGAATAATAAAATTACATTGCACAAATGGTTGCAACACAGCATAAAACAAAACAATAATTTTCTGCACTATTTCACTCAGCTCCAAATTTCACCTGGAATTCTTAACATCCTCAAATAAATTTAACATTTCTCCATAGAACTGTATTTGTTGGAGAATTCAAAATTAAGGAGAAGGATTAAAGCAGACATCTCCTTCTTGGTACATATAACATTTTCACCGTTAATAATATCGAATACTTTAAAGTAAGAAAATAAAACATGAAAACATTTAAGCTTGTAAAAAATACCTGTTTCATTGTTGTGGATCTAAACATATATATGAACTTATGTATAAGTGCATTCAACAAAGATGAGGTTTTTTTCTGGTACACTTTAGTGATCCTTACTTATCATTGAAAGCTACTTTACTCTTAGGAGAAAAGCTTCAGAGATTTCAGAGGAGCTGAGCTTGCTGGTTTAACTACATTCAACATCTCAAAATGATTATAATGATGACTACAYTCTAGTTGCTTGATGGGAACATTTGGCAGTATAGTAATTCCCCTGCTGTTATTATTTGATGTGCTTTCATGATTATTTGTATGAGGACAAAGCACTATAAAAGGGTTAGACATAAGCAGGCACCTACATCAACCCACACAGAAAAAGACTCTTAAGATGCTAGTAAAAGAAAGGGAATATATAAAGGCTCATACAGCTTCTCAATCTAATTTATTTTTTTCTGGGTTTATTATGGCATATAAAAGAGCAATCTGGGGTGAGATGGAGGCCAGTGTATAGAAAATAATTGTGGTTTTGGCACTTGTTT
>JACDOX010000249.1:170970-182688 GCA_014549065.1 Cardinalis cardinalis | reverse complement strand
TATAAAAGAGCAATCTGGGGTGAGATGGAGGCCAGTGTATAGAAAATAATTGTGGTTTTGGCACTTGTTTTCAAGAACTGCTAAATGTTTTGGAATTGCTTTGATGCTACAATAATATTTCAGAATTATATGTATCAGTAATACTAAGAAGGATTTGTTCTATGTTCCTTTTCTCCATCTTCCCATTTGAGATTACTCTCATTATTCTGGCTCAAGCAAATTAGATCATCTCAATCACACAATCACAGAAAAGATAGGGTTAGAAGCTACTACAAGTCACCTAGTCCAAGCTTGCTCAAATGTGCTCATGTGCTCAAATGTAATGTACTCTGGTCTCCTAGGGTACATTACTCATAAATGTATCCAGGCAGCTTTTGAATAACTCCAGAGAAGGAAACTTCACAAGCTGTCTGGACAACTTCAGTGCTCAGTCATCCAATAGAGTAGTTCTTCCTCATGTTCAGGTGGAACTTCAGTTACTGCCCATTGTTTTTGATGCTGCTCGGGATCACCGCAGAGAGCTTGGCTCCATCCTGCTGCCACTCTGCCTTCAGATACTTAGACAAGGCTGTCTCCCAATCATCTCTACTCCAGGCCAAGCAGGTCCAACTCCCTCAGCCAGTCCTCATAAGCTAAGAGCTCCAGTCTCCCTTTGTAGCCCTCCACTGGACCCACTGCAGGAGCTCCATGTCTCTCTTGCACTGAGCCCAGAACTGGACAGAGTACTCCAGGTGATGCCTCACCAGGGCCAAATAGAAGAGGAGAAGGATCACATCCTTGGACCTGCTGGCATTGCTCCCTTAAATGCAGCCCAGGATTCCATCAGCCTGCTTGGCTGCAAGGACTCACTGCTGGCTCTGAAGAGCTTGTTGTCCACCAGGACTCCCAGGTCCTTCTCCTCAGGGCTGCTTTCCAGCAGGTCAGCCTGCAGCCTGTGCTGCTGCACTGGATTATTTTTCCCCAGGTGCAGGATCCTGCACCTGCCTTTGCTGAATTTCAGAAGGTTCCTCTGTGCCCATCTCTCCAGGCTGCTGAGGTCCTTCTGAAGGGCTGCACAGCCCTCTGGGGTCACTCCTCCCAGCTTTGTGTTGTCAGTGAAATTGCTGAGGAGGCATCTGCCTTTTCATACAAGTCACTGACACATAAGTAAAACAAGAATGGGCCCAGTATCAACCCCTGGGGCACAGCACTAATGACAGACCTCCATGTGGGCCCTGTGCAACTGATCACAACCTCTGAGACTCACCATTCAGCCACTTCTCAGTACGTCTCTCTGTCCATCAGCACAGCCAGTCTGTGCTTCCTGAGCTTGCTTAAGAGGACATCCTGGGAGAGATTGTCAAAAGCTTTGCTGAAATCCATGTAGACAATGGCACTCCACTCAACTATCCAGGCAGTTGTCCAGTCACAGAAGACAATCAAGTTGGTCAAACACTATTTACCTTGGCACATCCATGTTGACTTTCTTGTTCACCTTTTCATCTTTCATGTGCTTAGAGAGGGCCTCCAGAGTGCCATTTTACTGCCTTTTCAGGGACTGGGGGGAGGCTGACTGGATGGTACGTTCCTGAGTTCTCCTTCCCGCTATGTTTGATAATTGAGGTGACATTTGCTTTCTTCCAGTCCTCAGGCACCTCTCCTGACTGTCACCTTTCAGAGATGATTGTCAGTGGCATTCCTAGGGTGTCTACCAACTCCCTCAGCACTCATGGTTATATCCCATCAAGGGCCCATGGACTTGTGGATGTCAACTAAACAGTCCCTAACCTGATCCACCTCAATCAAAGTAAAGCCTTCCTTCCTCCAGATCATCTTCCTATCCTGTGGGTCACGGATGGGATCCCAGGGGATTCCTGAGAGCTGGCCATGTCAGTGAAGATCAATACAGAGTAGGCATTCAGTATGTCTGCCTTCTTTGCAGCCTCTGTTTCAAGGGTCCCTGTTACATTTAGTAGAAGGCCAGTGTATTCTCTAGTATTCCTTTTGTTATTGATGTGTTGGAAGAGGGCCTGCTTGTAATCCTTGCCATCCTTGGCCTGGTTTAGTTCCAGACAGTCCTTTTTCTCCTTCACTGCACTTCCGTATACTGCAACAACATCCCAGTATTCATCCCTGCCTCCACCTTATGTATTTCCTGCTTATGTCTGAGTTTTAACAGTAGTTCCTTATTCATCCATGAAGGTCTCTTATCCCTTTTGCTCAGTTTCTTATCCATGGGGATGCAGCATTCTTGTGCCTAAAGGAAGTGACCTTGTATGTTAGTCACCTCTCTTGAAACATTCTTCCCTCTAGGGTCCTTTACCATGGCATTTTTTTAAGATCCCAGATGAGATTTAAGTTAGCTCCTCCCATAGTCCACCACTGCAATCTCATTTGCTACACTGTTTACTCCATAAAATATACTGAACTCCACAATCTCATGCTCCCTACAGCCATGACAGTCCCCAGCCTTCACACCTATAACAAAATCTTCCTTTCTTGTTAGTATAAACTTCAGCAGCACATCTTTCCTCAATGGTTCCTCTATTACCTGTGTCAGGAAGCTACAGGCAATGCTTCCCGGGAACCTCCTGGGCTGTTCTTGGTTGTGTTGTTGCTTCAGCTGATGTCAGGGTAGTTGAAGTGCCCATGAGAACCAGGAGCAGTGACTGAGGCTGTTGTTACAGCTCTCTGTAACAGGCCTCCTCTCCTTCCTCCTCCTGATCAGGTGACCTCCAGCAAAAACTCACATGACACTGTTTGTCAGTGTGCCCTTTAATGCTAGCACAGGAAAACCTCAAATTGCTCATCCTCTGCATACTGGTCTCTAAATCTTCCCATTTTTCTCCTATACTATGTGCATTGTTATACAGGCACTTCAGCGCTTTCCAGCAGCTAACAGGGCTCACCCTTTGATGTTTCTGGCATGTAGGTAGGTACTAAAATAGACAGAAACATGAGGCATAAAATTATTAAATTATTTCTTTAAAGCTGCAGTCTAATAGGACTGGGAATTGGGCCAAAGTTTCCTGTAAAACTGAGCTCTTATTTTAAGTTCTATCTGCTGGACTATTCCTCATTGACTCATATGTGCTTCTCTGTGGGAGTGATCAAGAGCTAAATCCTGAAAGATGCCTGGCTTTGCACTGGAATTACTGCCAGAGATAATCTTCTTTAAAGACTACTTAACATGTGAGAGGGCAACAGCCTTATTAATTCCACAATCGCTTTTTCTCCCTTTGTATTTTAAAATTTTGTGATTAATTCCCCACATAAGTTATCCCAGACCTTTCTGTGCCACACAGCTTTCCATATTAGCTGACCAATAGTTCATTTTTTTGTCCTTCACCCATCACAGTTTCCAATCTGTAAGAAAAACAGGTTTAATTTCATTTTTGACTAGCCCCATATCTTCTGGGCACAGAGAGATTCCCCGTATTGGTTGATGGCACTTGCTAGAGTTCAAAAACAGAGCAATAATGCCAACATTACAAAAATAATACCCTCATCAGCTTTGTTTTTCAGCAGAACAATGTTTATTCTTGTAACAGGATTCAAACACATTTGGAAAGGTCAAAACTTCTTCCACAGTCTTCAGACATCTGAAGCATCCAAAGCACCATCAGCTTAACTCAGACCAGATATTTTTCTAGAATTCATTCAAATTATTTCTTCCTAGTTATTTTATGAAAACACACTGAACTGCAAAATTTAGATAATTGCATTTTATTTTACTTCTTCACTTTTTATTGAAGGTCTGACCATCAGTATATTTGCAATTCAAGCTTTTTAAGGCCTCAGGATGTAATATGGCAGTTAGTGCCCTGAACAACAGCTTTTTACAGAACACTTCAGAAGATATTAATTTCTTAAATAATTAGGAAAAAGGTACTAACAAATTACCTCCTCTCATGCTTCTATGTTTCCAGTGTATAATCATCATGTCAGTATATAACACTAAGGGCTATAGATGTTGAAGGAATAGACACCATATTAGGTTAAAAATCAGACATACTAGTTTGATCTGGAATTAAGGTTGATGAAAGCATAAGAACATTTAGTCTCTTACTCTTATAGCGAGAAATAGTCTTTAGATCTGAATAGCTGTCTTCTATTTGTTCAATATACCTTTTGTTTCAARGTCAATACTGCAAAGAAAAAAGTTTTAAAAAGAAACTAATTTCTCTCTTTAATGCTTCCTATGTCTTTCCGAGCCTAATGTATTTTCTAATCACATTACAATGAGTTTGCTTTCAAAATGAGTCTCCAACAGAGAATTCATTCAGACTTACCAGCCTGTCATCTTTCAGAAGCAGACTCAGGATGCTGAGATTTTGAAAAGATTCAGTGGTAATGGACCTGCTATTTTACTATTTTGCGCCTCTGTGTTATGTATTGCTTTGAATTCCCTTACCTACATATTCAAACCCTTTCAAAGGCAGAACAGGTGTCTGCTCCCTTCCAAACAAATAGATTTTGGCAGGTCACCTTCCAAGTAACCCTTTTCTGCAACTCATGATCCTAATTGTTTTCTTCTTTCTATGATAACACTGACTTAATAGTGATGAAATCAACTGTCACTGTAGGGTTTTTTCCATAGTTTATCTATGATACATAGTTCACAGAGAAAARCAAGCATGATCCTTCATTCTATATGACATGAATTTATATGAATACTGACTTTTGAAATCTGCTGGTCTCTTCTATAGTGTATAGGTCAATGACTTCCAAATATGATAGCAAGAGTTGGACGATGGGACTGAGTGCAAGGATACCAACACCTTATTGCTTCCCTGGCATGCCTTCACATAGTATAAGATATTAGTTGCTGCAGGTAGAGATTAAAGACTCACAGATTTCCCAGGCTTACTCTAGATAAAGGTTTTRCAGGGCTCCTTGGTTCATTTGCTTACCCTCAAAACAGAAATTTCCAGCATAGTCCTGAAAGAATCACCTATAAAAGATAAATGGTTTTCTGAAAATGAAGTTTTATGTTTTTCTGATAAAGGACACCATACCCAGTCACAGAGAGCATCACACCATGTCAGTGATAGTACTGTTATTTTGAAACATGAACACTCGTCTGATGTAAATTACATTGATACTACCTGCATTATACTTTGAACTAAACATTATAGTTTGCACATAAAAGAATTGGGTTTTATATCTATTGAATTAAGGCAGTTAGTAAGTATATGAAGTGTGGTTTTGTTTTGAATTTATTAAAAAAAATCATCCAGAATTGTGTTGGAAAAATAATTTTGCTAGCATTCTCTGTAGTTCTTCAAAAGCAGCTACTACCAATACTGTTGCTTGATAAAAATTGTTATACATACTCTAAAGTAACTATTATGAACACATTTCTTCATGAAACAGCATTCATTAAAACTGGATAGGCTCTTAGCTGGAAATGACACTTCACCATCTAGTAATTTTTTCAAAGTAATATATACTTTATAATATGGTGTTAGCAAGGCAAACAATAGAAAACCAGTCACTTTCTACAGCCAAAATGTGAATCAGACCATCTACCAAGAAAATATGTCAATTAARTGGATGCTGTCTGCAGTTAGTACTTATTGCCATCCAGATTCATAATCTGTATTCTTATTATTCACATGCTGGACCTTCTCTTCTTCAAGACATTTTCTCAAATGTTGATTTAGAAATAAAATTATTAACCTAGAATTAGCCAGCAGAATACATGACATAAATTCCTTAATCTATTTATATGAAGATATTGAGGTAGTCATTGCTTACTTAGGAGCATAGGAGGGACAGACCAACAGGCCAAACAACAGATTTAAATGTAGGTACCAGATGCTCAGCTGATACAAAAAGATCATGTCTCCCTCACATGCAGCCCAGCAGCACAGCATTGTACCAAGTATCCTTCTGTCCCAGTGCTTTTGATCCATGTCAGGACTAGCAAAGGCTGCTCAGTTTGTACGAGGAATTTTAATAAAAATAGCTGAAGTGAAAGGTTATACTCAGGTGTGTTTGAGTGATCTGGGGAATGAATCACGATGTATCAGGCAGGGTGTTACTGAATGCTGCCATGAAGCCCTAGTGTTGACTGGGAGGGGCAGTAGCATGTGTGCTCCCAAAACCACTGAGTGGTTAACAGGCGTGTGATTCTCCTCTCCTCCATATTTTGATTACTGAGTCCAGCCCGCACTATTAAGAAAGCAGAGAAAGGACAAAAGGAGCTGTGTCTTGCCTTTTAGCTTTTCTTGGGCATTGGTTTCAGAGGAAAGCTACAACAGGATCAGGTACTCAGGTTTTGAAGGACATGGCATGACAACAGCAAATGGGGAAGCATTACAATTCACATAGGCAGCTTGTTTTATGTAATTAATCACCTACTTAAGCCAAGCTGCTGTTTTGTGTGATGTTCCTTGCTTTGCAAAGAAGAACTGGTTTTCATTCGTGAGTGACAAATTGCCTACTCAGGCATCCGTGTTTTTCCTACTGCACACCAATGCGTACTGAACAGAAGGTTCACAAAGCAAAACCTGATTATTTGGATGACCAAAATTTACTGCTTTTTGGACATTAAAATACTGAATGAGTAATGACTGTTTACCTGGCAACCTGCCATTATGAATACTAGCAACATATTTTGTATTTATATAGGTCACAACACTGAGAAGTGTCATCCTCTAAAGCTCTAACCTTTCTGTTTCTGGACACTTTGTGACTCATTGACTGTACCTTTTGCTATTTAAGAGGGCATTCCAAAAGCTATTATCACCACTGCAAATACACATAGTTGTTTAGAATGTGTTGAGAATACATGATTAAATTTTAAACAGATTTCATTTTAACAACCATTTCAGCAGACCTTTCTTCTGACTCTTACATATTAAGGCTGTTTTTACTTGTAGACTGTGTTGTAGCACTGAAGAGAAATAACACAGTTGGTTAACCACAATTTAAAAATAACGGTGAAGTCCTTGAAAACAACCAACATACACAGGGAACTATGGGAGCCTCGAGATATCATTTAGTTTTTTTCTTGCCCAAAGACAGAATCAATTATGCTATTGTCAGCCTTGACAGATGCGAGCCTGCATTGTTTTTAAGACTTCCAGTTTGTGGGGGGGGGGGGGGGGGGGGGAACTCCTTGGCTCTCTTTTCCTGTGCTTTGCTGTCCTTATGCTTTGAAATGTGACTTTTTCTACCAGTGGTTTAAGGTTACTCTCTCTTGTTCTGTCTGCGACAGGCACAGAAATGAGGTGCAAGCAGGGTCTGACTTGTGTCTCCAACCTATGTCTTTGTACCCTATCTGTTCCTTAGCCAGAACACTTGTCCCCTTCTTAAGGGTTCCTGCCATATATCCCTGAAACTCTAGGAATGAAAAATGCAGCAAGTGTAAAATATATGCTGTCCAATTTGCCAGGAATTATTCGCTATTACGATTGCTCAATAAATGCTAATACTGCAATTAGATATCCCCATTCAAACATCTCAGCATTGGAAGGGATTATAACTCCTGAGACCACAGTATAATATAATGGAAAGAAGGGTGTCAAATGTTCCTACTTTTGTTTACATAAAGATGTGTACATATCTATATAGTGCTTTCCCATTTGCAAGCTAGCACGTGTATGTAATGTATCATTACATGCGTTAAATTGGGCCAATACCACTGACTTTTTCACTAGCAACACAGTGTTTCAGGCTTCTCAACTATCTGCTGTCCCCCAGCCAAAACCCCCAACAGCTGAAAACATAAATCATGGAGTCAGCAAATTAAAAAATAGACACTTTGCTATACCACAGYATTTCCCTCGACTTTCTCTGTAGTATCATTCAAAGCCTGCTTTCTAAAACAGAAGTTGAACAAATGAATCCTTCTGTCCTCACTTTCAGTTGTCAGCAGTGCTTCAGTGTGAGATGAAATAAATTGCCAGTCTCTTTCATCTTCTATAATCAGCTCTGCACAGCTGAGTACACCCACAGCCCCGCAAGCTGCCTCTGCCAGCACTAATTCTGTGTGGAATGGGAAGTCTTTGTTAGTGCCATGGTTCTAAAGTTTTACACAGGAGTGGGTTTTATCATTTTTATTTCTCCCTTTTTCTCCTGTGCACTCTTCAACTTATAAGCTATTATACTATTCATTTTCTGCAGGAGACAAGCTTTTAGCTGGGCATGTTATTTTCAAAATGTGCTTGATGTAGGGTGCTTCTGTTCCAATGGGTCACACCATCACTGATATTATCAATGCTTTGCAATATAATACTTATACACTGGCAATTGTTTGAAGAAGGCCTCAACCAGACTAATAGCAAGACTAAACATTTCATTTTTCACAAGTGTGAAGCTGTAAATTCATTGCTGCTACATGAGTGCAGGGCATTATGGAGATTTACTTCTCTTACGGCTGTTTTTTCACCATATTTTCCCTGCTCAAGAACAGTGCAAAATGACATCAGGCAAAGGAAGGCCAATGTTTCTAGATCTGCAGGCACCCTAAAATTTCAGACTGTTACCTTGTGTGAGATTAATCCTTGGGGTAGTGAGAAGCAATCAACATAAAATATGGACACTAAACATACAGGGATGTGAGATGGACTTTGTTCATGCACTCAATGGGCCAGGTGATGGGTAACACAGTTGTAGCATCCTAGCCTCCTAGTCATCAGCTCAAACTGAAGGCAGCTCAATAGAGTGAAACATGTTTTGGGCTTCTATGCAAGTCCCAGAAGACACACCTAGAGAATAATCCTATCCACCCTCTTGCTGGCAGCCTCTGTGAGTGTGAGAAAGGCCTATTTGTCGCAAAAACTGTATTAAGTAACTCTCCTCCTTTCCCAATGTTAGCCCTTGAAGGACAAAACTATACAACCTTTGATATTTGAATGCTACCTTCTACAGCCAGGCTAAGGACTGAAGTTTTCGGTCCATTAACCTATCCTGGTATGCATTAGATAAAGGTAAACAAAAGTGCAGCATGCTGCATCTCAGTGACCAATGAGTTGAAACAGACTAACAAAAGGAAAATAAGGCAGAGCAAAAGATCAACTTTTCCCAAAATTTTTACCTAAAACAAATCCTTTCCTGCGTGTTAAAAAATATCAGTAGTAGAAGACTAAAATTTGTCCTGTGCCTGATTTCTCATGGGCTGGTATGTTCTGTGCAAATGAGTACATTCATTCAGCAGTGCGACTAGAAGGCAGTGCTGCTTTATCATAAAATAACAATAATAATAATGGCCAGTCATGAGGCAGAAGCAGAACACCTCACTACCCCATAGAATTTGCTTATCCTAAGACATGCAAAACAAACTTTTTTTTATTGGAATTATTTTTACAACTCTTTATTAATGTTCTTATAATTAGGTACCTACTCTTCAGAAAATTCATATTTTATCATTTGATTTAGAGAAAGCTGACTGTTAAAAATCAGATATTATGGTGAAAGTCTGTTAAAGACTGCCCTTCCTGGATGAAGAGGCTGAAGTATCCTAAAAGCAGCTGCAAAAGTCTCACAATAGCTGGCCCTAATTCTCAGGGGGGACTTCAATTTACCAGATGTATGCTGGAAATACAATACAGCAGAGAGAAAACAATCCAGGATATTCCTGGACAATGTGGAAGGTAACTTCCCAACACAGCTGGTGAGTAACCCAGCTACGGAATGCACCTTACTAGATCTGCTCTTTGTGAAAAGATTTGGACCCGTAAATGATAGAATCATGGACTCATTTAGCTTGGAAAAGACCTCTGAAGGGATGGTGATTCAGCCACTTTCCTGGGCAGCCTGTTCCAGTGTGTGATAACACCTTAAGAGAAGAAATTTTTTCTAACAGCCAATCTAACTCTCACCCAGTGCAGCTTGAAGCCTTTTCCTCCTGGCCTATGGCTTGTTATTTGCAAGAAGAGATGAACCTCCACTCAGAGATGAACCTCCACTCTCCTACACTCTCCTTTTAGGCACATGTAGAAAGTGAGATAAGGTCTCCCCTGAGCCTCCTTTTCTTCTGCCTAACACCTCCAGTTCTCTCAGCTGCTCCTTATAAGACTTTCACTTTAGATTCTTCATCGACTTCACTGCCCTTCTTTGGATACAATCGAGCATCATCCCTGGAAATATTTTGTATGCAAGTGGGCATAATACTTAAAGATATGGTTTAATGCTGGACTTGGCAGTGCTGGGTCAATGCTTCGACTTCAAAACCTTAGAGGTCTCTTCCAACCTATATGGTTGTGTGATCAAGATTATTGTGTGTCAAGTATTGTAAAACACTTATCACAAGGTTTATATATTATTCTTTATTTATACCTTTTAAAAATGATTTACGAGGCAATAAAATTTCTCCCTTGGACAAGTAGTTTTCAGTCTTGAAGTCACAGCTGAAAGTGCCATTAATATTTTCTAAATTACTGCATATTTACTGTTGACCTCTAAATTGCTCGTTGATCTTTGGGCACAAAGGGAAAAAGATATTAATTTGTGTATTTGTGTATCATCAGTGCACTGGCTTCCACTCTTCTCAGAGATGAGAGGTGCAGCAGCAGTCTCTGTGCTTTTAGAACTTTTGGGAGAGGGAAAAGCAGATTTCTGGTAGGTCTCATTCTCTGCTCACTGACAAATTCTGAGATAAGAACTTCTGAAGAATGCATTTCACCTCCTGGCTCTGATGATTTTGTGGTGTGCACATTCCCACTCAGCTGTGTTGAACTGCACTAAAGAAGACATGCAACTACAACCTAACCTCATACATTCTGCGTGAATGCTGCAAGCCTGGCATTTAAAAGCTGAATGGATACCCCAAGGAGAAACATTTCTGGTTTAAGGATAACTATGCCTTCATATAGGCTGCCACATAATTGCAAGTATGCCATAAAAAATGAAGATGTGAAATATCCCCTCTATTGTAAAGTCAGTTACAGATCAGAATAATAATATCTTGTTATTATTTCATAGTTATAAGTATGCAAAGTGGTGTAAAGTCCTGTAGCTATATCATAAGAGAAAATTATCCAGACCAAATGGAATACCTAACTTCCAGGTATGTCAGAACATAAAGCCAGATGTTAATTTTTTTCTTCATAAGAGGCCAAAACAAAATTCCCAGATTTGTACTTCCTTGAACTTTGGAGTATATCAAATCTGAATTAAAAACAGGAATACTGAATCCAATTTAAATGTCATGAAAAGTTAAATGTAGGTAACACAGTGATACAAGTTAAGCGTAAGGAAGTTCAAAAAAAGTATGGTTGTGACTTAAGACCATTGCACAGAGAATTTTAAATTTTTCACCACCCGGTTTATCTTGCCTGTTCTTCAGTTAGCTGCAATGTGCTCTACAGAAATCACTATCATGGGTGTAAATATTATCACGAAAAAGAGCAGTATAATGATATCAGAGTTTATGTGTCTCAGAAAATGAATAATTGGCATTTATTTCTGAATCAATAAAACCTTCTGTGCTTCTAGAAGGTTGTTGCTCGCTCTCTATGACAAAATCAAACAAAGGTCAAAGATTCCATCCACAGGTTAAAGATTATCCTGGAAAATAGGGCTGAAGAACTTGGACCTGAGAAAAGAAGCACATTTTCCAGCCACATTTAACGGGAACTGAGCATGCAGGTGTGAAGGCTTCAGGGCTCAACTCCTGGCTGTGGCTGCTCCCAGGATGTGATGGCCCTCTATCTAAGGGCCAGAGACATCCAGCCAAGATGCAAGTACAGATCCAGTATAATTTTCTTTCTCTAATTGGGAACTTGGCCC
>JACDOX010000249.1:90824-163400 GCA_014549065.1 Cardinalis cardinalis | reverse complement strand
GAGAGAGAGAGAGAGAGGGAGCCAGCCTGTGCCTGTGCCACCTTGAAATTTGATAGCACGGCCAGCTGAGAAGGAGAAGGGGGGAGTGCCGTGAGAAGGTGCCCGGCAGGGCAGTGTGGGAGTTCTGGACAGGCAGAACCTGAGATTTTTAACTCTTTTCTTGGATGATGGAAACCTTACAMATKCTGATCCTCCTGGAGTTGAATGAGAAGARAGATAGAGAYGAGATAAGAGGAAATGRGCCACGAGAGAAGTGGAGAAGAATCTTGGGTGGGCRGAGGTGATGGAGAGGCCTTTGGCTGGACTTTTCTTGTATAGCCATGGACAGAACCATTTTTCCTGTGACACAGAGACTGCATTTAGGGAGAGGCAAGGGCTTGGAGCCAAGAGAGTTCAGTGTTGTTATGTGAAGGCGTRYGTGAACAGAGAYKACRGGTGAGGASGGTGGTGGTGGTGCCCTCCATCTTTKGGGAAGAAGAAGATCTCTGTTCTYGAGACCCCTCGGCCCCARGAGGTGAATCTGRRGGAGACAGGTGTCCCAAAAGTGAGAGACTGTGCTTTTTTTTTGGAACTGAGCAAAGCATCCTTAAAAGGAAAACCCTAGAATCAGCTCTGGTCCATATGCAGTGGTGAGAGCACTGGGCATGGAAGGAAGATGTCACGATGGCAAATGATCTCCGRGCAGTGCCACGTGTGACATGGAAACTCACGAGGTTTCAACTGTGTTTCCTGGGGAAGCCTATGGCACAAGAGGGACTTCTCTCTTCTTGATGAACTGAGAATTGATTATCTAAAGGGTGGTAATGGACTGAGAGTAGGTGATCTGAGAGATGGATGTATTGGAAATTATACATCCCCATACAGGGCGGGGGGAGGAGGAATGTTTTTGGAAGGTTTTCATTCTTTCTGTGTGTTTCTTTTTACATATAGTTGTAGGTTAATAAAGTTTTCTCTTCTTTATTCCGAAGCTGGAGCCTGCTTTTCTCTATTCCTGGTCACATCTCACAGCAGACACCAGGGAGCATATATTTTCATGGGGGCACTGGCATTGCACCAGCATCAAACACATCATAATGTATAATTTGGAGAATTTACTTTTTATTTACTATTTTATGGTGTTACCAGAGATTACATAGTTCTACCCCTATTAGAAATTAATTCAACAGGCATTCTTATGAGTCTGCTATCAGTCCTGCTAGGAGTTTTGTTTTGGGTTTTTTTTTTTTAGTGAAATTCAGTAGCTATCATTCTGTCTTGATCTTCCTGGAATCTCTTAATTAATCTCTTAACATGACAGAAGACATGAAGGTGATGGCATTTCCTATCAGCATTTCCTATCAGCAGTTGAAAATCTCACAGTGAACATCAAGCTTTGGTACAGAAGCCTGGATGGATCTATGCTTCCCAGCACTTAAAGCCAGAGAGCTTTTTCAGATCTCATCTGCCATGATGGTACCTAATTCTTAACAAGTCAAATAACATCATTTAAATCACAGCTTTTCAGTCCAGTACATAGAAAAAGTGAGCAACTGAGGTACCACTCCCAGAAGTCCTTTGGCAGTAAAGAAGCAGTGTTAGAGAAGCAGCTACAGTAGAAGCTGCAATGTGTCACTTTGCCCTATGAGAGAGACATGTGTCCAAACACTTTTCCAAATATACAACATTTTTCTCCTTGTCTGATTTTTAAGTGACCTTTGATTTGGCACTGCACAGATGCCCTGATTATGCTGGAGTCTGGAGACTGCCATCAGAGATAGGTAGTAGCTCCATTTCATATTTAGCAAGGAGTCATTTCAGATGAAGGAGGAAGTGATAAGAAAGAAACAAAACCATTGGAATGTCTCATAAAAAGGTCTTTCAACCTGAATCTCCCTGTTTCACATTATCAGGCAGTAGCTGGATCTATTCCCTTCCTTTTCTTTTTAGTGATAAATAGTTTTTATTGATAAATTCCAAAAGCCTGCAATTCTATTACCACTACCACTGAAAAGTCAGAGCAAATAATTGCTTAATACCACACATGCTTCTGAAGAAAATAGACAAAACTGTGAGCTCTGACTGTCTCTCCTGGATTCAGCTGAGGCATTTTCTGCTGCTGTGTCTTGTTCTAGTATGTGAGCTTTGAACTAGGGCAGCTGAGGAACCAGTACATATTCGCATCTGCCATGCCCACTTCAGGGCAGTAACCTTTGGCAGCAGCACAAAGGGACAGCTGAGAGCAATAACCTTGTAAATATCCCCATTACAACTTGCCAGAAACCGTGAGTCAGAGTCCCTGACATGAAAATATTATCTGGAAGATGATGGAAGATTTGTGATGCATTTTCTTCATGTCTCAAAATAACGTCTCATCTTTCCCTGGTTTGTGTGCCTTCTTACTCCCACAGGCACATCATTTCTCATCGTTTCTTTCCTTCACACTGCCACTGCAACTAATTCACCTGGAGCAAAATCCTGCTCCTTTTTGTTGCCAATCCAGCTGATCAGCACAATGCAGTCTGAGGGTTATTTTCCTCTTTTTTTTTTYTTCTTGAAGCGTAGTTAACTGGATAAACCCTCTACTCAGCAGCATTGCAATTGACAGCCATTTCTCAGAGGCAGTCTCCCTCCCTCAGCGTGCTGAACCATTACACAAGCTAAACTCATCATGTGTGAGGGCCAGGCCAAAAACAGAGCCCCAGGCTTCTTGAAACGCAAGCCAATGTGTTAAGCAGCTAAGCACTCAGCCTGCCTGCCCTGTGCTGTAGCTGCAGCAATGCTGTGACCACCTCGTGGGGATCTCTGTAAGTGACCTGCTGCTTTCTAACTGATATGCCTTGGTACAGTATAATCATGAATCCCTAACAACAGCTCTGTACAGTATATTTCTAGTCTAATCAGGTATTTTATTGGTAGAGTATACTTCCTAAAGCTAGCATTTCATTTGCCTCCTTTGCCTTGTAGAAATCCTGCTGCTGAGGCAATGGATAGCTGTAAAGCTAATGGTCTTTCTCAAACTCTCCCTTCCGAGAGAGAAAGAGAGAGAAAGAAATCATAGTAATCGCTAGTCTTTTGTGTCAAAATAGAAAGAAAACAAGAATCATTCAAAAATGATGTGCCAGGCAGCCTGTATTAATATTTATGTTGACATTAATATTGATAAGAATGCACCTTATGCTTTGTTGTCTATCCCCAGCATCCCTAAGTCCCCTGTTATTCAAGCTAGTAGCCATTACCTTGCATCTCCCTCTGTACACAAAGCTTCAAACAGCCTTGGCAGGGTTCCAGCTCACTTACGCTTAAATGGACACTCAAGCTTCGACGGACACACAGCTAAATAGAGGCCAATAATTCAATACAGTATGACTGTACTGAGGCTTCTAGTAAATCCATCAGGCAGTAAATATTATCTGAAGCCAATGCAAGCTTTTATCTTTCCAATTTTGTGTATGTCTGTGTGAAGCCCAGGCATTCAGTGAATCATGTAATTTATTCTGCAGTGCAGAGCCTGGGCTGTCTCAGACATCATATTGACTTTTTTTTCCATCTGTCAGGGGCAGTCACTGCCACGCTTTTGTGCAAACGCATCACATTGCATTTATTTATTTATTTAATCCACTCTCTAGCGCAATTGGGCAAGGACACATTTTTGCAGATCAACAAATACTAAGAAAAGCATCTGAATATCATTACAACAGCATGTTAAACATTTGTCCTAACCAGTTTGTTAAATCAGCAGATGCACTTCCAGCAAATGCTTGTAATGGCTCAGAAAAGACTCCCTACTGCAATGTTTTATTAAGCCTCAAATATGCCCTGTTATTTTCTTTTGCTCTTTAGGTCAGTGGAGATGCCAGTATAATGTAAATAATACCAAACAGCTGGGCTTATTGTCTTGTGTTCTGTGTTTGAGAGGATATTCAGATACAGTGGATGATACAAATAAAAAAATATTTAGCACAAATCAGGGTAATGTTCCCTCACAGAGTTGTAGGTACAAAACTGCCCTTTCAGGAAGAGGAGATGTGCACACTCCATGAGAGTAGCTGGGCTGGCTGGCTGAATCTTCATCCCAGGAGTGGGCACGTGGCATCAGTGCCAACTTCATCCTTGGGGTCTCCCTGTATACTGGGGAAGGTGACAGGAGAAAAGCACTAAGTCTAGCACTTAAAGCTAGCATCTGCTAGCACTGAAGGACTGTTCTGCCTGGGAGACACAAAAGTAAAAGGCCTTGGCCAGGATGTTCAAGGTCAAAATTACACACTGTGGAAAGCTCGTGACAGCATGGCATATTTTAGCAGCTGGACCATATATACTGTGTGTCCCTGTTATATCAAAGGAATTATCCAACTAACTCATTTCCCTGAAATAAAGCTAGCTTTTTCAAGGAAGCCAGGTGAGACTTACATAGCTGTCTACTTTAAAAAGTAGGTCCTCTTTTGGAAAAACTCATACATTACATATATATACTTTCTTTTTCTCAAACTTTCCAAACATGTTGCACAACAATATTGAGTACCTATCATACTAGTACACAGAGCTTGGTTCAGAAATACTCCAGGGTTACAGACACAAGAAACATGCATCTGTGGGAGCTCACCAAACTTAGAGGCCAGAACTGTCTGTTTCTACTGCCTTTAGTGTTTGTGACTTATTCTAAAGGGTTTTAGTACAGATGCATCCACACCATAGGCGCAGCTCCCATTTAACTAGTGGTAATCAAATTGCAAGGCCAAACTTAAGCTGCTAGCATCTGTCTTTGCAACAAGAGATTGCAAGGACAGAGCAGGGACTGCTTGGTGGTCGCAATCTGATGTGGCAAGATTTCTGGCACTGGGCCTGAGTATGGAAACATAGAGATATGATGGCTACTGTAGCCTTCATCACAGCAATGCAGAGAGATGATGATTACTGCAGCCTTCATCATATATGATGCAGCAGCAAACACTGCAGTCACCCTAACATGGGAGTTTCCTTCTTTTTCACTTTTTCTTTAGCCCAGGAAAGCTATTATATATTATATTCCAGCCTATGCCCCTCCTGAACCCTGTTATTCAGCAATTGATCAGAAATTCTGTTTTACACTGCTGGAGTGGGCATGGAGATGTGTCCTACCACAGGCATTTTCTTGACAACAACAATTCTTTAGCGATACAGGAGTCTGAGATTCATACTCTAATCTGGTATCCACCTGAGGGAAATGTCCATAATCAGATATGCAGCAGCTGCTGTTGGGCTATAAACTGGAACCCTGAGGACCACTAAGACAGATTTATTACCACTGACATGTAGCTGATATCTGGCTCTTCAGATATTTTTTCCTTGGGCCAAACCAGCATCCTTTCCTAAGCTAAAGGCAGGGATACCATGGACTCAGGAAATGAAAGCTCCAAAGACTCCTGTAAAACAATAGGTAGAGAAAGAAAGAAAAAAAAAAAGGCAGACATCTAGACATCTTAAAACCATGAAATATATTTAGGCCTTCAGGAACTCTGAGAAATAAGGCCAGTCTAATCATGCTATAACTACATAACAAGGAAACTGGAAGACAACAGATAGATTATTTGCCAGGACAGAAAAAGGAAAACAGTAAGATAGCATCCAATGTGATCTTCCAAAAATCATAGAATATTTGTGAAGGTCATGAGCCACTAAGCTGTCCCATAGAAAATGGAACCAAAAATGTAAATTTCAATGGGTGCAGTCAGTAGGCACTACCCAAAAAAGAGAGCTCTCCTTGTCCTTGATCAATTCCAATAAAAGAGAAAATCACACATCCAGACTGCCTTGTGGCAGGGTTTGAGTTCAAAGCCATCCCACACCTTCATTTGACCTTCACTGCTAGATAAACCATTTAGCTTATGTCACTCCAGACTCAGACAAAATACAAGGCTCTCTGCACCAGTAGAACGTTTAGATGCAGTGGGAGAACATCATCATGATAGCAACAGAACACAGTGGTTGTTTAAATATTTAATAAATAATTAAACAACTATGTTGTTGAACACATCGTTGTTTAAATAAAATAATGTCATATAATTCTTCTCAGACAGTGTACCTCCAGCACAATTTGAACCCCACTGGCTATCATAAACTGTAGTAACTACATTTGAATAAGAAAGGGCATATTAAGGAAGAAGAAATTAATGATAATAATACTGCTATTCTATAGGCATGATACCTCTAAACCAGTTTTGCTTGAATTTTCAGTAGCTTTCATTGTTTTTGTTTTTATTTTTCCTGTAAAAAATCAGATAAATCTCACAACAGAACTGAAAAATCAAAACTATCTTATTGCTGGTCCATGTCCTTGCAGATGTTAAATATTTGAATGATACTTGCTATAAAGAAAACAACAACAGTTGAGTACTCTGGGCTTTCCTGAGTCAGACCCTCAACATACAGCCTGAAACAATGGAACATAAATTATACTTTTAAACGTTGGCTCAGAGGAATCCAAGTCTCTTCACTGCTTGCACTCCTCCTCCTCATCTTCCTCTCTTTCCACAAGCTCAGACATGCACACATGCAGAGAGGCAATAGCACCCAAACATGCAGTCAGTGCACCCTTATTAACCTCCAGTTAGAAAGTACTGCCTTGAACACATTACTTACAGTACATGGAAAAGCAGGATGCTGCTTTTCTAAAGAAACAAATTAAAAGGCAAGTCACTGAGCAATTCTTCAACACCTGAGAGCAATTAATGTAAGCAGAAACAAGAAACATCATCAATTATTTAAAACAAAATGAATACATAACATTGACCTTCTCTAGCACTCACCAGTTTTATACCTCCACCTGAATAAACTCAGGGGAAACAAAACCACAAGAGAGTCGTATACCACAGGCTAAAAGTGCAGCAAATGCTGAAGGAGAGCTCTGTCTCCCTGACTGTTCTCAGCATTCTTAGTTCTGCAAATGAGACTTAGGCTGTCAGTCCCTCAGCTTTGATACACGCACCCTTGCCTCCTATATTTTGAAATCCTGTATTCTTTACTGTGCATTTCAGGCTTGTCTTGTCAAGAGAAGCAAACCATACTATTCAGACTGCATGAGAGTGATAAAAGAACAGTAGATATAATCTTCTGTGAGTTGTAAGTCTCTGAATTTAATGAAACAAAAGAAAAATAGGTATCCATAAGGTCATGCTGATTTGGTCAATGCAGAGAAGGCGTTTGTAAGGCTCCAGAGCAGCTGCTTTCCAGAGCTCTATGTGTTTTTTAAATGCAGAACTGACGGTCCTGAGGAAAATATTATAGTGCACATTATCACAGGCTTGGATCTGGGCGGATGGGATTTCAAGGGAACATGGAGTTTATTAGCTGGTGCAACTGCTGAACCTAACATGCAGCAGAAGGAGAAGGACATTTGGCACACGAATGTCTGTTGTTCCCCTAACTCCTATTAGCAGCTTCAAGGAAATTCAGAAGTGCTTCGTACCAAGTAACACAGGCTTGCACAAGGTATCTGTTTAAAATCCTCCTATAGACACCCAGAATCTTGACTAATTCTTTTGACAAAGGGCACAATGTCCTTACCATGAAGTCTAAATAGATTACTTATCCTAAGGATAAGATTCATGTTTTTATTGCTCTTAGGGTGCTATTAAGAACATTTCAGGCTTTCTATCATTTTTTTTTACTCTGTTTTGGAAGGATAGAACTGCAAGAAGTGGTACAGAACCAAAGAATGGCATATAGGGTGTTAGCATGCAAGCTACTAAAAGAAGTGGTATGTTAACTGTTAAGTTTTAAAAGAGAAATAAATAAATTATGCCAAATACTGCCAGGAATTGTACATATTTATTTATTTATTTACTGTAGCTCTGTGATTTCCAATGATTTAATTGGAGAGAAGTTTAGAATATAATATTTCTTCAGTGTCATCTAAATGCCTTTTGGGAGAGGAGGAAATCTGAATGATTTGTCTCTGAGGAAGCTCAGTTCTGCTTGCAGGTACCACATTCAGCACCAGCACAGTGAAACACTTTTCCATGCAGGAGCTCTTGCCAAGTGGCTGCAACCAGTGCCAAGGAGTGGCAAGGCAGGAGTAACCCAAAAACCATGGGAGCTAGGGGAGGAGAAGCTCCAGCAAGGATGGGAAGAAAATGTGAAGAATAGGATATACAGAGTGACACTGCAAGCAGGGCAGGTTTGGCCTTACCTCAGTGAGCCATCCTCCCCCAGCAGCAGCAGCAGCAGCAGCAGCAGCAGCAGCAGCAGCAGCAGCAGCGTTGTGGCTTCCCAGAGCTGGCTCTGTGGTGCAGTACACTCCGGGGACTTACTTGGGCCAGTTTGTCCAGGCACCTGCCAGGACATGCACTCCTTGCACTCCTCCCACCAGGACTCCTGTGCTGGCTATCCTGCGCAGGAGGATGAGCTACAGCAACTGTGAAGTGTAATCTGTTTAGTGGGTTAGGCAGAGCTGGAGCCACAGAAAGGTGAAGAGAGAGCTTTATAAAGGAGATATTTAGGAATATAAAAACAGAGTAATTTCCAAAAAATTAGACTACTCAGTCACAGCATCACTCAGGCATACCTAACAAAATCCTTAAATGTGCTAAACACCTCATTATAAATAACTTTTAAAGAATTGACCCAATTCATACTAGGCAAAGAAAGAGATCAAAGCCAGACTTTTTTTGTAGCTCCTACCACGGACCTCTAATCACTGAAGATCTTTCCCCAGTGCATAGCCGGAGTCCTTGAGACTCAGTGCAACAACATATATCTGGAGCAAAGACTTCAGCAGGATCCAAGAGCAGACTGGATGTTTACATAGATATTAAAACTTGCTGAGTTGAGAAAGTATTAAAAATGAGAGCTTTGGAGGAAATGTTAACTCTCACAGTTTAGGACTTAAGTAATGGGAACACCTATGCAGAGCTTAGAGAAGGCTTCTCCAAAAAGCCAAGGCTCCAAAAAACTAGAGAGAGCCAATACCAAGACCAGAAGTTTTAAGTTTTAAAAATATTTTCTTTCATTTATTTCAGAAGCCAAATAAAATGTACCTAGAGGCCCTTGGAAGAGGACTAGGAGGCTGTGATTTACCACTGACATAAAAATCAAAAATTCTCTTACTGCTTGTATGATTGAATGTTGCAAGTTCAGAAAATCATAATAAGCTGCTAAGAAAGATGGTTTTAAATAAAAAAAGTTATATTTTTAGTTTTATACAGCAAACAGTGCTGTATATGGTAAATATCCTTACCTATAGTATATAATAGCATATCAATATCTCAATTTTTAATAACAACTCTCAACTTTTCCACTCTTATTTAGTGTAATAATATAATTTAACATAACAACACTTGAACTAAAGCCAAAAATGTCTTCCATACTCACCCACATCAAAATCATAGTATTCAGACCAATCCCTTCCGATATTCAGAACATTGTATCATTGTGTGATTTCCCATCAGCCAAAATGTAATTTGAAACCACAACCAGAACAGCCCAGAGAAAAAAATGGGGCCGAGGCTTAAAACCTCATGCAAGTTCTAACCTGGCTGCAGATCATACCCAGTTGCTTTGTAGGGACAATACCATGCCCCAGACTGTAGCAGTTAATCTAAATAGTTATAAAATCTTGATCTCTAGTGCAGCTGCACCTTGAGTCCCATGTTCAATATTAGTCCCCTCACTTTAAAAGGGACATAGAGGTGCTGAAGTTCACCCAACGGAGGGCGAGCAAGTTGGTGAAGGGTCTGGAGGACAAAGTGTCATGAGAAGCATCTGAGGGAGCTGGAGTTGTTTAGTCTGGAGAGGAAGAGAATCGGGACCTCATCACTCTCTACAGCTGCCTGAGAGAGGCTGTGGCAGGCGGTCACCATTTTCTTCTGCCAGGCCTCAAGCAACAGGACAAGAGGACTTGGCCTGAAAGTTGCATCAGGGGAGGTTCAGTTTAGACAGGTTTTTTTTTCACTGAAAGAGTAGTCAGGCACTGAAATAAGTTGCTCAGGGCAGTGGTGAAGTCACTGTGCCTGGAAGTGTTCATGAGGCATCTTGATGTGGCATTTTGCGAAATAGTTTAGAAGTGATTATGGTGGTACTGGGCTGATGGTTGAACTAGATGGTCTTGAAGACCTCTTCCAACCTTAAAGGTTCTGTGCCTCTGTGGCTGTACCACCTGCACGTTGTCTTTGATGAGCATGCGTATATCCACCATGTCCAAGCACTGAGCAGCTGTTTTGGGCCTTCCTTCTCGGTCTGGAATCGTCTACGACTGATCTGCAGAGGAACAAACCAAAGTCTGAGGCCACATATGCAAGCTGATAGCACATGGGTGATCCCACAGCTGTGTGCCAGGTCACTGCTACAAAGTGGAGCTGCCAGTCTTCTGCTGAGTTGAGCATCAGTGAAGATTTTCCAGCCTTCAATTCAAGGTAACCTTCAATTTCAAGAGCAGGAAATGAAGATAATATTTTCAAAAAGCCTTCAGATAATGTTGTTTAYAGTAAGATAAGGTTAGGTTTAGTCTGAACTTATCTTGAACTGTCAAGATTGAATGAATGTGATCATTTTCCTCGAAGAAAATGCACAGCAATATCTTCAGTCAGGCCTTTCTTAATATAGGCTAATAATGGTGTGTTAAAATCTACAGTTCTCATTTGGCTACTGAAAAAGCGACAGCAGCATTCCTAGTAGTGGACAGTCATTCGGTACCAAATATTTATTATCAGCACAAAGAGTCGAAAGTTAAATATGTACAGAGCTTTGAACATGTACACAGTATCTATGTATGTGTGCTTGCTTGAGTAATTTTTATTCTCCACACATAACTACATACGTAAGATACATCACTCTAGGGATTAGTTATTATTAGGCCTAACAAAGCTTTTTTTCACTATATATAGCGAAATAGACATTGTGTTTTAATGGACAAATGTAAGGCAATGAGTCATGGCATTAGTCTTCAGAAAACTTTTACCTATATCTTAATTTTAGGGACACAAAGGTTTAGTATGAAGATCTGACTGTGGTTTAAAGAGCCACGTGTTTTCTAGAGATGTAGCATTAAGCATTACAAACTCGATGGTTCGGCCAAACTATCCATGCATGCAAAGTAAGCACGTGGTTCTTCTTGAAATAGACAGTCCATTTACCTTTCTTCACTTCTTACATCAGTGTGTAAGTTAATATTAAGAGACCAGTGTTTCTGAAATGGAAGCTGTGGTTTTGATGTATCTGTATTTTGTACTTACATTTTGTTTAGCTATATTCACAGTTACATATTATTTTACTTCAATTGCACCATAGCCCAATATTATTTCTAGTGAGTAACTGTGTTCCTAGGATATAATTTCAATATCATAATGTGTATAGAAATAGATACTGCCTCTGTTTTGCAACCCTCTGTTTTGCAACCCACCAAATGACTGCAAAAAAATCATTCAGTGCTATCTAGTAACTTGATTGTTATGTGACTTATTACATTAGTGTTGCATAGAACTGCTTGAAAAATAGAGCTGCTTTGAAGCTAGAAATTCGCTTTTCTTAAAAATTGTAAACAAGTGCTGGCATGAGAAAGAGTTCTAACTATCTTTGTGATTAGCCAAAAATAAAGTATATGTTTACACAATTTTATTGTTAAAAATTCAATTCAGCTTAGATTAAATAAATCAAATTGTGCCAACAATGCATTCTAAATTTGAGTCTCTTTTTATAGAAAATTCTAACTTAAAAAATCTTTATCATACAGAATAGAGTATTTCACCTGACTTTGAAGATTGCTCTCTGTTCTTATGGCAATAAATGCCTTAGACTTTTAAGCATAGCAGAAAATTAATCAATTCTGCCAGGTAAAATTTCAGARAGCAATTTTGTCAGACTTGTTGTTAGGGGTGTATTTTCTTAATCAGGATGATAGCTGTTCTCTGATCTGCTCCAATTAAGAGGAATGTACTACATTCAGAATCTGTGCATACTATGCTGAAATTCAAAAACAATAGATTAAAAAATTATTACATGTCAAATTTTCAGAATATAACTTGGAGGAATTAATATATTTTCCCCCAAATTCTTTTGTGGAGCTTAAATGCCTGCCTGTCTGACATGTCAGTTTTTTTCTGGCCTAATAATTTCCAACATGCCCTCTGCCCTAGATCCTTGAAATAAAACAAGGATGGCATTTGTCAGCAAGTTTCTCATGTCTGCTACCTCTCATTCCATGAGCTGTCACTTGAAAAGGTACATTTAACTTGTGAAAAGGTCATTTTTCGACTAAGAAGAGAGCTTGATGTTTTAGATGATTTGTGTCTTGATCCAAACTCCATTTGACTCTACAGAAATAGCTTGCACATGCGTAAGTGCCTACATGTCTCTGTGTGCGTGTGTACACACACAAATGAGGAACACAACAGGCCACGCTCCTCTATTAAATAATTTTGCCTCCTTGGGATTCAAATATACACATAATTCTATGGCTTTCCAGAAGCCTGTATAATTACTCTAGCCATATCCAGGTCAGCTTACCATGCCTTTGTGTGTCTACCACACCTTCAGATTTGATGTCCTACTATAAAGCAGGTGAAGAAATATTTTGCAAGAAATACATAAGTGGATTTTAAAAAACAAGGAAGAGATCCTTAATTCAGTTATTTAGTGTTTTTCTTTCTTGTAAGAACTCCAGAAGAGGCTGTGAGAGTACTGCCTCTTGTGGCTGACAGACAGGCAGGCAGACAACTCATCTGGGCAGAAGAAGAAAGTAGTCTCACGGCTCACCTYGAAGCACTGCCTCAGTCACCACCAGCACATTACTATCACAAGCAGTAGTTACAGGTTTTTGTAGCACCCAAGTCCATCAGACGTGCGTATGAATAGTATAAGCAATGAGAAAAGTCACATACAAAAGTACAAGAGAAACCCCACATCAAAAAGGCCCAATTGCCTCATAGTTACTTGAGGAATAGGGATGAGATGGGTAAGTTTTCCCATCTGTTGTTCCTGATGCTTCTGGTGGTCATTTCATTATCTGAATTAGAGCACACATTTTTCAAAATCATCCAGAATTCACCCAGGAACATCAGGCGTCTCTGGTGATGTGTTAAATCTCAAAAGCAAAATTGATAAAACATCATCCTGCTGGACAAGAGAGCTTTGGATCACCACTGCTGCCCAAATGACACCTGGCGTTCTTCTCACACAGCTAGGAAGTCTCTGTGTCCCTCCATTTCACCAAGTCCCTCCAGTGGCACCAACTGCACAGCATGTTTGTAGCTGTGTGTGGCCTCTCTGACGAGCAGAATATAGCATGATCTATGTGTTCTGCAAGATAAGGCTTTGCAGCAGTAAATTTTCCCTGCCCCTATGACTATATATGAAAGAGTTTGAAAGACTGGGCCAATGGGTATCAGGTATCCACTGTCATTAGAGCAAGCCCTGTGGATAGGTCTTTACAGCACACAATTGTTTTCCTTTCTAACAGCTGTCAAACATTTTTCTGGAGCAAGACAATGTATGTAACAGCAGCTTGAATGTAGCTCTTTAAAACTGTTTTTGTTTCATGAGGTGAAGAAAACTCCTTTTGATCCAGTGGAGACTCTTAACTGAGCGTATAATAAAGGATTTTTCTCTCCCTCTCTCTCTTTTATATCACATAGAAATGTAAAAGTAATGTTAATAGGTTTTCCTCTTTGCTGATAATATAAGCTGTTTCTGACAGGAAGGAAATTCAAGACGACACATTCCTGGCTCAGTTAGGCTACTCTGACTGATGTGGTCTGGTTACCTTTTCCCTCCTATTTTCTCTTTAGAAATATATTATCACAGGGAAACCTGCACCTCCGAATGAGCCATGTATTTCTGCTACAAAGGTCAGCCCATTATATAATTTTACACATATGCCCAATACAAATCACTTCTCTTTGGCTCAAGTGCACCTAAAGAGGCCCAGAGCACATTCAATCCAAATTGTATCACATTCTCCTCAATCAAATGACCAAGAATTTGATTTTTTTTAAATCCACTGATGCTAAGGAGCGTTAAAAGCCAGCTAAATGCAAGATAGGAACATATTTTAGCAGGTTGACTGGAATACTTAAAGATGAGACAGGCAAAAAGGCACCAAAATGAGCCCTGGATTTTGATGACCTGCAAAAAAGCATTTGGTTACTTTACACGATGAGACATGACATAATAATTGAAATTTCATCATTGTTACACAAGTTTTCTGTAGAATTATCATTTTTTAAATCTAAAAAATCAAATAAAAATGTTTTGCTTTGTTCTATGTGGATCACATTTATGAATCTCATTAATATGAGATGGATGTGTATAATTTAGAGTGCAGTGTTAAACATTCTATAACACAAAGTGAATCATAGAATCATTAGGGTTGGAAAAGACCTTAAGATAATCAAGTCTAACCACTAACCTAACTCTGGCTGGTCCAACACTGAACAATGAAATCATAGAATCATTAAGGTTGAAAAAGACCCTTAAGACCATCACGTCCAACCATCAATGTAACACAACCATCATATTCACCAATAAACTGTATCTCTAAGTGCCACATCCACACAGTTTTTAAATGCTTCCAGGGAGAAGGACCCAAGCACTTTGGCAGTCAGCCTTTCCCAGTGGCTGATCAGCCTTTTGGGGAAGAAAAGGAGATCACTAACTTCTGTAATAATGTATCTGTTGATTTTGATTTTTCTCTTCGATAGGTATCCAAAGCAATCTACCGAATATTTTTGTCAACTAAAGAAAATTCTGTCTTTTCCACTCCACTTGTAAAAGCTCCCTGGCAGAAGAAAACAAGCATGTCTGCTGGTACTGGGTTCAGGGCATGTTCACAGGTGTCCTGGGCAGAGCCTAACTCTATTAAGCCCCAGTTTCAGCAGTCAGGGCACAGCAGGACAGCTGTGGAAAGGCAGCTGCTGGCCCAGGGTTGCAGCAGGACAACTCTGACCATCCAACCTGTGCTTCTGCAACTCTGGAGCAGATGCTGTTCTACTGGTTATGTGTAGGCTTTGTTAATATAGCACTTCTGACTGCGTACACAGCCTAATTGTGCTTGCACAAACTGTGTTTTTGCTACTGGTTACACTCATTCTCGGAGGACCATGTCTTTCTGCCTCAGACCAATGCTGCCTGCATGGATAGCACCTTAGCAAAGAACAGAGAGACAATCACTAACAGTTATAAATTATTGAAGAACAAAATGTTAGAGTAATATTAACCTAAATGTATCATCACCCATTTTTCTACAATGGATGAAATCACCTAGTTAGTATTCAGGTGTTACTACCCAAATAAAACTGATTGATGTTAACTGAGCAGACCGGGGAAAATTTCATCAGGATGCCCAAATTCTGTTCCCTCTTGCTTAATCAATCACACCACTGCTAAGTTGTGCAGTATTTTGTTAAAAAAGTCTTAGCAAAGAAATTGGTCTGTGGCAGAAAGAATAAAACATTTGCCTTAGCGGTAGAGTAATAATCCTTAAGTGCCTCTAGAAAAATGAGCTGCAAAGACTACTTGCTTTAACAGAGAGACTTGAAGTAACTGCTAATAAGGTAAAAAGAGTGATATTTAAGAGTGGGGATAAAAAAGGGAATGCACCTCTTATTTGAAGTGCCAGCCCAATCCCTTCGACAAATACACATCCATGGGATCCTGAGGTATGAGTTTGTTTTTACCCAATCACGTCTTTCCTACTGCAGTTTTTACACCAGCATTAATCACCTTAATCTCTTCTAGTTCTGTTTTCATGGAGCTTATTGTGTCACCACAAAGACATTGATCAAGGGCGGCTGACAGGATGCAGCTATTTACTTTGAAGCAGTGGGAGCATACAGGGCAGGGAAGCACAGTGAAAATCTGCATTGGCTGGCACTTACAATTCCTGAACGATTCAAACGTCTCCTTGAACACGTCCCCAAAGGCAAAGAATAATGACTTAGATTTCCTTACAGAAATGTCATTTTTATCTGAGGCATAATGTAGTAAAGGAAGAAAAAACCACTACATATTAAGCGTGCTTAAAAAGATTTATTTAAAGATAATTACAGAGGAATGAAAACCCAGTGACTGAACGGTGGGGGATTGTTTACTGTCATTTCAAATTAATTTACTTTAAATCCATCTAAAGCATGCTTGAAGTTAGGATGGGGTCTTTCTTCTGATTTCTACTTTAAAAATAGAAAGGGAGAAACAAGAGCGACCACTGGGTTAGGGTGTGTATTAAATTAAAAAATATTATTGGTAGACAGCTGCTGACGACAAAATACCCCTTTAAGAAAGCACTGATTTGAAAACTAGCATGAGGTCATGTAACCTCACTATTCTCTTTGCATCTTCCATTAGGTCAAAACACCAATACCTTTTGCAGTAACTTTCATCTCAGGCATCATATGCCAGCATTTCACTTTCAACTCTGGCTTTTTTATTCTTCAGAAGGATTACAATCTGCAACACCACTGCTTCATTTTCATTACATTGCTGTTCTATCTTTTAGGGGAAATCAGTTTTACATTGTGTCATATTCTTATACTCCTTAACAAGGTTTAGAAGGAAAAAGAAAAAATGAATCCTTTTAAATTAAGAGGTCCCAGTTTGATAGCACTTCCCAAATCCAAAAAAAAAAAAAAAGAAACAAAAAAAGAAAAAAGAAAATAAAAAGGAAAAAAAGAAAAAGAAAAAGAAAATAAAAGAAAGCTCTATTATATGAATAGTTTGCTTGAAAAGGATATGCAGCAGTGGAACATTCAAATCCCAGCTGTCTAAGCTGAAGTCATTGATGTGTATTATCTGCTGGCTGCTATCATTAACAAGGAAGCTTTAAAAGGACAATTCTTAAAGCCTGGACAATTTCTTTGGGCTAAAACTCTGAGGATGGCCTCTCTATCCTTTAGCTGAAAAAAGAAATCCTCTTGTGTGTGAACATATAGAAAAAATTTCTCTCCTTTTGCTGGACTTACACAGTCTTTTTCAGAGTTTCTTTGCTTGTGTCCTAATACCCTTTCTGTGCAAGGCTAGGACCATTTCTGAACACTTACACAGAATAATAATAAAGTCCTCTGGCTGATTAGTAGCTTTCATAACCCTCCTTACAAGTCTTCTGTAGGTATCTTCTATGGCTTTCCTCAACCTCCTTAGAAGGAAGATTTTAGGAGAAAGCCTTATGTATTCTATCCAATGATTTCGTAGGAGTTGATGTGAATGTACTGACCTAACATTTTCTTATTTTCATAGTTTATTTGGAGTAAAGTTGTATTTTCTGATTCTGACTTTTATTTTTGGAGGAGGCGGGGGAGGGGAGGAAGAGGAGATGCTAGGACTTACCACTCTGGCCCCCCATAACAAAATCTGATCCTGTAAACTGGTTACAATAAAATAGCCATATTTCGTTTTTGCTATTGCTTGAATGTGTTATCAGGAAAGCAAATTTTCATCTCGATCTATTGCCCATTCAATGCAATAAATTTCAGATGATAGAATATGAAGGGAAAGAGGTCTTATACAAAACAATGATACTAAGGCTGTTTAATTTATACTTTTTTTTTTCAGATCAAGGTTGGACAAAATATGCAATTATTTTTATGGACTTATTAAGGTCTTTTAATTGTCAGATATTTATTTGATTGTAACTCTTTTCATGTCTGGCTGGAAAACTGATATAGTTTCCTGGAAACAGAGTTATATCTTTAAGGAGAAACTCTAGCACAAACTTCTGATAAAACTCTTGTATTAAATGCCTAAGTTACACAAGTTAAAGGGTTGCACAGTTTTGTCAATCTACAATATAACCTGAAATTCCAAAGGTTTTGCAAAAAAAATAAAGCAATTTCATACATTAAAAATTGAACCAATCAGGAAAACAAAGAATCAATATCTCTACCCTAAAGTGCAATATGACAATTAAAAAAATTTACATTTCATACTATTGAAAAATTAAAGTAGTCATAATACTTTATTACTTTACTTTTAAGCATCTTTAAAAATGAATTATTCCCAGAACTGTGATTCTCTGTATTATTTTCAATGTATTTTGAATATTAATCTTTGTGAATTTGTGGGGGAAAAAAGGTAATTGTATAATGGCAGCTATCATGTAAGCAATGTAAGACCATTCATTAGGATTCAAAATTCAAAGCAGGAAGCACTGTACATAACAAAGTACCAGGAAACACACTAGAATATGAAGTTCAGCTCCTGAGAGTGGTCTGGAACAACCTCTCCCTGTCTTCAAACTCTAAGTCTGAAGCTAGATATGAGGAGATGCTGGTACCAGACTGCAGCAGCATTTTGTTTCTGCCAAGAGACAAATTTGAGGAAAAATAATGCATGAAACAATTTGACAATTTGGACAAATTGAGTAATAGTCTCCAGACCCAGCTCTCAAAATTAATTAAAATTTCCTCAAGATTATTTCCTTATAGTTTCTTTGCATAATCTCAGTTCTTATCATGTAGAGATGCAATACTGAAGACCTGTTCAAAAAGACTAATCTTGGAAATATTTCACTGAAAAAAGCTGTCCAATCAGTCCAGGACTGTGAATTTAATACAGGGATTTTCACCCTGGTGAAATACTGCCATGAGATTTGAATGTTTCAGCTGTGTTTTGGGTCAAGATGTGAGACTTCCACACTAGGTAAACAGGGACAGTCCCTGTTTGGGCTTCACATAGCCTACAAACTATCCTACTATTTTAAAATACAGTGAATGATGCCACATTCTGAATTTTGTTAGCTGCAAATGGACTGCAAGTAGTCAGCATAGTGGATTTACCTGCATAACTCAAAGGCAAATACACTTGTCCTTGAGAAAATGCGCCTGAATATAAACCTATCAGGTTTGTATTTGTGGTCTGCCTTACACAATCATACATGGAAAAACACATGGGCTGCAAAAAACCACAAAAATCTGCCTTTCCTTGYTTAGAGAGAGCTCCATTTTGCACTTCAGGCCTCTGAAATTAACTGATTTTCATCTATACCTCAAAGACTAAGATTACTTAAACTATATTTTAGGGAAGGAATGTATAAGGAGTCTGTTTTGATACATTTTTGCCAACCACTTCAGTCAACAAAATAACGTCCTTTCTAGCCATGTATGTCAAAAACATATATGGTAGGTCTTGACATAACTGATGCATTCCTTAGATAAGGAAAAAAGCCATTCTGTGAAAACCAGGATCCTAATAGATACTATATGCAACAACAAAAAGAAAGAGAGAGAAACAGACGAATCTTGACAATATATTTTGTTCTAATTTGTTACACTGCCTTTGATTAACCCTTTCCAAATGATACAGTGAAGCATTTGACAGACCAGCACGTGCCAGGGATGCCCAACAAACATTTTTTCTGTGATTAACTGTTAAAGACTTACAAACTTGCTACTTTTCCACCTGCGGTCACCTTTATAACAGTAAAATTGCTCAATAACTTTCCCAGAGAATTAAAACAATATGATTTAGATGTTTGCTAGAAGATGACTACTAGACAGGGAAAAAAAAATTCACTTGAAAATTCTGTAAGTGCAGGGGGAAAGAAAGGACATTAAGTTTTTATTAAAACAGATAACCGGATTGTTATCAGCGCATCAGTTTCCTATTGCCTACTGAATGAGAATTCAGTATTCTGTGAACGATACACTGTCAGAAAAAGCCTCTGGATGCAAATAACAGTAGCAAAATAACAGCTCCATTTTCCTGCAGAACTTAGTTTTATGAAACATTTATCTAAGAAATGGAAGGTAATTAAAAATTACCTTGTGTGAATGTGTGTGTATGGGTGTGGGCATATGTGTATGGGTATGTTTTTTAAAAGTTCATTTTTTAATCTTGAGTATACACTCTTGTATATGACTCTTGTATGTATCAATAAAACATGCTACAGCTTTTAGTCTATTCTCTAAAAAGGTAGTTTTTGTCCAAAATAATGAAGACCACAACTTTTGAGGTTAACTACACGTGCCGAATGTAAAAAACAGTGATAGTGACTTCTTGTCCCGCGTAACATCTCAGTTTCTGCTCATAGAGGAAACATTGGCCAGGGTTTTCATAACGTGACTATATATTGGATTTGCATTAAAGTGCAGACAGGGTGGAAGCTGGCAGAAGACTACCAGTCCACCAAAATTCATCCCTTCTCTATACTTTCACTGACTTGCACAGTTTCCTCTCAGTCACTCTCACTTGAGATAAAAATGAGATCCAGTGTTTTGTGATGTTCACATGAGTTTTAAACCCCTTCATATTAATTCATATTTTAGCAAATATAGTCACACCATGATTTTTTTTGCCTGCAGCAGCTCCCACTCTCATCCTTCTGATAAGAATTAAGGAGGAAAAAAAGTGTGCCACACTTCTTTTCAAATTCTGTTGATTAGAAGTAAGAGTATATATTTGAAAATATTTAAGACATTGACATTATTGACATTGTAGATGGGAAAGGAAAAGTTTTGTCAGTGTCAGTCCAAGCCTATCCCTCACAGCACACCCCTCGCAGTAGCTGGGAGTTTAAGGCACACATGAGTAGTCTACATAGGGCAGCCTGGCACAGACCCAGCTTAGGTGGAGAGGTTAAACTAGGCCAGTTTTACATGTGACAGGAGAAAAAGAGATACACAATCTGGGCTTCATCTAGCAGCAGTGAAAAGAGCTGAGCACAAGTGTTCATTCCTGCCAAAGCCTTTGCCAAAATCTTAACCTTCATGAAGAGGAAACCACGGAGCTAAAATCTGAGTGTCCCAGGATGCTCATCCTAAGCAGTAGGACAATTATGTTTTTCCATACTAAATATAGACCTGGCCCATACTTCCCCATTTCTGTCTTCTTCCTAGAGACAAGTTTATAATTTTTATAATTTAACCCATTTTACTTGCATTTCCTTTCAGGGGAAAGCTTATAAGTACAGTGTGCATTGCATTTGATCATAAGAAGAAAAATTACTCCTCTTCTCATTTGTGCATAAAAAATCCTTCTCTTCATTCCATTCATTCCTCAATGGATTTTCCTCTCTAGTTAAGTCTAGTTCTCAGTTGTTCTCCTCACTTTTCCTTATGTACTTGTATATTTCCATCCAAACACCAACAGAAATACACAATAAACTGGGAGATCAAGAGTAAACCATCAAGAGCTGACTGTAGCACTCAGGGCTCCCCTTTGCTGCTTCATCAGGTTTAGCTGATTTGGTTTTGTGGAGGACTATAACAGACCACAAGCAAAGCTGATCAGCTTTTAAGGTTTCATTTAAAATTCAGAGCACTCAGGGACCATGCATTCACAATGAGACAAAGCAGTAAGCACAAAGAATGCAAAACCTATTAGTCTTCATTTAATACCAGGAAAGTCACAATTCCTCTTTCATGCACTTGATTGGCAATTTTGTGTGCATTTCTTTCAGAAACTAATGTTTTGTATGAGCAGACTTTTGCCAATAAAATGTCATAATGACTAAAATGAGGACAGTAAAATATCTCTTGTTCACTTTTTTTGGTAAAATCTCAATAGATTCAATATTGCATAAAGACAGAGACTGAGAAAAATTGAGTGTAAAGAATGTGACTATGCCTTATGCCATTATAAGAAAAGGTATTAAACTCTTTATTTATTTAATTTTACTACAAATACTCCTATGCAAAGTGTAAAACACTAGAATAATGTAGATCTGCAGGAAAAATTTAAAAAATCAGAGGGGATCACAAAACCTAACATAATTTCATGAAAGCTGTTATGCGTGAGGGCACTTAAAAGAAAGAGTAAATATTCAAATAATTTTTTGAAACAGCTGGTTGATTTCCTAGTGTTAACATCAAGTTGTATGGATTAATCAGAAGTATTGGTTGCTGCTGGCTTTTAGACTGCAATCATTACCCTCCTGTCAGGGTGTCTCTTTCCAGTCTGTGAAAAATGCGCCTTTGTGTATTGCCATTTAAAGTACAGTGCTGCTGTCATCTATAAAATGTATTTTCTTTGGGAAATTATCCAGTCATTTTAAATTTTTAAAATTTTTAAAAGGAGCAGTGATCAAAGTTCATCATCCAGGCACAGAATGTGATAATGACATTTCTTCACTCCAGTTCCTAACACCCAAGGGACAAAACAACATAATTTTTTGATGAAGATACATGTGACCTTGATACTTCCCTGGGCAGAGTGAAGAAATTCCATAATTTGTCACTGATAATGAGTACATCTTTCTGTAGCTGCTGGTAAGAAAATACATTTTTCCTGGTTTTTATCTGAGAAGAGCTTTACCAAATGCTTCAGTCTGCAGAAGCAAACCAAAAGTCAAAGCCTGTTCACAGACATGACCATGACACATAATTAAACTGCATCTGTGCCTAGGTGCACAACTCTGGAGTCAAAGCTTACACAGTGATTTGAGATTCTTCAGGTAAAGAGGCAATAAATACCACGATAATAAACCTTGGTCTGCAGCAGTCCTGCAAGCATAGTTGACACTAAAGTGGCAATGATAAAAAAATCTGCTGTAAAATCTACCATGAATGTTTTGGAAGGAAGTAAAACCTCAATAAATTTATTTTAAAAAACATGTTAAGCATATTGTTTTACAGACTTACTCAATCAGAAGCTTAAAGAAAAAGTAAAACTAGTTTAAAATCAAGTCTGAAGCTGAAAGACTACAGAGGAAGTAGGGACAGTTTGCATAGATAATTTCCTCTCTCAAGCCATAGAAGCAGTGAACTGGAATACATTCACTGGAAGATGTTGGGAATTTCACATAAAGAGCAGAAATTTTTCAAAGTATTTTCAAAGATCCTGACACACAACTAGTCCTTCAAAAAGTGAAGATCCTTCTGCGTAGCTTTTAAACTTTTCAGCACTTTGTGTTTGATCTTAGGCCAGTGACTTTGGACAGCAGTTTCAATCACTGCTCACATGCAAGTAACTTGATGCCAAGAACAACTTTGTTTGGCAGCAGGAGCTGACACATATGCTTTAGTTCTCCTGCAGTACCACATGTGTCTTCCAAAAACTATGGTTACAGATTGTAAGAAAGATCTAACTGTTACAGCATATTTGTGAGGAAATATACAGTCCCTGACTAAAGGTCTGGAAAAAGATCCAAGCTTGGAGCTCTGGTTTTTATTCAGATGCCTTTTTCTAGGTAGCATGTTTCCCTCTGCTTTTGACAGACTTTGTTGGTATCACTGTTTTTTAGAACTGGGTGAACATTAAAAACAGATACGGTATTTTTTAGCAACTTCTGGGCAAGAACAAACAAGGGAGAGGAGGGAGTCCCAGTTGCCCTAAGGCAAGCAACTGCCTGGTAGTTATGGAACTCATGAAGGACATGGGGCAACTATCTGGCTGTAAACTATTCTGGAATACTTTAACATGTTTTCAAGAATATTTTAGGAAGATGTAACTTTGCTTCCATTGCACGTTCAAGAGAAGTATACCTAGGCATACCCAAATGTTCTTTCAGAATTCTTTTTCATCCAGTCTAGTGTTTTCTTCCATCTTGTATGAAAGCATCAGTTGATAGTACTCCATTATATGTATCATCATTTAATAGTATGTTAATTTAGAAAATAAAACAACACAAAGAATAAAGTCAACTTTATATCTGTTTTCCAGCATAGAATAAAAAATTACCCAAAAAAGTCGTCTGTGTACCTGGTTGGCTGTCGACCTCACAGCAGAGGTAGAAGGTTGCTTCTTTAAGACCTTAAAAACACCTTATTTATCTAAATTCATTTCATCTGTAATTAGCAGAAGTAATTTTGTGGTGAATTTACACACTTTTTGTTGGAATTGAATGTTTACTATTGTCATTGCTTAGGTAACAAGAGAAGCCAACTACAGTCTCTCAATATGTATTGCAATTTTTATAGATTACTGCTTTTTCTGTTGTTTTACCAGATATAAGAGCAATTTGGGAGGTTTGTGGAATCCATTATTCTTTACTGTACAAACTGCTTTGAATAATAAAAGTTTAGGGTTTATGGCAAAATAAAGTGAAAGCAAAAGAAAACCTAAACAAGGTATCTAAAGAGATTCCATCTAGCCTACTTTTTGGGGATTTTATTGTTATTATGAATTCAATATTTGAACTGAAAATTTGAAGACCTAATCTTTGAGTAAAGTATCTACATGAATGGTACTCGAGAAAAAAATTCAAAATTAACTTTTTTTCAAATAAGTGCTAACACAAAGTATCTCAGGAACATTATAAATCAGTAGCTCAAAAACTTATATTTCACAGTATCTTAGTCATAGTAATAGCTTTCTCCAAATAATGTTAGTTGCTAGACAAGCAGAGAAAAAATTTCATTTCACTAATAATGAAGCACTCTTCAGCAAGATGTCAAAACATCCTAAGTGGTTAATGACATTTCTTGTGATCCATCTGTTGGCTGTCCTTCCCCTTGGGACAAAAAGAGAATCCTTTTTATTAAATGTAAATCAGTATTTAGATAAACACAAAACAGATGAAGAGAAAAACACTCTGACAGCCTTAAAGCTTCGGGACTGTAAGTGTGCTCAACCACAGTGTAAAAACAGTATTTTTTTTTTCCACACAGACACCTTCATGAATACCTAGCAGCAAGGGTGCCTTGATCTCCAACTAAGGAGGAAGCACACATTGGTTTATGAAATGTATATCCAAACACACACACACAGATATAGATAGTTACTATGACAATGTGTGCTCATATCTTCTGTCTCCTGTTTTATCTTTGTTTTAATCCCCTGGATACCAGTGGCAAGGAGAAATGTACTGTGGACTCGCAAGAAAAAGAAGCAGGAAGGATATAACGGTGTGAGCAGATACTTTGAGGAGAGAAAACAATGGCTGCTCTCCATGGAGACTGCCATGGGAAGGCTGGCATATGTCAGCTCCAGCCCAAAGACAAGGAACCTGGGGTTGTCAGATGTGTCTGTGGTGTAAAAGGATTGTTTGGTGTTTGTCTACGCACAGCTTCTATGGGCTGTGCCCTTCTATGGGTTGTGTCTCCACTGCCTCCACACAGCAGCTCTGATAGCCCTCACCTTGGTTTCATTCCCCCTTTTCCTAACCATTGTCAGATCTTTCCTCCCCAAGATAAAGTTTAATAAGAAAAGTAGCTTTAAAATGACATTTTAGTAAAACATCTTAGAATAGTGGAATCATGGAATGGCTTGGGTTGGAAGGAATCTTAAAAATCATCTAGTTCAACCCCCCTTCCATAGGCAAGAACACCTTCCACCAGACCTGGTTGTTAAGGTCTATCAAACCTGGCCTTGAACACCTCCAGGGATGCGGCATCCACAGCTTCTATGGGCAACCTGTTCCAGCGCACCACCACATTCACCATAAAGAATTTCTTCCTAATATCTTATCTAAGCCTACCCTCATTCAGTCTAAGGCCATTCCCCTTGTTCTGTCAAATATACCCTTACAAAAAGTCACTCTGCACATTTCTTGTAGCTGCCTTAAGGTACCAGAAGGTGCTACAAGATCTCTTTGGACTCTTCTCTGCTCCAGGCTGAACATCCCCAACTCTCTCATCCTATCTTCGTAAGAAAGGTGCTCCAGCTCCTTTATCATCTTCATGGCCTTAATCTGGACTTACTTCATCAAGCCCACCTCTTTCTTGTGCTGGAGATCCCAGAGCTGGCTGCAGTGTTCCAGGAGGAGTTTTACATGAGCAGAGCAGGGGGGTAGAATCACCCCCCTTGACCTGCTGGTCCTGCTGCTTTAATGCAGCCCAGAACATGCTTGGTTTTCTGCACTTGCCACACTGTGTAGAGCTTTTCATCCACAAACATCGCCAGGTGTTTCACCCCAGAGCTCCTCTAAATCCATTCATCACCCAGGTTGTATTTATGCTTGGGATTGCCATTTGGCCATAATTTTCACACAGACCTACCTCTCAAGCTTCCAGATAGCCACGTGCAAATATTCATAACAAGTTAATAATTAAACTGTATTTTACTTTTCTAAATATCAGTTAGGGTCTAAATCATTGGGCTTTTCTGTGGGCATTTAACCACCACTTTTTAACCATTTGAAAATTAAAAGGAGAAAAATTGTGTGTCTAAACTCCTACTTCAGATCAAATCGCTATCAGAGAACACTATGCTGTACTTGCCACATTTCAAAAACAAATTATTTGAGAGGTCAGTAAAATTTGCCATAAGACTACTATTTCAGAATAGTGAAAATCACATGAAAATGCTTTCTGCACTTAGGCCTGCTCTCACTGCCATCTTTCCTAGCAGGAGTGGGAGATTTGGAGAAATGGTGATAGATGAGTCTTAACCACCACGTCTCAACACATCTCAGGCTCTTTCCTTTACACAGGACATATCCAAATAAATCTATTTTTATATACTGTGTATATCGCACAGCAACGAGCAAATCACTAACAATAAAGTGTACCCTTTCCTGAAAATACTGAATTTACTGAGCATAGACAGAAAGACAGTGCAGAACTGCACAGCAGGTCCAGTGTTTCTTGGCAGATACATCTTTGATTATGTATGTTAGTAAGCAAAGCCATTACCTTCAGAAATGCCCACAGGAGTAGGGCTGTGGCATGACACCTTCCCTCCATGATGAAAAGACATCAAACACGCAACCTCATAAAAAAATATTTGGATGCTACTGACTATAATGATGACAGTACTCGCCTTCTGAAAATAAATTAATTCATATTTGTTCATATATAATCTGTATTTCCTGGACTAGTAGTAATCACATTTTTCACTTTGCCTGGTCTGGAAGGTATTGTCAGGTTGCAACAAGCCTTAAAGATCTTTCCATTCTCCTGTTTTTTGTCTAGTATCTAACATCTCAAAATTTTCTCATAGAGTTCTCAGTCCTTAAACAACTTTCTATATGGTCTCCAACATATTTTCATCAACACCTGAATGAGCACCATCTTGTGGTCTTTAAACAAATCCTATCAAATATATAACGCTTCCTGGTAAGAATATGATGTTGGCTTTAAAAAGACCATCCAAACCTCCATGATTTAATACACATCCTTGCCTTTGGATGCTCTTGTCCTTAGCAGTAACTCTGGCAATACAGTACTTCCATTTTGGTCACAGGTAAGGTATCACTTTTCTTCTGAGCTAACAAATCTGGAATTGAGATATTTAAAGCACTATGATCAAGTAACCCTGAGGACTTGCACACAACCTCACAACCATCAAATCCTTCCTGAGTTTGTATTCAATCTTCAAACTCCAGGTTTGTACCTGAAACAATAATGTCCTTATTCATGTGTGTCTAATAGCCCCCATTTGGCCATGTTAATAACCAGTTTATGGTTGGTCTCAGCTCTCAGTAAAATACCCATGCATAAATGTGTGAACAAAAATAAGAAATTAAAATTCTTACACAAGTGAAATAGAGACAAAATGTCCTCCTTTTTATTAATTTATTGGTATAGATTTTTTGTTAGCACTGAGACTGGGTACTCTTGTCTACTTCTGAAATATAAACAAAAGTACATGTACTAGAAGTAGCTCCCCATGCTGGCTCTTCTCATTGCTTTTCTAGTTAAGCAAGCAGGTTTGTTTGTAAAAGCAAAACCTTCCCCTCTCTCTTTTTGTTTTTACTCCCCTGTCTTAATATTTCTAGTCTTCAGGCTTTTATTCTCCCATCCTTATTTTGGTTCATATTTCTCKGCAGCAAATTGCATCTGTTGGGTCATTTAAATGTGAGATGGAGGATTTCTGGTGAGATATGTCATCACTGTCAATAATCTGATCTAAAACCCATGCGAAGGTCATTGAGTGTATGGTGGCGGGAGGGCAGGTAACATCATACTGCCTGTGTGAATAGTGAGACCATGTTTCCCTCAATCACCTTGTCAAAGTAACAGGCAAAATCTGAGAGGTTTGGGTTCATAATGCCAGATTCTTTGGCATTTATAATTGGTTTTGAGRTTGATTTTTTTTTCAGCTTCGCTACACCTATACAGATATTTCCACAGATATGCAGGAAACACCTGAGCACATCTCTGCAGAACAGAATCTAAAAATTCAGAATTTATTAGGCAAAGCCTGATGCTGTTCACCTCTTAGCTTAAAAAGCATTCTACCACCTGTCATTTGGGTTAGGAGGGATACAAAGCACTAACAAGCTCTTGAGCATCATCTGTAAAACTCTTGGTAATAAAGCACACAACAAAGAACAGGTAAGAGGGAAAAATCAATGATTTTAAATCCTCAGCACATTTTGGTAACGTTTATCTAGATTTCTCAATCATTAGCTAGAAAGATTGTACTTTACTGCTCCTTCTTCAGCGACCCATTTATTTTTATCATCCCTTCCTTTCCCAGTTCCTGCACTTCACTGGTACATTCTGATAAAGCACTGCAGACCTTCACCACTCACACTTCCTCCAGGACCAAAGACTACATCACAGCCTGCCCCTGTCTAAGGGAACCAAGCAGTCTGGGGCTTCCAGCAGCCTCAGGTTCTGAGTGTGACCGTGGCCACAGGGGTTGTCAGGATGAGAGAGAGACGAAAATGTTGACTCCATGAGCAGAAGGCTTGATTTACTATTTTATGATATATATATTACATTGTAACTATACTAAAAAGAATAGGAAAGGAAAAGTTCCTCAGAAGGCTAAGCTAAGAATAGAACAGAAAGAATGATAACAAAGGAGCTCTCTCCAACTCTGTYCCAGAGAGAGCTCGGTCCTTGATTGGCCATTAATTATACACATCCAGGATGGGCCAATCACAGGTGAACCTGTTGCATTCCACAGCAGCAGATAACCATTGTTTACATTCTGTCTCTGAGGCCTCTTAGCTTCTCAGAAGGAAAAATCCTAAAGAAAGGATTTTTAGTGAAAGGATGTCTGTGACATTCTGAGTTTAGTACCATCCTATAAAACTTTGCTGTGATTTGACTAGAACCATAAAATCTACAGGCATCCACAAGGGAAAAACTTACATCTACCACAGCTGGAGAAAAACCCTCCTGCTTCTGTTAGCTAAACACATGAATTTTAATACTGTATTTGTAATGCAATAAGTAAAAGAATTTCAGCTAAAACGATCTACTTTTTTACCACCTTGTTTGTAAGATGTGCTGATGATTGCGACATGATCATATTAACGATGTCAACATAAATACATGGTGTAAAGAATGACAATTTCAAAATAGTCTTAGTTGCTGATAGAGCAACATTACACCTTTTCCCTTAGCATTTTATACCAATTCCCACAGAAAAATAAATTCTAACATTGTTTACCTCATGATAACACAAATGTGTTAGAAATATAGTATTTCATAAAACCACAGTCTTCATGCTTACTATATGAGTTATACTTAAAACTGCAAATTAATATTTATGTACATGGACTAGTCTTTCCAAGAATACATCCATTAAACTCTGCACTTCTTTTCTATATGAAGAGAAATTTTCAATAATATTTTGGGGAATAAATTCTGTATTAGTTACATATATGTACAGTCTGATGTCCCCTTTCATGTTAAGAGACCAAAGTTCCCAAAAGAAAGCCTACAGTTCAAAGGTTTATGGAATTTTTTGTCACATACATTTTTCTTTTTTGGTGTATTTGAAGATATTTTCAAACACCCATTTGTCCATTACAGGTCAAATGCTTTACAGTTTACTGGTAAATTACTGGTAAAAGCCTTTTGTTCTAAGAAAAGTACTTAAAATAACTACAAGGGCATAAGGTTAAAGAGGGTTTTTTTTTTTTAAATGAAGACTTCTTAGAAAAAAATTGAATACTTCGGAAAGAGTATAATGAAAGAGAAGTGACTACATTTACACAAAAGTTTTATTTCATAAAGAAACCTATCTCATACAAGGAAACTATGAAAGTGGAAAAACTTCAAGGACCTGTAGGAAAATATGGAGGTCAAACACTTTGGAGCAGGTTTTCATCATAATGCTAACAATAGGAATAATTTGGGCTCTTTCTGCTAGTGCTGATGAAATCTGCGTAATTCTTTCACCTCTGAGCCAAGTGCTATTGAGCATAAGCAGAGAAGTGTTGAATCACACACAGATTTCTTTAATTGAATCAGTTCTATGCGCAAAGGACTTAATAACCAATCTGTAAATCTTTCTGGCAGTTCTCTGCAATTGGTGGATGACAGAAAGCCTAGCTCCTAGTAAAATAGTGGTAACTTTCTCATTCACTCCAAAGGATCTGCGACCAAAACCAGGCCAGCAAAAACAAAAAGGCCATATTTCAAGGTTTGTTTGTTTTTTCATTTGTTTTTATAGTAAGTAAAGGGTAAGTGGAATTAAGAAGAGGTTTTTAAAAAAGCAGATAATATCCTGGATATTTCTAATGGTACTAAAGAAATGCAAATGCTACAAGATAGTAAAAGCAATGGAGACCTTCACGCTTTTGTCCAACTAGTATTCTTTATAGTTTTAGGCACTTTTCTTGTTGCACCATTTAGCTTTTGGCTGAAAAGAGGAGCTGGCAGTAGGGAAGGAGAATGTCCCACTAGTTCCACTAGCTAAGTGTAAACAAAAAAGGTTCTGTGCACACCAATCTAATTCCTGGTACATTAAGTTCTATCCCAACATGGAAAAGGGTTTGTCTAAGGGCTGGCAAGCAGCAGCATTGAGCACATAATTTGATTAATACTGCATTCAAAGGCAAATTCATTCATTCATGCAAAAGGCAATGGAGTGACATTGCAAACTAGGTCAATTTAGACAAAGTTATTTTAAACTCACATCAGGTCTCCAATCCAAGGCACCAAGCAATCTACACATACCACCACCAGGGAATGTGGAGATCTCTTAGGAATACGGAGAAATACCAAAATAAAATACTACCAAAGTACATCAAAAGGCTTCTTATTTAATACATGTCTGCAAAGAAAACCCCAAAAGAGGACAGAGGACAGAGGAAGAGAAGGCAAGGTGGGTAAACTGGGACTTGTCAAGTATTCTTCTCTTCGAGTGACAGTGATTCTTGTGGCTTCTACAAAGTCTTTTATGGCACTTCACTCCCAAGAACTGCAAATGGCCACACCACAGCCTCCACCTTAATTTGAACACAAGAGCAACAAGAGGGGTGTTTGTAAATGGATTTCATAGACAGCTCCCAGCTACAGATAGAACTAAAGGAAAAGAAGCAAAACCCTAATTTATTCAGAAAGGTCAGAAAAGTACTTTTCAATAATCCCAACAGCAGGAGAGGACAGCAACAAAAATGGAGCCAACTAGAAACAGTACTCCTTTGGTCTGGCACAACTATCCTAAAAGTGATATATGTGCTAAGCTAAGGGATAATAAACTGACATTCTTAATCATAATAATGGATCCTGTTGCTTCTGGCATGTATTTTAACAGCCATTTTCTGAAAGCAGAATTCGAGAGTAACACTTGTTCTTTCAACATACACACAGAATGACTAAATTATTATCAGTACAATGAAAAAAATAGGTTTTTTTTATAAAAAGAAAATGGTACTGCTCCTCTTGCTGCCCCCCAGCATGTGGTTCACTGCAGCACAGCCGGTTAAAAGGATTTTATTAAGAGAGAATGAAAAAGTAGGACATTAAAAACTGCTTCATGACAAAAGGAAATGTTAACAATAAATCCTATACCTGAGCATATCACCCTGCCCTGAGATAAGTGTAGGTGTCCCTCACTCATCCTGTGGCAAGCCACACTGCACAAGTCAGGAGACAGACCCAGCATTAGTGCTGATTTGSGATTACTGGAAGCACTGTGGTCACACATCTTGAGTCAGTTTTTTTCCATCCCAAAGATTACTTTTGCAGTGTCTTTTGGACAGCAGTGGGCACAGGAGGGGTTCTATGAACACATGGCCCCCAAAACGAAGCAGATTACATCATGGTCAGATTTTCTAGTAATAGCCAGTAACTATAATCCACAAAAATACTAAAAATTACTAGTTTAGTAAGAAGAATGAAAGAGATTTTTATATGCCAATAGCAGAAAATGAATGTTATTTTGAAAAATTATGTCTCCATTTGCACTAAGGCCTTAGAAGAGGGAGAAAACATTTACCAGAAATGTTATGTCCAGTACCACTCTGGAGTTTCTCATCATTACACACTCCTTTTTTCTAGTTTTCAAATACTCTTTTGAATCATTTTAGGCTACCTCTCCCTCCTGCCCCCCACACAAGACACATCTAGTGATGGAAACCTAAAACTCACCTATAATTAAAAAAACCCAAGACATGATACCTCTGAGGGAAAAAGAGAACAAAATTTATTTCCTATTTTTCTCAATTTTTTCAAAGCCAATGGTTGCAAAGTAGAGTTTTGACTTATTCCTTTGTTAAGCAGTAGAAAATGATGGAACATRAGAGCATGTGTAATATGAGTTCAGAAGTGCCATTTATCAGACTTCAGTTTGGGTCAAGGTTGCCTTCTATAATGTCTAAGATGGACATAAACTCAATGTCTCATAACTAAGGGGTAATCACATACTGAGAAAGAAGTTGTGAGATTGTGCAAATGTTAAATTTTTTTTAACCCAGAATCTGGATCCAAGAAAAATTCTAAAATGAGAAGGGGGAAGGGAGGCGGAGAGTTCTACAGTGATTCACACCTTGATTTCATGGCTCATTCACTTCAGTATCAATAGTTTCCACACAGAAGGTGCACTATTATTTCCCATAATGGAGAGGGCAGCCAGGTGATTGGCTTCATTGCACACTGCAGCTACACTGACATTTGTAAGAACGTCCAAATCCAAAGGGATAAATAATTCACAGCTTTGCTGAAAGATAGTACTAAAGGGGTTTGATAGATTGATAAAGAAGAATGCAGCTCTAAAAGTCTGGCACATCCAAGTTTCAGGGAATTTGGCCTACTATGTCCTCATATTTCTAGAGAACTGTTAAACTAACCCCCCCTTAAATGTCCTTTTTTACCTTCAAATGATCCCTATGATAAAGCACAGGAAGATTTAAAAAAAATTTTAAAATACCCAAGAAATTTGGTCCGTAAAAGAAGTTTCAGGAAGGCAATGGGAGAGGGGGTTGGCTTGTAGTTTTCTAATTACTTCTTTAAACACATCCTTAAATTGGAATGAGAATTATATCTTAGAGTTCCTTTCTCTGTGGTTTGACAAATCAACAGTTTACCCATTGTAAAAATAATTACATGTTTCATTTATTTTCACTGGTTCTTTTAATAGAATATTTTAGTTTTAAAATTGCAAGGACAGCTGAAAAGCTTCTTTGAGAACGCAGAAATATGTGCATTACAGAAACATCTGTGTTGCCTAATTCTGTTAACAATGAATGTAATGGCTTTATTTGCTTCTCATGGTATCCTTTGCATTCCAAATATTTGAGGATATTCACTCAAATAGACATTTATCTGATTTTAACCCTGGAGGGCCCTTGTCCTGTCCACATTCCATCCAGCCAGAGCTGGAATGCATTTCAAAACCAATCCTCATCAGATATGTGGACAACAGTTGCAGAATTAAAAAAGGGGTCAATTCTGTACAAAACACAAGTTTTTCATTTTAAGCACTTCACTGCCTGAATTGACAGTTAGACTAAGCAGTAATTCACTCTCCCACATGTTGATATGGCTCATAGGGCTTGAAAAGACCTTGCTTAAGAATCACCAAGCTCAATCCCACATGTTGCAGACAGCTGTGAGCACTCCCCTTGCTAACAGGTACATCTCACTGCTGAAAACATTTCTAGACATGCTTTTAATTGTTACAGATTTTCAGGACCTAAAATCTTGTTTATATTTATAGCAAATACTGTGAGAACAATAAAAAACCCTTGTGGTATGGGTTATATTAAAAAAAATGCCCAGTTTGTTTACTTTACATATTTTCCAATTTTCCTTCTACAGGAAGAGTACTTTAACAGGAATGGACATGTCCTTTCGCCTTCTCTTTTCTCTCCATTCCTTTGGTTTTGGACTTTTAAGGGTTGGTCTCTTCCTCTGTCCTCATTTCACCTTGGGGTTGCCCAGTGTTCCACTCTCTTATCTCTCTAACTCCCACATCCACCTCCTTCTTTGGACTTTCTGCTATATCTGAGCTACAGAATCACAGATCTACCCTTTTATTCCAGACCTAACTGATTTCCAAACTAAACTCTCAGCATGTCTCTCTGAGCTCCTGTGGGTAACTGTCAAATTAAGGTCAAAATTGTAACATCTTCTTCCTGAGGTATTTGAGGCTACTTTCTTACTCATTTACCATGGATAATAGTATATATATTCATATTTCAAAGACGTCATCTTTAACTTGGCTTGCTCCTAGTTTTCAAATGTCAAGGATGTGGAATATGCTTAAGTTCTGCTGCACAGCACCTTCCCTTCCACACCCCCACAAGACAACTTTTTTTCCCCAGACAATCACCTATTGTCTTCATATTTGCACCTTTTTTTGTTTAGAATTGAATAAAGGAACATCAGTGCTTCAATGTGCACAAAACACTGATGCTTACAAAGGTTATTTATCTGTCTCACTGAGTGAGACAAGCAATGTATCCATGGTCTTGCAGCATAGCCTCTCCCTCCTCTACCATGATGTGACTTCTTGAAGTTGTTCACAGCTTTTCCTTGCTCTATTTAAATATTATCTGACATTCAGCTTCAAGAGTTTGAAGCCCATCTCCAGCTTATGATTATTTCCTTCATGTGGTGAATTTTCAAAGAAGAAGCTTCAGGCTCACACTCAGGATCCTCTTTATGTTTGTTTTTTTTTTTTAGTAAAATTCACAGAACAACCTTATTATCTTTAAAACTATTTCTACCAGCATCCTTTCCCTAACAGAAGCTGGATAATGCGCACACCATTGGTGCACCTGGGCCTTTAACATCTTTTTTTTTAACTGTGTCATTTCCTTATTGCTTTTTGCTCCCAGTCTCCTATGTAGACTAGATGACGAACTGGCCAAACTCATGCTCTGCATCTTAACAGGGAACTCAGCAGAGGAAAATCCCATCTCATTTGTAGGGCACCAGTAGCTGTGGCAACACAAACCTGTGTAAACCAAGTTCTAATACACAGCATGGCCATAAATAGTAACTATGAATTCTTTGGAGTTCTGAAAAACATTGGTTTTAAYACTTCTACAATCCTTTTAGACCACTGAATGTTCTCACTGGAAACCTTATCACATTTAGCCTACACAGAACAGGGTGACATTCAGATGACCTGACATTAGACACCTCCAGTGTAGTAATTTAATTTTGTAGTAATTCTCTAGACTTCCTTYCATGAAGAGAACAGATGAACAAACACTTCTGGGCACAACTCATCTCATCCTGAATAGTCATCTCTGGCAGATGTGAGTCATGGCCTCATTGTGCTTACCTTCTCCTTTTGTATATGAAGATGGTGAGAACTGCAGTGCAGAAACAGATATGGGCAGTGTAGATGTCTGGAGTTAGGGGATGTAAATCCCAGTCCTGCTGTGTGCCTGGTGGCACAAGGCAGCAGCGTACTTTTCTCTGAGCATTTCAATTCCGTCTTTATTTAAGGTTTTCTTACCTAAACTTGTACCAAGGGCACATATGTAGGGAAAGTTTTGTTTCATCAAACACAGCCAAAAGAACATAACAGCTGTTTTCTGTTCCACAAAAGAAATAGCAGCTGCACATTTCTGATACAGAAAATACACTGATCTATAGTTTCAGCTGGCATGAGAACAATGAGAGCTTGTCTTGCATTTTCCTTAATCTTTATTTAGTTTTAACTTGTTTTAAAGTTTATTCACCACCATCCCCTTTGCCAGGTTTCTTCTACATGACCTAAAACTAACCCTTGGACAAATGTGAAACCAAAGAGAGCTCTTAAATAGTATCTGTATGTTCTTTTGTCTCAGGAAATGTAAATTAGGGCACTGGGTGAATAACATGCTTGACTTTGTGTCATGAAATGTGACTGCGGTGCTATGTCAGGGTCAAGATTTATGAAGCTATCAGGACTGGAGTGGACAGGGGCCAGCTTACACCTGCAGCACTATTTTTGCTGCTTTCCAGACAAGTAGCTCTGGAGTAAGGGGCACTGGTTCCTAAGGTGACATTATTTAGCAGATTGGCAGGCACCCCTTTGAGATGGACAGGAACAGTCCATCCAGCAGATGGGCAAAGAAATGAAAAAAAAGACAAACAAATTGCTAAGTTGAATTTATATAAAGTAAATAGAAAGTTTATTTCAGTAAGAATAAAGACAGTAATAGAAATAGTAAATCATTTGAGCAACTCCTCAAAATCCCTAACTGCACATGAATAAGAGGGAAAGAGGAGTTATCTTAAGGAAGTTAAAGGAAGTAAAGGATTTTTACACAGTGATAGATCTTAATAATAACTTTTTTTTAATCCAAGGAACTAACATAAGATATGTCTCTTTGCTGGTAACTAATGTGGTCCACTGAAAAAAACAGCAACCAAACAAAAAATTTAAACAAACAAAAAAGCAAAAGAAAACAAGCAGCAAATAAATAAAAGTATCAGCATACATGTCTGTGCCTCAGTGACTAGGTTTCTATTGATGCCCATCATATTATTCTTTCTTACTTATTCGCAGCTCACTGACCAGATTACAAAACCACCAGCTTCAGAGGGTGCTGGGGAAAGCAAAATAATCTTCACAAGAGTCAAATGCACCAAACAAAGGACTAGAAAGAAAAGATTCAACATTTGTTGTGTATGTTCTGCAGTACCTTTCTGGTTATTAAATGGAGCTTACATTATGGTGGCAGAAATTTGACAAGCCATTTGCCACAAAAAAAACTTATGTATAGAAAGTGGGTTTTTTGTAGTGAAGCAATATCTGAGAAGCCCTAATTTATTTGAATGTATTCAGCGTACAAGTTTATATTTCTTCATACTACTCTGTTGATTTCCATTATTCATACTTTTCATTGAACAGAAATGTCAGATCAAATAGAATTTTTTCAATTTTACACTTTCTGAGCATAAATTCATATATCACATGTTAATTTAAATTGTAGTCTTTTAAGTGCTAGAATCTTTGCTTCTCCTGAGTATTTTTCCTCACTCACAGAACACAAAACGCAGATGTGCACACAGTGAAAGAAACTATCAAAACACCCAGCAAAAATTTTGTAGTTTTTCTATCTGTATCATTATTTAAAGAGCTTTTTCAATATTTTAAATCTGTATATTAGGAAGGTTAGTTAAACCTTCCTAAAGAGAAATTATTATTTTCTGTGTAATCCTTAACAGGGAGAAACATTTAAACCCAAAGTGGACAAAAATCTATAGTGAGTTCTCACAGTCACAAAACTGTGCCTCTGCTTATGTGCTCAGACAGGTGGTTACGCTAGACACTCCATTGTTTCAAATGCTAGGAATCCAAGCCTGTCCTACCTTACCAAACACACCCCTATTTCTAGCAGATGGCTGTCAAACACAAAAGAGCCAGCTACCAAGCTAGAACAAATTGATACGGGTAATTTTGAAGTCTGTAGTTCTCAAGCACCAACATATTGGTAAAACCCCATTTCTGTTTCCCATTTTGAACTCCCAGTAAATCTTGGTTGAAAGCATTTTTTGTATTTACAAATTCCTTAAGTCCATCCCTCCAACATCATAAGGAATCAATATACCCTTGGTTCTTTCCATCGGGGCTTGGTTGTTTTGAGTTGGGTTTTCTTTTTTTTTATTACATTTAACTTAGATTCCATATGTTAATGTTAGAATTCATTAGCAAGATCTTCTATACTCTTGGCCATTAGAGTGCAAATTTTTATTAAAACTATATAGAAAGACAGACAGTGAAGAAATTATCATTAAAATGTTTCTATGTGAAATAAAATCATCTATTTAATGCTTTAGTTCCATCTGGCTAGAATGAGATTTCTGTTGGCATCCAGAAAATTCAATATGCCAATCTGGCATTGTGCTTCTCATCAGAAGCTTCCCCTGCAGTCAAATGCAGTATAAGAGGTTAAAAATTGGATTAATATCATCTTGCTATTTATGTTTCTAAAAAAGTCAGAGTGTTACCACTGCACAGTACTCAGAAAGTTGATTCTGGAAGAAAGATTATATATTAAGCCTGGACTTAAATTTAAATGAAAGTCAGCATACCTAAGCTCTGGGCACTGGATTACTACAACACATTTTCATTGCTGTTGGCACTAACCACACAATAGGTGTGAAAATAACAATTAAATTGAAAAACCTGACTACTTACCACAGTACTTATATGTACTTCTGTCTTTTCCTGCTGTTTGTATCTAAATTTAAAAATAATGCAAGAACATTTTACATCTAATGTTTGATAGAACCTATTACAACTCCTTCCTCCTCTTAGTGTACTTTTCAGCAGTGTGTACAGCAGAAAAGGGCAAGGAATTAATCAGAATGCCAAAAGAGTTGGGTTACACAGTGTGTAGAAAGCACTTCAGCTACATTATTTGCTCAATTTCTGTAGGGAGTTGTGAAATAGAGGTCTTAAATTTAACATGTCTGGCTTACTTCCACCTGGATTCACTTCAAACCCGTTGCCTGCAGCTTGCTGAATACAGAGTGGGAAATCAGTCATTACACTAAGAACTGATGGCAAATGATTCCAATTCACATTTTTCAGCTGGTATGTTTTTTAACATGGAGCAACACCAAATTGAAAAATTTTTAAGCTGGGCATAAAAGCTGTGTTGCAGACTAAATACATTTCCAGTTCTATGACGTCCACAAGGGGATATTTCTCCAGCATTTCTCCAGTTGCTATGCTACCCACTGAAGTTACAAAGCACACTATATCTTCAGGTCTCATCCTGTTCTTTTTCTCTCTGCTACCAGTCAGAGTCAAAGCTGCTCAGGCGCTGTGATCTACAGTTTAGCACTGACCCAATTTCAATACACTTATAAATGTCTGATACAGACTTATAGGCTATTTGCTGCTAAGATAAAAACACACCTTTGAAATTAACCTGCTGCACTTTCTGTTTTGAAGCATGCATTTTGGTTCAATGACATTACAGGAGTTGTATATCTTTTCTGTTCTCTATCAAAAATATAGTTGTTACTCAAATGCATTTCAATAGCTCTTGGAGACATTACACTGCTCTATAAAGCACTGATACACATTCCTTACTTAAATTTTTGAGAAAACTCTGACAATTTCTAGAACTTACAGAACTGACTGAAAATTTTACTTCTCAGAGTCTTTTATAATTTAGAAGCCAAATCACAGTACAGAAAGGAAATCTGACAGACATGAACTCTGCTACTGATGTCATTTTAGCCAGGGGACTCTAGTGGCTGTGTAACACTAGATGTGTTTTAATGTGTATTGATTTTGTGATGATGACAAATGTAAACTTACAACTTACAGGAGGATGTTTTAATCATATCACAAGACAGCAGGCCCAAAATAGGCTTCCAGTGTATCATAACGTGAACTTAATACAGAAAATTTTGATACAAAACACATTCAAACAACTCCCCAGCCCCAACTGATTTTTTTATTATTTTCAATGAATGCAATTTAACCAAGACACAAGTTTCATTCTAGAATGACTTAGTGCGCACTCTCTACTACCCCCATAAAAGAGTTTATAATCCAGTGACAGTATAAAGGGGAAAGGGTTTAATTTAAGCTAATCTTTCGCATGAAACGCAACCATGACAAATACATACCTGGGATAGTGCCATTCGAATCAGTTTTGCCAGGACAATGTTATAAGTGTCTTTAGATACTATGCCTAGCTGATCAGGGACTTGTTTCAGTGTATTTTCTTATTTGTATTTCTGTAGAAAATTTGTATGTTCAGATAGATTTGGTTATAAGTAAGTGTAAAGACATTGGTCAGTGTAGCATCTTAGCATGCGTGTGGGGAACTGGAAGGGAGAAAGAGGGAAGAGCAGATTTCCTGGAGATCATACAGTAAGTAAGGGGCAAATTTAGGAATAGAAAGAAATGGATTGAAATGTAAAAAAAGAAGAGCTCTGGGTAGAGTTTTATCATAGGTTTACAGTGACTGAAGAGTTTCTTCCCATCCCTTCCATGATGAAAGACCAAAAGTAACTTGATCATGGAACGAAAAGGGTCAGTATTCTTGTTATACTTCATTCAATGGCCATTGCCTGGGATAAAATTTCATCTGTCCCAGGAGCAAGGAAGTGTGTTTATGTATTGAGGTATGCCTTCAGTGGATTTGAGGGTTGCATTCTAATAGAAGGAAAGAGAAAGGAAAAGGAAGACATATATCATTTAGCGTTTCATTGGAAATACCTCAAAAAAGACATGGTTTTCAGCATGAAAATTCATTCTTTCATTCATGTTTATCTACATGATTTTCAAATTTAACATGAGGAAGAAAACTAAAAGGTAAAGAACCTTTTTAAAAATTTGTTACTCAGAGCAATGGCTGTGTCAGTGACACAGCATGAAGGGTTCTACATTTGTTTGAGAGTTGCTGGGGACTCAAATCCAACTGAAATGCAAATGAAGAGTTTGGAAAACTTTTGTTCAAGACCAAAACAAGAATGTTCTATTTGATCCTGACGCAGCCCAGAATCATGGAAGTCTTGTGATAAAGGCCGCAATCGTGAGAAAATCACATCTGAGATGCTTTGTTAACACAAACCTTATGCTTGTGCTGGTGGAGCCAGGAGAGAAATAGAAGAGTCTGTCAAAATCACATAAGGAAAGAGCCCATGTCATGGTACTTAAGCTAATAAAGAGCACAAGAATTTTCTGCAGTTCTAACACCTTGTTCAGCCACACTGGACCAATCTGCTGCTAGTGCATTCTAGCTTTAAATTGATTTTTAAATGGTGTCTTAAAACTGTAACTAGAGTAGTCAAAAAGGAAGAAGAATCCATCACCATGGTTGCCCCAAAACGTTCTTGCCTCCACAGACAGAAGATAAAAAACATCCATGATATAGTCACACATTTTGCTGGAGTTGCAGAAGTTGTGTGTATGGTGCGCTAATTTTGCAAAGTGCTCTCTGCTTCAGCAGAATATCCAGAATCCAATCTTAGACACAGCTATAATTCACTCTCCATTGACTTTTGATTAAAAATTATGTCAGATAAGACTTTCACTCATTTTAAAACATTGAAAGGAATAAATAGAACAAGTGTTTCCCTGAATAAGCAGCCATTCTATCTCCAATTCTACATTTATAGAATATATTTGTAGAAATAAAGTAAAACATTTTTATAATGGCAACTTCTTTATTGTTTGGTGTGATAAAAAAAAATTTAAAAATCTATTGGAGAACCATTTAAAACTTGTTGAGCTGCAGAAAAAAACCATAATCCTCCTCAAATGTATTTTAACTGCAACCTCATCAAGCTAATGCTACCTGTTCTTGGTTGTTAATAAGAACTTGATTAAATAGCATACATTTCTGAACATATTTTGACAGAGAAAACTTGCTCTTTAGGTTGCTGTTCTGAATTTTGCAGATATTTATTTTGACATCCACTCATTTGCTAATGAATTCAACTGGCAAGTGGAAGCTTTCACATGATGGAAGTGCATGTTTGTTTTTGTAGGACAGGATCTAAAGGAAGGTAAGATGCTCTTGAGAATCTAAATTAAGCCAAATTATTATTTTTTCTATGCTTACTTGTTTCAAGTGTTTCAGATTCAGCATCTTTTTAGGATGTCTCTGAAAAGGCTGATTTCTGCATAAATTTAAGGGTCTGTTGTATCCTAGATAACACTTTTTGATAATATAACAATAGGCCTAGAAATTAAACCAAGACATACTGTTTTATTTCCAGTTATAGGGGTTTTTTTGTCAGCTATTATAAACATTATCAATTTCATTAGCTAATTCATCTGTCTTTGTATTCTAGTGCAAAAACTCATTAATCAATCTGTGTCAGATATAAATTAAAATGAAGTAAAGTTTTCAATTTTCAGATATGACTATTTCTTCTGTGTGCAAACAATTTTTTTCAGAAAGGCACCACTTTAAAAATCTCCCTGGTAAGACTATATTTCTAATATTTGACTCATCTTGTTCCATCCAGTAGCCTAAAGAACCAAAGCTTATTGGAAAATTTGGCTCTTTCTTTTGCAGGGCTTTTTCCTACCAGCCAAATCAAGTCTTCAACATGGCTGGTGAAATCCCACTGCTTACAAAACCTTCCCTCAATGTGTGTGTACAAGTTTAATGTTTGGGTTTTAGGAAGCAATTCTGCATCTCTAGTTTCTACCTTATATTATGCCTCAGTTTAATGTTTGGGTTTTATGAAGCAATTCTACATCTCTAGTTTCTACCTTATTTTATGCCTCAGTAAACAGTCTGGAAGAACAAGAGGCCAAATTAATTTCTGAAGTAACTCCTTTTGCTGAAGTTGACTTATGATTTAGCAAGGTATGTCAAAAAGAACTCATAAACAAATCACCAAAAGAAATCTTAGAAAATTATTCTTTTGTCTGTATTGAGGTATGAATAGAGGTTTCAATTCATTTTTCACATGTGAGTATATCAGCACTATCCCGATGACTAAGAAATGTGTCATCTTTATCTACTTACTTTGCTCTTTACCACAACTGATCAAAGATTTGGTCTATTGAAATGTCTGCTTGAGGTTTTTAGAGATTGCTCTCTGCCCAACAAAAAATAAATTACTTACTTCTCAATACAAATTTTTCATTTGGTTTTGGCTTTAGCATAATTTTAGCACCTTATAATTTGCATCATATTTCATAAACAATTCATTTTCTAGAAACTACCAGTGGTTTCTGGCTCTTGTGATCTGATATTGCAAATACAGTCAGCAACCAGTATGCTTCATTTAAAATTTTCTGATAAATATTTCATAGTTCATAGCAATATTTCAACTATGGAACTAATAGCAACTGGCCAACTTGGAACATGAAACTTGCTAGATGACGTATCAAAAGCATATGCCTTGGCACTGCAGTTTTGAACGAAGTTTTGAGTGCCTGAAGCTGTGAGAAACTTTGAAAAGCAACATGTTCTGACAGGTCATTCAGTATTTCCTCTTAATAATATTAATAATAATAATTAATTTACTCTTTGCCCTTCATATAATGTGATTTATACCATCATGAAATTACTTCTTTTTCTAATACACATGGAGTTCACCCAGAATTTGCATTTTTTTTCTTTTGTTGTGTGTAGTCTGGATGGTACGAAACATCTTTTAAACTGTACCATGTCCTTACTGATGAAATCCATTTAAGTCTTTAAACCATTTCAGTCAAAGGTTACCAAAGTTTAAGTATTTAATGCTGATCCTCACATAAAAAACAAACAAAAAAAAAACCCCACAAAATGTCAGACTGATCTTCCAACAGCACAGAAATCAAATGCTGAATAACTTTATAACTTCGTATATTTTCCTGAATACAATACTGTATTAAAGTGTGGTTAGCTGTCATAAAACCTGTCAGCTGTAAATGAACAATTTTAAAGCAATGACCATTGTTATATCTTGCTCTTTCAAAATATTAGCTTCTGAATGAATGGCTGATAACTGAGGTTTGTACATGCTTCCACAAGGCAACAATCAAAAGACTGAAGGGAAAGTAGAGCTCATACTAATATTGCAAGATAATAGGTGAGTGATTATCCTATAATTATTATCTGTACATAGAAGTTGGTTGGGTTTTTATTTGGTTTTTTCTGTGGGCTTACACAGTCCTGGTAGAACATAAAGTGGGTAATTAGGTATTGCACTGTAAATTTGCCAGGGGGAACGATCAGTAATGAACTGGTGTGTTTGTACTTTCACCTGAATTTCTGGCCGTGGTTGTCACTGAGCTCACCTCAGTAGCATCTGCAGAAAACAGGGAGGCGCCTTTACTGCCTGGGGTCATTTCATCAGGAATCAATGGAACTCATTATCTCTACAAAAGGTAATCCCAAACCTACATCGTGGTGGTGCTCTTTTCTCTCCCTTGTTTTCAACATTTATATGCCTACAACTATGACAGACGTTTTGGACACACATAGAATATACCCTCACTATGCCTCAGAGAGTGCATCTCTAATCTRCACAGTAGAATTTAAGTTAGAAGTGTATAGCTAGGTTATGGAAGAACAGAGATCAACCAACTAGACACAAGTTGATCTGTCCCAAGGTTTCTGGTTTACAGAGAAGAATTTAAAGAGGAAGAAGTAAAAAGAACTGAAAACAAGAAGGATTCATATAAAAGGATTTTACCTGTAAAAAATTTATTTGCAACTCATCTGGCCAAGTCAAGCTATAGCAACCTGACTAACAAAATTCATCAATTCACCTAATCCTCCCTAGAACAGTTTTGGAGTTTAAATAAAACACAAAAAATGCAGTGACACTAGAAAAAGTTCTAATTAAATTTTCCAAAAGAAAGGAAGGATGTTGTAAGATTAATGAATGTAAATTAAATACTGAAAAAAATTAAGAATTAAATATTGAACAAATTAAATGCTGAAACGTCCATTTTTGCAGACATCTTTTCAGTTTAGAAGAAAATAATGTGCTTGAATATAGAAAACATTTTTCTGCAATACAGGAAGCTTTCCTGCAAGTATATCTGTATAGAAAATAAATTGCTCATAAAATGTATATCTCTGACTAGAGAAATCATTTTTATGGGTGGGCGAAAGGAAACAGAATTCTAAAGATTTAAATTTTGGATTTGTGTCTGAGACAAGAATGTGGTTTGCATTTATAACTTTCAGAGTCAACAAGGTAAAAAAGTTACTTATACTGAACTTCTTTAATTTACAGGGTTTTGTATTTCACTCAATTTCACTCATCTCAACAGAATTGAGCTATTTTACCCATTTAAACCCACATGCTAGGCAAACATTACTGGTATAGCACAAAAGCAGGTAGGAAAAACCTAACTGGTTTTTTCCTGCACACCCCCTCCACATCAGCTCACATAAACCAGAAACCTGTGTCTTGTCTCAGCACAGACCTGGCCAGGCTAGTCTGCCTTGCTGAGATATACACTGCCAACCTAAGCTAATGAACTTCGCTGGAAGTCAATTGCTTTAACACCGTGCTCTGGGATGTCCATAGACCCTGCCCTGTTTAACAAACTTGCCTTCTAACTGTGTCCAACATAACTGATTTAAAAATAACTCAAGTATATTTTCACAGCCATAGTAACACCTCTGAATTACAGGAAGGCAAAGCCCTGGTGCTGCAAAGGTTCCCTCTCTATAAGCATTAGAGGCAGCAATGAGACCAGCTGCTCAAGTTATTTAGAAAATTCGGGCAGGTCAGAACTGTTGTTTTAACAGCTATGATCAAAGCAGTGTCGAGTGAAAAGAGGAAATGTGAAGCTGATTTACAGATAACAAGGACAGAAGCACCACCCCAAGCTTTCAGGCCTGTTCACAGAAATTTGAGTCACAGAGAGCACAGAACACTTTAGCCACAGGTACAGTCTATCATGCACCATTTTAAAATTTGTTATTGTTTCTTCATCAACAAATCTGAAAATGTTTCAATTAAGTAGAAATATAAAGACTTCAGCATCTCATAATATAATATGTAGAAGTAAAATCAAAACAGAAAATACTGCAACTCACTGTTTTCCACAAATACATTGAAGGAATTTTTTTCCACTAGAAACCATTTCAGCAACCCCAGTTATTACAGTTGCTCTAGGTTTATGTTACTGTAACAAGCAACAATATGTCTTTTAAAAAATGGGTTGTTTTTAGCAAAGCGCTTGACAGTGCACAGTGCACTGAACAAGAAACTCTGAGTTTTTCCTATTCTCTGCAAAAGGACAAGATGAGCTGTTACATCTATTATTAGTTCCTGTTGAGAGGCTTGATAAAAGTAAGAAAGCAATTTATTATTAGACAAACTCTCTTAGCACAGTTCTTCAGAAAGAACAAAAAATACAAGGTAGAACTCAGGTTTAGCAACCTCTTACAAAAACAGACTTTTTTTTGAATGGGCTTTTGGTGCTAAAACAATATTCAGGTGTTAAATAAACAGTTATTTAACATACACAATAGCCCCTCCAGGGGCTTTAAAATAACAGGTCCTTGCTCACAAGGCAAAACACTTTACTCTTCACCTCTTTTATGAAGTGCTACGATCTGAGTCCAGGCCTTCAGCTTTCCTTTACCTGCATAATCTTAAACAACGAGATCTTTAATGAAAAGGATGAATATTTCAGCTTCCTTTATTCACCATTCAAAACAAAGATTTTGTAAAGCATACTTTCAAAGGACCCGCATGAATTACAGGGAAGGAATTTCTCAGAAAAATCAGCTGTAATGAGAACTTTGTGACTTGGGCAAAATGACAGTGTTAGCACTAGTAACATCAGATAACATTATTTATATTAATGCCTTCTGCCCAAGAGTGAAGCACATCTAGAATGTGGCTTTGTGGAAAATCAGTATTGTATCCTGAAGTTGCAAAATGCTGGACACAAGGGGGTTCAAATTCCCCATCAGCATTTTTAAGTGATAAAGTAACACAGTAATGGCAGATTCCATAATCCTTCAACAGTTCATACACATTTATACAACAGAAATGCATTCATTTCTGAAATATCATATTCTATAAATAACTAGGATGGGGCCTGGAGTGTCAGTAGTAGCATTACTTCTATTTTAGGAGATCCAACAAGTCTTAAGAAACTCACTGATCACCAGGTGGGCACAAGAACAGGTATAAGAAATTAGACACACTGAAGTACGCCTTCTTGTAATGCATTTTAGAACAATTCAGAGTCCCACAGAGAAATTGTGCAAGCAGGGCTGAGTTTGTCACAGGCAGTGAAATTTAAGAAATAAATTCTGTACAAAGATACTGAGACTGCACAAGCTTCCCTGTTAAGTTTTTGCCACAGAAAAACCATTTTTGTTTTATCAGTATAGACAGAGGGCCCAGATACAGAAAGAAAATTGCATGTAATTTGTACAATTATATACAAAATATTGGAAATAAATAGGAAACTAGTGAAATCTTTAGCAATCCATGAACTTATAGCAGATGAGTCACAGTGTGATCAAACTCTAAGGAGCCTTAGAAGAAAATCTTATTCCATTTTCTCTGTAAGTTTTCAAAATTAATTTTTTTGGAAGCATTTACTAGAAATATCCTCCCATGAATGTGAAGAAGAAAGGACTGTGAATCCTTCAGATTTGCTTTACTGTGAAATATTAGTTGGATATCACCAAATGTTAATTCTTTTCACAGAGATAATAATGGACTTGCCATGAATAGTCTCCACGAGTTGGTTTTTTTTTGCTTTTGAAGCACCACCACCACCCCTCCTTCCCAATTTGTGTATGTTGACTACTCTGTACCATGTGGCAATTCAAGGAATTAATCTCTTTTCATAAAAAAAGGCATGTTAACCCATTTTTGTCTTGTATATACAATTTGTTCTTCTGTTCTGATCACCTCTGACCTTAAATAAGTAAATGAAGTTCCACTTATTACTTAAGAGTTGAAAGGCTCTACGAATTTTGTTCAGCAGTACTTAAAATGCCTGAGCTTTTAAATTTTCATATAATAGCCCAAAGTCCCACAATTTTGAAACAGAGAAAACTAGATCCCCACTGAACTTCTTTTCTATTTTATATCAAGGCTCTGGGACAAAGATAACTGTACATTTATGTAAGCGTGCCACCACTACTTTGAGATCACAGTTCAGCCTTGCCACAAGTCTTCACTGAGGATTCCCACTGTCCACTGTTCACCCACATGTTTTATTTCTGACAGATTTCTTCAACAGGTTGACTAATAGTTCCAACACCCCAAAAGGTTTGCACAGAACTGCTGTACAAATAACCATCCATTTATGGTATGGCCCTACTGTTTCTATAGGAGAAGACTGACAGTGTATACCTCTTGTGGTGCCACCTGGCCATGTGAAAGCTCTTGTCCAGCTGTCCATCACAAGGACAGTGAGGGGTACAGAAAAGTGCTTTCATTTAATGAAAGGCCAAAAACATTATAAAAAAAAGATTTGGTTTCTCAGAAAAAATCAGATTTTTTGCCAAACATAATTTTATCTTTTAGCTTTGCCAAACTTTCTAGAGAAAAAAATCAAGATTTTTGCCCAGCCTTCCCCAGCCATACCACCTTCTGTTGCACCTAATGCTGGGATGGAGCATGTGTTGTTAATTCAGACATTATCAAGGATCTTTATTTTTGAAATATTTAACTCACAGGGATTGCAAAACTCTTGGTTGAAGATTGAAAACTCCAGGACTTGCTGAATCCACCACAGCAGCTTAGTGCAATTGCTGCATTAAGTCATTACTATTGCAACAAACAAAATTGCTGTGGGGTTTGCTAGCRTTAGAAGATGATTTTATCACACTGCCCAATTTACAAACCTTTCTGTATACAGGCCATTCTGCAATAAGGCTTTACGGATTTGGCAATGTAAGAGAGGAAGAATTTTTGTTGTTGTTGGAATAACAGATTAAATTGTAGGATAGCATTTTACTTACAAATCAACTGTTTATTTCTGCCTGCACTTAACAAGCTCATACTAAAAGCCTGTTCAAAAAGTGAGAAACAGGAAAACCAGAATGCCTAAACCGAAAGCAGATGGATAGAAGTAAATACAGAATATTTATTCTCTTAATGAAGACAAAATAAAAATCTTAAAACAAAAACCTAAATGGCATTCTTTTTTTTTTCCCATTGGCATCACTAAAGATTACACTTTAAGAAAACATAAAACTGGTATTGTAAAGTGAGAATTCATCTTTTCATTTTATTTGTTTGCATTTTTTTACAGGGAGACCTAGAATGGGGAAGGACACATTTTGAGACTGGGGAAATTGCCATGAGGAAATAAATACAATTTTCTAGGATTCTTCTTGCCAGAATCAGTTGAAGTGTATAAACTACAAAAAAAAATTTTGGCAAATAATTCCACAAAGAAAAAAATACTGTTAAAAGTTTGGACCACAAAAAAGTGCAAACAAGAAAAATCCTAACCAGCCTGCTAGCAAAAGATTTCAAATTACCTTTTTGCTCAGGAATCACACTGTTCTTGTTAGAAAAGGACATGTAGTATTGTCTTACAAACAAAAAGAAATTAAATTTGGCTTATGAAAAAAGCAATATCCTTAAATCTTTTTATAAGCATATTCTGAGGTACTGTAAGGTTTAAAACATAGCTCTAAGAGTACAGTTTCAGAGAAAACAGTATTGTTTCTTTCAATGTAGAGAGGCAGAACTAACAAGGGATATATTGCAGTATTAAGAGGAGAGCAGTGTTAACTCTGCATGCACGCTGTGCACAGAAGCTTCCACATCTTCCTGAATGACCTGGTCTGGTTCTTACACTGGGAGGAAAACTGTGAAATAGCAGAAATGTAAAATCATTACCCTGTGGACAACCTGTCTGGTTCAGGACTAGGACTTGAACTTGTCTGTTTATTTGAGCTGTGTGACCTAACTAACAGGCCACCAGGAGGTTATCTTTTTTCTAAGGAAAATGCATACAGATATAGGYATGTGTATTTTATATATATACACACATAAACGCACACACATACGTATGTTTATGCACATACATAAGATTCATACTGATAAGGAGTTTTTATATTTTGTGTTCTTAAATGCCTTAGCTGAAGGTGACAGACTTTCTCACACGACTCCAAGGTGAGACAGGTTGGCAACCTACATGCAGATTGTGTGGGGAGCCCCAGGCTACTCAAAATCCCAGGTTAGACCCATGAATTAGCATCTTTATTTCATGGAGTAGTTGTAGAGCCTCTACCTCCTCACTGCAGCACCCACTCTAATTCTTGTCTTGGTAGAGTTGCTGTGATCCTTGCCATAAAATTCAAAACCAATGTGAATTTGCAAAGTACTATCTACAGTGCCACACTTACAACCTGTATCTGAAAAGCTTCACTGCAAAACTAGGAAACCTTAAATCACACAGGAATTCCTTGGTAATTATTGAAACTGATTAATCTCTAAAAATTTCAGGTCCAGGGCACACTGGCATGCAGGCAGTCAGAGGTTTTTTTCCCGGACCAAGCCAAGGAAAATGACAGAGGCTGTGTCTATGCCCAAGAATAAAAGTGTATCGTGTACCCTGCCTTGGCACAAACGAAATGCTAAATGGGAATGGTGTTTAGTCACAGTAACTCTCCATGCTGAGGAGACCTGGTGAACCCTCCTCTCACCCATCCATGGTGAGTAGGACAGGCTGGATCTTTGTCTTGCCTTGACAAAGTGGATAAAGAGGTTGATGTCAGCAGCACAGGGAAGATCCAGGTACGGGTCAGCATGCAGAGTGACAGCCAGGCAGCACCCCAACCAGCAGATTATAGCACATATACCTTTGTTCTCACATCTGACAAGTTCAGCTCATCATTTTAGAGGCAAAGACTATCTCAAATGAGCTTTGATCATCCATAATGGATTCTTTCTAACTGATTGTCAACCTCAAAATTCAAATGGCTGATGAGAAAGAACAACAATATGCTGCAGCTAGGGGAGATTTATCATTTGTTCTGACTAATGAAGACATCATCACCAGTGTAAATCAAAGAGGCTAGATATCATTAGTCACTGATATTTTCCTTAAAAATCAAAATGCCTTGGTCCACAAAAGCAAAAGCCAGCATACAGATTTCAGTGCATTTGTTTTACTAATGGCAAAACTAAAATTGTTTTCTTTCCTTTTCAGCAACACACTGGACATAGATGAAATCAACAGACTGTACACAGTTTTTAATAAGATAAATAAAGATGTAAAATGAGGAGATAAAACAAAGATGCATTCATGAATGCTAAGTTATTCCAATATTTAAATTAATTATATGTTTAAAGAGTGATTGCCTGTTTTTATCTTGTTCTAACTTACAAGCCAGAAAAGAGATCAAGAAACACAGCTGGGCATTTATTAATTCTATTCTTTCCTCTACAATTAAACTTTAATCTGTTCCAAAGGACATTTGCGTTCTGTCCAATGTGGTTGCCACTTGAAGCAGTGATTAAAGATAAAAGATATGAACATTACCTGTAGCAGCATTGTGGGTAAAATTTGGTCTCTGGAAGAAATACACTTTGCAGCAAAAGAAGCAAGGTTTTTATACAGTGGGTTATATACAAAATTAGTTCTAATTGATGTTTCTACAAACAGATAACTGGCTTTCCTTTTTAAAAAGCAACATCTGTGAAGTTTTATTTAAATATTTTACCTAATCTGAGAGTCTTAGAAAAACCAAGAACCAAAATCCTTTAATGTCATCAGCCCTCAGCTGGGATTCATCATAAATAACCTTCTATAACTTTAAAGCCGATGTAAAACTCGTATAATCAAAACCAAGACTTCAATCACAAGTAGCAGGTTTTTAAATCCAAATGTTTATCAAAAGATCAGAATCCTTTCTTCTCACAATGAGGAAGAGTAGCATCAATGAAAAGCAGCATGGTTTCCCCCTCCCTGCAGACAAAGCACCCGCTGTCAGTGGCTGCACACATCAGTCAGTGCCTTGGGCTGGGCAGCAGGATCTGTCTGCCTTCCCCTGGAGCTGAAATGCAATCTAGAAAGGAGGGATCTGATCTGTAATCGTGTTACTGTGAAACATCAGTATCTGCCAGGCCACGAGAAGCTATGGCTGCCTCAGACACCAAATTAGATCAATTGGCCATCTGGGGTGAACACATGGAAGAACATACAGAGAGCAGTGAGCAGTAATTAGTCTTCTGAGGGTTTCAGGAAGGAGACTAATCAGTATCACAGAGATCCTATCTATAACAGTACTATAATTTGAAGAACTTTTGCCTTTAATGAGATTTAAAAGCCCTAAACAAATAAGAATGCCCACTTAGTAAGACAGCTCTCACTCTGAGCTAGCAGATACAGGAAACGGAGCCTCAGACCTTGACTAACTGCCCTTGGCCAAGGGTACTTGGAGCCTTTGTTGCAGACACTTCACAATCAGGGAGGGTCAAGACCACTTTTAGCTGGTGCTGTGGAGAAGCTTTAATATGCGTCAGGCTCAGATCACAGCAAGCAAAGTCAGCAGCTTGGATCGAAGAAGGGGTCCTTCTCTGAGTTCAAACAAGCCTCAACATTCTTGGGCATGGTAGTGAGGTGCCACAGGGCATACTGCCTAGCAGATGCTGGAGGAGCAGTCCCTGCCAGCACAGAGGATGCACGGGTGCACTGCCCTCAAGGCTGAGGAAACTTGCTATGCTTTCAGGTGAGGTTTGGGCCGGCTGACCCCAACCTCCGTGAGCCACCACGGGGCAGCAGTGGCAGCAGCAGGTGACTCCCTGCACCAGGGGACAGTGGCACCACTGCCAGCCTGACCTGGGGCTSCAGAAGTTCACAGCGTGCTGGGGACCTGGATCTGAGTGTCGCGGGGACTGCCAGAGCTTGCCTGAGCCCCTGACTACTACTCCATGATGTTCCTAAATGCAGACACCAATGACGGTGCTGGGAAAGCTGGAGAGCATCCAAAGGGACTACAGAGCTCTGGGGCAGTGGCAGTCGAGGACATGGTGATCCGGGGTTCTCTTCCCCCCTGCCAGCACGGAGGTGTCTGATAATGCATATCAGCCATTGGCTGTGGAGCTGGAAAAAGAATTCTTGTTTCTGTGATCATTAGACTCTGTCCTAGGATAAGCATGTGCTTGAGCAGGGGCCAGATGACCTTTAGAATTCCCCTCTGGCCTTAGCCTACCTGTGATTCCATGAATATATCATAAAGTAAAGCAGATATTATTCTTATTCCAGGTGAGGGATGCTTGTTTTCTGCAATTTTTGGCTAAAACTATGTCTAGTAAAAAATGAGACCTAAAGTATGCTCCTGACAAAACATTGCCAGAGAAGATGTTTATTTAAATTATGATAGAAAAAGAAAAAAACTATTTGAAATTCAGTCTCAAGTGCCAGCAGTTATGGCCAGGACTGGACAGCTGATCCAATTCCATTTTGTGTAAGGCTTACCCTCTGGGAGGCAAAAGAGCAAAAGTTGCTTCTTCCCCCTCTCAAGCCTTTTACCCGAGTTCCTTCTGCCCCAGCTCCTCTCTCTTCTTCTGGAGGAGTTTTCTGCCATTCATAGGAAAGCAGCTGAGCAGAAACTGGCAAAATTCTGCTGCCTGCCACCACTGTCCCTCTACAGATGAGTGCCTCCTACCCAGTTATAGGGTTACAGACAGTAAATGATAGCTGCGCACTTATAGTGAGAGCAAGAAGTTTAGCTGGGATAAATGATCCCTGCTTCCTCCTGGGATGTTACTGAAAGCAAAAAAGAAGTCAAATTAATTAGGCCTATTAATTGTCCCCCCTGACTCGCGTCAGTCAGGCATGACTTCTCAGAGGTTAGTAAACTACACTATAAACTCAGGTAGCTAAGAGTCATCTCTCTATAGTAGGAACTTGGCAGAAAATATCTTTTCATAAAAGCAAAAACAAAAAGATACCTCAGATCTCTGAATCTGGTGCTATCTATTTCTTTTGACTCCAGCAGAAACTTGGGACCACTTCTATGTTATTTTAGAATAAGAGCTAGATTGCTATTTTTTCTGAATGAGCTGGTAGAAAATAATGAAACAAATAATGATAGCAATTTATACTCAGGTTCTAGCAAAATACAAATATTGAATTTTATGTCTATTTACCACTTACTCATTGCCTCATAAGTTAGAAACTGCTATTCAGTAGCAAACCATTTGCTTAACATGGTGCTGCGCATTTTATATCAAACAGTAGTGGGCTTCTTTTCTTCCCCTACTTTGGTTAAAATACATAGCTCCCTTTGGAATTGTTAGATTAATTTGGTTTGTTTTATAGTTTGGATGTGAATGGCTCACAGTCCATAGGGTCTAGCTTTCCCTTTTATAAATAATTCCCTTTTTATGGTGCAATTAGGATGCACTGTGTTTTTGCAACACACCTTAGAGGGAAGCATGACAAATGCGAGGTACTAAAATTTCTGCTGCTTTTCCTCCCTGACACAAGCAGAACTCAAGAATCCAGAATAAGGACTGTAATTGTGGCTCTGCATATATTCAGTTCAGAGTTTCTACTGTGTACCATAATTTTTATTCTGATGCTTTACTGTGCTGCTGCATGACGTTTACCTTTGTCAAGGGGCTTCTCAGTATTATCTATGCAAGCACAGAACAATACATGCATTTTGTAATGAATTTGAAGTTATTTCTGTGAATGTTAACAGGTGTTTACAAAATATATACAGGTATTTAGACTACATTCAGCTCATTACCAAGACTGGATTTATGGCAAATTATAAGAACTGAGATGATAAAAATGAGAACTGAAACGACAAGAATGAGATTCCTAGTAACTTATAACAACTGCATAAGAGATGATGAGATGTTATGAGGGGTTTTAAGTGAGCAATTACAGCTATACACATTCTAATAGATATTTTTTCCTTCTGCCTACATTGAAGATGTATAGCTGAGGTACCCTCAAGGTACATGCAAGCCATTTCACCAAACAATTTATTTGTTACATCAGTCATAAAAAAAAAAAGGCAACAAACCAAACAAACAACAAAACAAAAAACAATCCCCAGCTCCTTTATGTAAAGGAATACATATATACAAAACCAAGATCCTTTATGGAACAGATCTATGTGAAAAGGCTTTGCATCAGGACTTAAATAATGCATGTAGAAGAAAATTTTAAAAAATTGAGAAATTGTAGAGAAAAAAAGATTATTTGTTACTGTGTCCAGCTATCACTTTATTCTTTGGTAAAATCAGCAAGCAACTTCCTTCACTGCTATGTCACAGCGAATGTGCTAATGTGAAGTCTTTTATTGAAAATGTTCCTATGATCATTCTCCCATTCTCCCCTCTTGTCTGGAAAAGTTACAATTACAAAACCACAGAAGACAAGTAGCATCTCATGACATAGGTAAACAACCACACATTTTACATGTCAAATACATACCTTTTCATTATTCCAAAATTGCTTCAAATATTTTAAATAGCGAACAAAAGATGCATTCTAACCCATCCACATGCTGTTAACATGCAAACAGAAAGATGAACTACAACAATAAATACATCATTAGCACTGAAGTCTTCAGTTTGTACTCTTTTATAAATGCATTAGCTTGTTGAAATCATGAAATCACAAGTCAGAGATTAAGAATTAAAGTCACCAATGACACTCAATTTGCAAAGAAAAACAAACCCAATCAATATCATTTGCTACACGAAATGAATCTACATCCATGTAAGGAAAAATCAGAAAAGGACAAGCACTGATGTTTGTCTGTTGCCGTTACAACTGTATTACAGTTCACACTCCAGGCGAGCATAAAGGACTGAACAGGTAAAAAAAATCAAAATGGCTTGGTGCGGGCCTTCGGGGCCCTAGCTGCTGCCGGGAGCCCCGATTCTGGGTGGGTGCGGGCCGACCTCTCCCGGCCGTGTCCCGCTGGAGGAGCGTTTCCGCCCGGAGTAAACACACAGAGGCCCGGATGGCTAAATGACGGCGCGGTCAAACAGAAGCAGGACTCGAGGACTCCGGTGCTGTTCCAACAGGCTTTAATATCGGGAAGTCCGAGGGCGCAGGGAGGGAAGAAAAGCGGGGCACAACCCTAGCCGAGGGAGACTGGAGCCGAGTGCTCGAGCCCCGAGCCCGGGCGGGACCGGGGTTTTTAAGGGGGAAGGGTAGGCGGGATAGGGGTACACTTCGACTACTAAGGAGAGGGTACAGAGGAAGGCTTACAGTGGGGTGACTGGAGGCACACCAACAGGAAAACGGGGAGATAGTGTTCTTAGGGAGAGATCCAATGGAAAAGTGGGGAGCAGGGAATTTTCTGGAAGACAGGGAGTGTGTTACAGATGATTGCTTGAATCATCCCATGGTGTCCCAGCCCCATCTTCTCTGTCCTGTCCTCTCACAGCTTGGGGCCAGATTTGTTTTGGCATATGAGGTGGGAAGCAAATAGCAGCGATGCGGCACTTTCCCAGATTTCACCATAGTAAGGGCCCCTTGCATTTTCCAGGGGAGTATTCAAATTTCATAAGTTATAAAACATTAATTAGACATCATTGTTTGTATAGCCAACTCTGTGAATTAAGCTCTCTAAACCTGTAGGCTCTTAAGATCAATTCGGCTCCACCCTAGGCTCTCTCACACACACCCACACACAAAATCTGTCATTACTGCCTTGTAAAATTCTGGGGCTATCTAAACTCACCAGGACCACATGAAGAGAACTCAAGCTCCTGGAAACAGTTGTCCCATTAGATTTTCCAATTTGTTTTCAGTCAACTTTATTCAACCACAATCAGTCTATTTAGTAGATAAGAATACTGTTGCCTATGGCAGGATTGGTGCTAGGGCATCAAACAGTTTTTTTATGAGCAGTTTCTTAAGAATGGGACTTCTGAGTTCCCGCCTGCACTCTTCAACATCAGACAGAAAACAGGTCAAGCTGTGTTTGGAAATGCTGTCTTGAACTCTTCATTCAGAAGGCATGCAAAGCCTTGGGGGAGTCCACTCTTAACCTTGAAAGAGAATATTTCATTACCCAGACTTTGCTGGCTCCTCATCATGGAAAGTTAGATTCTACCCTTAGAGCACCCCCTGAAGCTCAATAAAAAATATCCCTACATATTTACTGTCTTCATGTGCTTTGAGACTGCATGCGCTCATATTGTCTTTCATAATTTCACTTTTCTCACTGTCTGTCCTAGCATATATATATATATGTGATGTGTAGACGTGCTCCTTATTGGATTACCAGTATTATTTTTCTTTTGTTGCCTACTTTGCAATTTTTTTTCTTTTATTTTTTATTTTTTTTTGCATAAATCCAGGAGAGCTCATGAAGAAAAGAATGCCTGAAGACATAAACAAGGGCTTTACAGTGTGGGGAGAACCTGGGAAAGCAAAGAGAGAATGCACACTCCGTTAGTATACTTATTTCAATAGTATTGCTTAAAATACCGCCTAGAACTGAGCTAGTTAATTTTTGCTGGCTTTTTGTTTTGTTTTGTTTATTTTATATTATTTTTGTTACAAAACAAATGAAAAATTATCCATCAAATTGAAAAACAAATTGAAAATCATCACACTACTGAAGAACTGAGTTAAACAAAAATACCTCTGAAAACAATTACATTTTGGGAGTGGGAGTAAGTAATTTTAAAAAAAAAATATGCTTGTTCTCTTAATATAAAAAATCCTCTTTTGTGCAAATGACAAATATATAGGGTTTTTACTATTTAAAATAAGAACCTGAGCTCTACATGCACATATGTAGACAGCTGTGTGCCTTGTTCCCAAGACTGCCACTGTGGACACTATGAAAAATAGAGAGGAAAGCATGCAGGAAGCAAGTAAAATCATGCTACATGTACATACAGTATGAAAACTAATCTTTTTCCTCAGCTTCACAGTGCTGTGTCTTTCTCCTTTATGCATTTTTATTAAGCTCTCCGGAAAAGCCATTGCTTTCAGTTGATCTTTATGTTAGTGAACACATTCTCAGAGCTTAATAGTCAGGGAGGCTGTGCAGATTTGTGGCTYACAGTGAGAGGGCAGCTCAGTAGGGGAGTGTGTAGAGATGTGGAAAAGCTCAGACACTGAAAACTCTGTGGACTGGGGATGTGTGAAGAGGCTGCATTCTTAGTTTACATTTGGGTGGATACAATATTGAAGAAAATATCAAAAAATTCTTCGTGTGCTGAAAGATGCGGAGATGTTGAAATGGAGAAACAATGGTCTAGCAAGAAGAGGAAAATAAAGATTTTTGCTGGAGTACTTATGAAACTGTTAATGTTGTACAAAAGTCTTCTTAAAATTTGTATTTTTTGGCAGGTTTTTCCCATGTTATTGCAGCATGGACACCATCAGTAGAAACACAGGCTTTCTGTGTATTTCCTAGTTGAATGAGAAAAAAAATCCTCTTTCCCTTGTAAACAAAAAGGTTATTCATGTCCCTTTCCATGGTTTCAATAGAGAAATGGCCTCATCTTACCTGTCTTTGGAAGACTACACAAAAATTCTGCTCCTGGGAAGCAAAGGCAGCAGCACTGCAAAATGTTCTACCCTGAGACATGTTCATGTTCCAGAAACACAAAACCACAGGAGATTCAAACTGCATCTGTATTGATCCTGATGGCATCAGTCAGCCTCTCCACACACAGGGCTTCCTAATAGAAAACTGCTGAGAAACATCAATGAAGTGAAACAAATTTTGTTCCACTGTCATTTTTCAGAAAAGGAAGACGGACTGCAACACAGTAGGAAAAAAAAATTGGTGAAGAAAATTGAAACAGACCCAAAGATGTAATTTTTTTTCATATTTTAGACCCGAACTCTATCATTCAGTTTGACAGTTGTACTCAAATAAAGCAAAGAAAATTTCTTTTTAACCCTCATAACCCTCACTGATCTAAGACCATCCTTGCCCACAAAAAAAAAAAAAGTCTCAGAAAATCTTCAGAGGCAAAATGCATCAAGAGGTCATACTGTTATTTAATGTCTTGTATTACCTTATCACAACATCATAATAAATCCAGGAAGTGTGGTCATATTCAGGACTCAGTAGTGTGAAATCAAAGTTCACATCACAGTCTCTCAGCCGTGCTCTCCTCTGCACCTGTACCAGTAAGCTGACATGCTTTGCAAGGCAGGCTTTAATGATTACAGGGTGAAGAGAAAGCTCAACAACAGAAACAAATTGTGGAGTGGATTTTGTAGTATTTCAAGAGGCAGGAATCTCTGAAATTCAGTCCTGCTATCATTGTCTGACACTGCCTCAAATCCTCTTAGTCTCCACTCCTCAGATCTGAAGATATATATAAGTGGTCAATGTAGAAATTGCAGGAATGGTTATGTGGACAGCTAAACAGATGAAGAAGAAGGGAGTTCTTCAGCTAGGTTTTGTTGTGTTARTTTTTCTGCCTTGTTACTGGACCAAGAAGCAAGATAGGCTTGGCACTGTGAGAGGAGTAATTTAGGAAGTTAAAGTTGCACAGTTCCTTTGAACACAAGCGTGATAAATTTAATGAGATTTTTATAGGTGGTACGATGTGCAACCCCCAGCTAGGAGTAAATCTGTCCAGCTCCTCAGTGCTTTTTACAGACAGCATGCCTCTTCCCTGGCTCATTCCACAACGGCCTCAGTGCCTATCTACACTAAACTCTCTACAGTAACGCAGGTTATTTTTCAGATCACCTTCAAGCTCAATACAGAATTCTAGCCATGCTTGCACCTTAAATTTGCTATGTTCAGAAATAACTAAAACGGGAATTTCTGAGGAATACAATGCTTATGACAGTATTGGAGAAGGCGTTTGTAGGCAGGTGCTAGATAGGCATTTTTCATGATAATTAAAATCTTATTTCATATTTGAAAATTAAAATTCCTTTTACCTTTGAAACTTATCATATAGATACAATGTCTTGTTTCATTCTAAACACCCATTCTGGATGCAACACTGCATGATAAGAAGCCTGTGAAATATCTCTCCATTCCTTCAGAAAAAGAAAAAACAAAAGCGAACAGATCTTTATGGGACATGAAAAACTCTCATATGCTGTGTGAAGGTCCTGGCACAATGACTTTTTTTCTAGCCCTTTCTTTTTTTAACCCAAGATAGGAAAACAAGCCCGAGGTAAATTGTTGTTCAGTGGAACTGGATTTTGTTTTCAGCTCTGAGTGTTTTTCTATTAGTCTCTCTTAGTGCTTGACTGCAGGTGCTGTGTATGCTCATTTTATCTCTCCATGTGCTTAGCTGCAAGCTTGAAAATCTTGATCTAGACACATCTCTGTCCCTGCAGCATATTAAAAAGAGTGATTGCCAGTGGTCTAACTTTTACCTTTTTTTTCCAATAGGGAGAGTGACAAGGGAAGTGACACAGTGAAGAGTGAGAAAGAGCAAAGAAAGCCGGAAAGAAAGCCTACCAATCTTACTCTTAATCTGGAACTGATGTCCAAACAAATGTCTGGTGAGTGAAAGGGATAAGGTTTGCCATTTCACTCCAACTCTAGTTGTGCTGTAGCCTGCTTCAGTGCTGTGATGTGTGGGTTCACACTCCCCACAGCCCTACATTTACAGGAATATCTGTCTGTAAGCATCAGTTTCCTTGTCAAAAACACACATTTGCTCTGTGTTGCAGTGAGAGTGGGCACTGGCATCTGAAAAGAGTAAAATCGTCTCTTTGGCACATAACATCTTGTGGTTTTTCCCATTAGATAGTATTTAAAGTGTTTTCCCTCCACCCATCCATCTAATTCTGCTTCCTCTTTTAGCACTATTATTTTCCCCATTATAATGACTAGCACTATGAAACCTGGCAACAAGGTTGTTTTTACCAGTGACGGCCCATAGGAATTTCCTTGTGACTCCTGGAAAAATTTGCAAAAAAAGKTTTTTTTTTTTGTGAGACTTAAGTTACAGCTAACCTGGTTGCCAGCAGAGGTGCTGCAGAGAAATAACAGTGAAAAGCACTGTCTTATGTTACTTTATGTCCTGAAGCAATCAGAGAGCTTCAGAAAAGATTAAGAGACTTTAACTCCAGAGGATTGGAGATTAAACTGTAAAAGCTCTGGCACATGGTATCTGTTTTGCTTTGCATATGACCCTCACTTCTCATAGCATTTAATACCATTGAATGGTTATTTTCTTTAAAACTATCTTAGAGACACATTTAGAGTATTGATATCTGTAGGTGAAATTCATGTCCCAGTTTCGTCACATTACAAAGAGCATGATAGCAATCTTGAAGTCAGTGTTATTTCACCTATTTGCCATTAAAAGTAAGCATGTCCACCCTCCAGATTATTTGCAATTTTATGTGTCAGAAGATAACTCTCAGGAAAAGCACTAACCAGAACAGGAGCAAAACAAGACTGATAGAATCACCACCTATTACTTGAATTCATCTCTCCTAATTGTCCTGGTTTTAACTGTTTCTACTCTGACAGTTATTAATTATACAATTTTAGATTTCTAAATTTCTAAGTTTAGTGTCTACATAATATTTTGCATTGTTGCATCAAGTAGTTTTATCAGGAAACATGGAGTATTTGAAACTATACTGCAGATGTGGTTCTATTTGTTTTGGTAAAATGTGTATTTCTTTTGTAAATCCATTCATCCATTTTGGTTTTAATGAAATATTTTTTTAAATTCCTTCAAGAAAAGAGTTTATATTTAGGATACATACATAAGGGGTTATCTTGTGTGTTTTTCCTTTGATGGAAATCATTCTGATACTCAAAAGACATTTGGTGCCCCTATCTGACCTGGATACTGGAAACTGTGTGCTTTGCCTCCCGATTTTACTTTCTCCAGTTTGCCATTCCCTTCAGACTCTTACTATCAGTGATATGAAATGCTGTGCACTAATAGGTATTGACAGGTTCTGATTAAAATTCATTTCACATTGCCTGCTATTACTTCAAAGGAACAAAGATCTTTTTTTGAAAGAAAAACTAAGTTTTCTTTGAGGTGCTGAGCATGAAAACTCTGTTTGATAAGCAACATCTGATGATTCCTCTCTTTTCAACTCAATGACTGGTCACTACTGAAAACCTGTAAAAGCTGGATTTTGCTTTTGTCACATCCAGGTGCTACTGACAGCTAACAAACTGCTATTTGGAAAGCAGTGCTTATCCTTACCAATTTCTTTAGGCAGAAGAAATAGAAAAAAGGTACCACAGCTTGAGGCATAGAATTTATTTTCAGGCTAGCTCTGTATATTTTGACCCAAGGGAAGCTGCTTCATTTCAATGCAATTTTCTTCTGTTCATGGTCATTTAGAACCTGGTAGTTAAATCTCATTCCGCTTTCACTCTGCTTGCAAGCTGCATGTAAACTTCCAGTAATTTTTGCCTCCCTTTCCTGATTCTGAACAAGTCCAAGTCAATTTGCATTACAGGCACATGGGACCTAAACAGAAGACAGTACAAAAACTTGCCATCTGAAACTGAACTGAACCAAGTAAATCCAAACAGAACACTTCTCTTGAATTTGCTTCCTTACCTCAAACAGTTTTGATCAATTTCCAAGAACCAAATTGCAACCACAGATTTTAACTGTCAATCCTGGTTTCAGTCACCAGGGTCATGTGGAAAATAAAAGCATAGATCCTTGGGTCTTATCTCTTCCTTGGACTAGCTCTCTTCTGATTTCTCTGCATTCTATTACTGCTGTCATGTAGTACGCAATGCTGAGAAAGACAGCTGAGAAAAGACCCCTTTTTAAAAGTGATACTGTGTTCAGGAAAGATGTCAGTCCTATATTTTCCAGGTTTGCCAGAGAAAAGTAACATATTACTAAAACATTATATAACTCATGGGTTAATTAAAAAAATATATTATTTTGGCCAGTCTCCAAACACTTTGAAAAAAATCTCAGCAATAAAATATATAGTTCAGACCTAGTTTCAGCGAAAAGTTCTCAACACTGCCAGTCTTCCCCGGCACCCAGCCAGCAAAGGCAACTGTTGTTGTTGGCACACGGTTTGCACATGGTGCAAACAGACCTCCCACTGCGATCCTCCAGCCACCACAAAGATGGTCTATCAAGTCTGATTATCCCAGGCTCTCACCAGTAAAAATGGTACCTCCTCCTTCCATGGGACCCACTAAACTCACAGGTCCCAGAAAGTGGCACTTCCACAGTAAGAACAAGCAGCCTCAGTCTGTACCAACCCTTAGCCTGTGTCAGCTCCTAAATGCTTATTGCCAGCCAGCACATGAGCACTGGCAATACTGCAAGGATGCAAAAAAATCAGTCCTAGCTGAACTCAATGGTAAAGAATACTAGGAAAGGAGGTGTTTGGGCCATCAGCAGGGCATCAACAGGACTAGAGTTAAAAAATTAGGGAAAAGTAACCTTGGCATTGGTGAATGAGTTCAGGAAAAGTGAACATCCAGGTCATCTGACTCAGAGGTAAACAAGTCTTATGCACAAAGCCCAGATAAGACAAACACCAAGTCTGATGTAGTCAATGAAGATGAACCTATTTTGTGAAATACATCCTTAGAAGCCTTCAGTGCAAAGTCAATGAAGATGAACCTATTTTGTGAAATACATCCTTAGAAGCCTTCAGTGCAAAGTGGCATAAGACAATTTCAGCTTTGAGCTGTTGATTTAAGAAGAACATGTGTTCTGTCTATAAGACTAAGTATGGTTAAACAAACAAAAACCTGGGCAAAATCCAGAACTTTAACACAAGGATATCGCAATGCATGCACAACACCAAGAAGATTAGCACAGAAGTAAGAAGAACAGAAAGAAAAGGGCACCAGCATGGCAGACACAAACTTTCATTGCTGCATGTGTGAGCAGGTTGTGTGTCATAATGCAGTGGAGACTGGGTAGAGGTAATTAACAGCTCCACAACACTGAACAGAATTGCATACAGCCTCCAAGTATGGGCAATTGACTTCATTCTCTGCCCACCTCTCTGTCCTCCCTCCTTCTGAAAAGATGCAGAAGACCATGTGTCCTTGTTCCTTTGACCTGACTCAGTTCTTCACTAAGTTTCATATCTGTCAATTCTTTTTCCTTCTTTCTTGCTGTCTGTAACTTTTTCAAGGGGAGGGGACGAGCTGAGTTCAGTGTAGGCATTACTTGGCTCAGTTATTCTTCCCAAGTCTAGCTGAACTTAGTAGACAAACAAGAGAAAATTACACAGAAATAAATCTATCTTTGAGCACTATTTATAGTGTTTTGCAGAGAAAGAGAAAAGAACTCCACAACTTTGTGAAAGTTGTAAAGCCGGTATGTTTATTACAGCACTGGACGCATGTGGAGATGGCTCTCCTTACAAGGCACGCACACCTCTGAGAACTTCAGGTCTCTTTTTATCCCCCTCCCAAATACATATGCATACAGTTTCACAATAGGTTCATACATATTCATTTTTACGGATTTCGTATGACATTTGCCACTAGTTCTTTTTATCAGAAAGAATTTCTAGGTCAGGTTGACCTGCTCTTGCAGCAGTTTGTCTCTCTTTATCTCCCTTATCCTTGTCCTTCATTGGCGTAGTTTTTGCAGTTTTCCCTTTCGCCTAGGCCCCACAGACTCAAGATGTACATTTTACCCAAATCAAAATGGATTTCTACTCTGGGGTATTTTTACTCCATCTCAATAGGGAGTGGTTTTTTCTATCCTGTGGGACACTAACCTGTTTCATGCCAGGATGAAACCTCACATGAAAAAAAAAAAATTAAAAAAATTTCAAAATTATTAGATAACTGTATTTTTAAAGGGAAAATAGGAAATCACACTTCATGTCTGCAAAGACCTCTTTTATTCTAAGTAACTACTAGCTCATTTATGATACCTAGCAGTCCGGTGACCTTGCTATTACTTAGTCCCTAATCTGAACATACTTCAGTCACAGAAATGGCCTGGGCACTGAAACACGCAAAAACATTCACAAAGAGAAAAGCAGTAGCAGCAATTCTAAGCATGACTAGAGTCACTGGTTCATTGTTAAAAATAATATAAACCACTAGATTAATATCAATAACAAAAAAAAGTATTGTGCATGTTCACACTGAATTTTGTGACACTCCAGCTGACTCCATTTCTTCCTCTTTGCTGAACATAAAAATAATTTTTGAAATTAAGGGGCAAGTCATATGCAGAAAGGGCTATCAGTAGTGGGACAAAATAATGAGGATAATGTATCATTATGGTAATACARAGGAAATAAATTCAGTTCTTTTGGTTTTGAAGAAATTCAAAGGACTGAAAAATGAAATCATAAACTTGTACCTGGACAAGTTCAGTGATGTCATGTGCTATGCCACAGGACCCAGGCAGTACCTCCTGCATTATGACCTCCCTGAACTTGTTCTGTTAATGAAAACACATCTTCCATTAACAGCTCAGGCTCCCTTGAGGCAGCACAAGTGTTGAATCTGCTCAGAGCTCTTTGACTGAGCTATCTAAAGCATATGCCTTGCAATTGTCATCCACCTTTGCTGCACCATCATCCATCGTAAAACTCTCTGACTCTACGCAAGCCGACAGTTTAAAAGACCGAAATTGACAGACAGTCAGCATTCACCTTCTGTCCTGGATAGACTAAAATTGACATTCCTATGGTCTATTTCAAGAATAATATAGATTAAGTAGGAGAGATGTAGCCAGAAAGTATCATAATCACAGTATCATAATTACCAAGGAAATGCTGTAAGCCTGCTGGTTCACTTACTAACAGCCCATTTCTCCAGCACAGGCATACTTCCCACAACTGGCAATGACCCGAAAGCTGTGCCAGCTTTATTCAGCACATAACACGGCAGAAAGAAATCATGTGGGGAACCATAGGAACAACTGCATCTTAGCTGCACATCCCAGTGCAACTTTAACAAAAGGTGAAAAAAATACCTTTATTTTGAAATATTTGGTAAGATAAACATTTAACAAACCAAGGCTGGATTTTATAAAGTCTGTTTGCCACACATTTTCCTGCACTTGAATCACAGGTGTCCAGATTACAGCTTATTAGTTGCTCCTCAATGTTGCAGTTATGGGTGATTGGGTCAGTTCATATGGATAGCAAATCTAGCAACTATGCCTGCTGCCATTCCCATTTATTACACCTCATTTTACATTGCCACGATTCTGTACAAGGCCTTGAAGGTGCCTTCTAGACAAAAGCCTCATTCACCTCTTGCAAGAGTTGATAAACACCTTTCCAACTACCTCTGCTTCCTCCTGACCCGATTAGCTCTATTTGTCAGAATGAGATTCCTTACCAGAAACACCAAAGTGGTATTAAAGAGGTGGATTGAGAGAACAATAGGAATGGCAAAACATGTGAAAAAGGGACCAAAAGGGAAAAGACAAGGTGGTAAGGATTTAAGATCTGGCAACTGAGCAGGCCCTGCTGCTGACTGAGAAATATTCACTCTGCTGCTGACTGAGAAATACTAATCAGCAGCTGGGATAAAGTCATCCAAGGTAGCTTTGTTTCCTGCATTTTATTTGCCAGAGTAACCACATTAACATGGGTCAAAGTTACAACACCAATAATGTCTAGCACATAAACCATCATCTAACTGCCTGACTTGCTTATTAACATCTGTCATTCAAAAAGTTCTTATTTGAACTCTGCTGCAGTCAGTTCCTCATCAAGGCTTATTTTTATAATTAGATTCTTAAATAGCATGAAAAAATAAGATTCCTGCAGGATTTTTAGCTCAGTGATGACTCATAAGAGGATAGTAATACTGCTAGCTATTTCAGTATATTAAATACAATCTCCTAAATGAGCAAAACCAAAGTTAAGACCGGAAAACCATCTATGATAACAGCTTTTCACAAAATGCTGATCACTGTTATTATATTTGCATCTCTGTGCATCAAAATATATGTAATACTTGAAACAAAAACCYAAACCAAATAAATAATAGCGTGTACTTAAACATGCTTACAGAATTATGGGGCTCTGAAAAATGACATGCTATTCCACTACTAGGTATAAAAAATCCCAGCTGTTTGATACTGTGAGGGAAATATGTTGGTTTTACATTTTATAATTTCAAACCCTGTTGTCAGCAGGTAACTTATGCTACTTTATATTCCACTCATCACAGCCCACTATAATTCCTTATGGCAGGACCAAGTAAAATATATCTCTCTCTGCTGACACTACTTATTGTTTTTTGTCTCCTATAAATGATTTGTGGCTGTGTTTTCAATTTTTCTAAGAGTATTTCCAGAAGCTTTAAAAAGAAACAGTACATTCAGCAGAGCAGGCATACCAATATTTTAGGAAACAGAAAAAACCTTTGGTTCATTGTCTGACCCTGCCTAATTTTCCTCCTGCTACTTCTTGCCATGGTCCCCTTGGCCCCTCTTTTCTGTTCAGGCTCATCAAGTAGTCATGGAATCCATTAAACTACTTGCTTTAGGCTATTTAAGCACTGTGAGCGCTGCTCACTGCAGCCCATATGTCACACACTGAAATGAATCAAGAATCAGTTTTTCTGTTTCTGTATAATGAAATGTTGGTTAGSCACGCCTATGTCTCATCAGTGGAGGAAGGAAATACCACACATGGTGAAAACAGCCATGAGCATGAAAAGGGCTCTCTTTCATCTCGATACCTTAAGCTAGTTAAAAGACTCCATTTGCAGTTTCTAGCTTCAACCATTTTCAAACACTTCTTTCACTACTAAGGTATTGAATTGCAGACCTCTGCTTGGGTTTGGCAAGGCTCTAAGATAGTGCAAAAGTCTGTTTACGTACCAAGAAGGCCCACTTGATTTGAAGCCAAGAAAACTTGCTTGTGATTTTTTTCTGTCACTTTTAACACTGGAGTACTTTTAAACAGCACTTTTGGTCAAATACTGTAATTTCACAGAATCATAGAATCCCAGTTGCAAAATCACAGAATGGTTGAAGTTGACACTGTCCTCTGAAAGTCATCTGGTCCAAATCCCCTGCTCAACATATAGCTGTTTGCACAGAAACTTGTCCCGGTGGCTTTTGAGTATCTCAGAGGATGAAGATTCCATAACCTCTGTGGACATCTGGTGCCTGTGCTGTCACCCTCACAGATAAAAAACAGGCTTGCAATGTTTAGAGGTAGTGTCCCATGGATCAGTTTGTATCCATTGCCTTCTTCTGTTCACTGAGCACCTCTGAAAAGAGCCTGGCTCTGTCCTCTGTGCACCCTTCTTTCCTAACCTTGCACATATTGATGGGATCCCCCTGTGCCTTCTTTTATTCAGCTCCAACACTTTCAGACTGATACATGAGGGATCTTTCAGCTCCTTGTCAAGCCTGTGGCCCTTCCCTTTGGTGAAGCCATGCTGACACCTCCTGATGACTTTGTTGTGGTTTTGTGTCTGGAAACTGTTTCCACAATTAGCTCCTCCAGCTCCTCCCCAGAAGCCAAGGCAAGGCTGGCTCATCTGTAGTCCTCTGGGTCATACTTAACTTTCTTGAATATAGAGGTGACACTATGACATTTTGTTTCCTCCGGTCTTTGCATACTTCTCCCAGCTGCTGGGACCTATCAAAGATTGTTGAGTGTCCCTGCAATGATACCTGCAAGATGCCATGGGTACATCCCATGAACCCATGGATTTACATATGCCTGGTTTGCTCATAGTCTCCAATCTGATCCTTTTCCACCAAGAGTATTTCTTCCTTCTTGCAGAGAATCTGGCCTTCCTAAAGACCAGTCTTTCTGTAAAGTCYGAGGCAAAGAAGGCAGCTCAGCCTTTCCCATGTCTTGTACAAATAACTCCACTGTCTCACTGAGTAGTGGGCCCACATATTCCCTAGTTTTCCTTCTACCTACTTACTAAAGCACTTTTTGTACTTTAGTACTTACTAAAGCACTTTTTGTTGTCTCTGATGACCTTGGCCAGGTTAAATTCCTTTTAACTTTCCTAGGTCCATCCCAGGATGCACAGGCAGGGTTTTACTCATCCTCCCATGTTACTTATAATTCTTTGACCTTTTTTATGCTTCCTTTTTTGTCTTTGAGTTTGGCTAAGAGCTTTTTATTCATACACACTGGCCTCCCATCTTTTATGCTTGCTACAATGGAAATGAAGAATCCATTGTGCATTGCCTGAAATGATAAAACATTTTCCAAAATTTTCCATGACAATATTCTAGGTCACAAAGAAAGCTTCTTCCCTTAAACCATGTTCATTTCAATATATGACCTAATGGAGACCAGACAATTGGTTGATTTAAACACCATTATTACCTATGTAATTAGACTAATATTTATGGAACTAATTTATCAGGGTTCACAGCAGGTTTCAGTACCTAATTGAAAAAAAATAAATAAAGAAAAGCATTACCCCTACAAAGGAGAAATTCAAGCAACTATTTTGCCAACATTAGAGACATTATCAGTGTCATGACCTTTGGCCTTTGATACTTTCAAGAGTTGTCCCTAAGGAAATCATCTGCTGGAATGTTAATCTGTTGCTTCTCTGACCTTCTACACATGTACCACATTATTATTACAACCACATGCTTCCCTTTTCATGCTGTCATTTTGACAATGGGGCCAATGGGCAATTCATCTCCAGATCAGATAGATGCAAGAAAGTGGATACTAGTAAATGAAATTAAATTGAGAATGCATTTCTAAAATCACAGTAAGACTGCTTTTCAGAAAGAGACCCAGCTTTCTAATTATACACTACGTGAGGTAAAAAGTATGTGGCACACATATAAGAATTATTTAGAAATAATGTACAGAATGATCACAGCTCTGGCATTTCTTTCAAGCTTTTCACAGCTTGTTCTTTGAACATACATTTCCCTTTGAACAGCATCTAGGGAGATTTGTTACTTGATTTTTTCCAGCTCCTATCATAGCTCATTCTTTCACCTGACATTTGTTTCATCTGCCAAACTTAGCATGACTGGCACTACCTCAGTGTGCCTTAAAACAAAAATAACAACAAGTTTTAGCACAGGAATTGTTCGAAAATAATGACTTGCTAACAATCAGATATTGTGTCTTTTATTTCCACTTAGAAGCGCACAATATTCCCGTCTCACAAGCCTCCTCATAATGACTCCACCGACAGAAACATCTATTTGCCCTTTCAGAGGTAGCAGCAGCAAAGAGAAAGGTACATATCTGTGCTAGCCACACCTAAAATTAGTTCACTTCTTGAATTTCCTGTGTGCTCATGAACTGCATCAACGAGCAAGTGTGCTGTAGTAAAACTCGATTTTTATGAAAGATTTCAATATTTTACTCTGGTTTGATTTTTTATTAACTTCACCTCATTTGAGATATCAAATGTTTTGCTATTTCATTGTCCAATAAGAGCTGCTTTTGGAAGTCTTCCAGATATTTGGTAGCCTAGGACAACAATCTGAAAATATACCTAATAGCATAATTGAATTGTATAGTTCGTTTTAATTGTATGCTCTACAGTTTTGAGTTCTAAGCCCTTAAGCCTAAGGGAGGTTTGGTCCCCAAAGTTATTCAAACACTTCTGGCCACTAGCATAGCAATCATACATATCTCCCCAGTTTAAACTACATTGAAAAGGCTTGTTTTGAAACWGTCATTACAGAGGAAAATTATCAAAATGTAGTTCAAGTCTTTATTTTCTAAAGTGATACAAACATTWAAAGTAACTTTTAGGCTTTTTCCCTCTAAAATAAAAGCTAAAATGTTTTCTAAGTCAAAATTAAAATAATCTTTTCAGGCCTTTTATTCTGAGATCACAGTGATGAAGGAAAAAAGACTTCTTAAGAAAAGAATGGAGGATTAAAGGTCAGCAGATGACAGAGTTCAAATTATATTTCCTGGGCAAGAAAAAGGTGCTGCAGAACAATGTCAAGAATGCTGGGCTTTTGTCTTACTTTTAAAAAAACACTTCAAATAAAACATGCCTACTGTAGCTCCAATAAAGTGGAGTGACATGTTAAATTATTGAAAATGCAATCTCAGATTTTGAGGCTTGAACATACTAACAGGCATTTCAGCATTTTKTTAAATTTCTCGAAGCTTCCTGTTAAGCAAAGAGGTAAGAAATTTTAAAGAATCAAAGATATGTCAAAAAATGCATGACAAATCTACAAACCAAACTTAACGTTCAGACAACAATTTGGGGATCAGAGAAGTCTTTCGTCTGAGTCGACCTGAAACTTTAAGCAAGATTAGTTTAAAAATAACCATTTAGAAAAGATTGTTTAAATGCTGTTCTGTGGACGTGACCCAAACTCCAGTATCCATTTACTGGATTTATCCCTTTCACTAGTGATAGCATTAGAATTAAAATGGTGTGGAAAATTATGACAAAGTAATAAAGTGGACCTTAGGTAGAAAGAAGTTCATAACAAGCAAAATGCATTTGAAAAAAGTACATCTTTTAAGGTTTAGAAATGACAGATAAAAACATTCATTACAGCAGAAATTTAAATTAAAAATAAAATTTTTAGGGTATTGCAGTCTTGTCCCACGGCCACAGGAGCTGACAGGCCAGCTAGCCGCTCCCTGAAAGACCGGTGGAGACCACGAATCCCGCCACTCCCAGGTTCTCTACAAGAAGCTCGAGCCGTGGCTCCGTCTGCGGCGTGGTGACGCAGGCGAGAGCAGGACTGCGAAGCACTGAGGTGAAGGAAGGAAGGAGTGGACACTCGTATGGATGCCAAGGCCTTTGCCCAACCCGGGCGGGGCCAGTGACGGTGTCAGGGAAAAGCCGTTAGGGAGGCACTGATAAAGGGGATGGGGGTAATGGAAGGAGACACGAGGGACCAATGAACGAAGCCCAGGGGAGGAGCGAGGGACACAACTGAACCAATAGGAAGAGCCCAGGGGAGAGAAAAGGCTCAGGGGACAAATCATATGTTAGATAAGGGAAGATTGACATAGAAATTTCTCGAAAGGAAAGGGGGTGGTTACAATGATGGACAGGTAACTGGCGGGAGGAACAAACCATTAGGAGGGAGAACATGGGGGGAACCAAGGGTCAAACCAAAATCTTAACTTATAAAAAATAACCAACTTTACAATAAAACCCATACAGGACACACAATGCTACAGGGTATAACAAATTTTAGCCCATACCAATTTTTACCTTGCAAAGATAAGAAAATCCCTAACCACAAAGCTCAGTACAAAATAATAAATCTTGCCCAAAAAATAATTAAATTATTAGGAGGAAAAAATACTGAAAAATTTGATAATGTGGTCATTTGGCATAGCATTAAGCAGTGGCAGCACTGGCAAGAATACAGTATGTCCTGCATCCAGAGAAACAGAAAGTGAAAAATTATTAATCAGGGACTTCTCTCTGAAACTGGAAAGGATGTCATACAAACTATAAATTCATAAAGTCTAAACCTCTRCGTTTTGAAGAAAATTGACTGAGAGCCTATTTAAGGGTAAAATAGTACAAGAGCAGGATAAGACTAATTCTGAAAGGTCAAATGAACAGAGTTTAAAAAAGAAATCCCGTCAGGGTCCTTTTGAGATCAGTTGTTTGTGCTTTAAAGGGGTTGCTAGCAGTAGCTTAGCTTTTCTTGAGGCATATGAAAAGTGAATCAAAACCAGATCATTAAGTGGTGTAACAACAGAGAATGGGGCAACTTAAGACTGTGAACCAAGAACTAATGAAGGAAGAAATATACAGCAAATGAGGCACATAGAACTGATTTTCTTTGCCATGGTTAAACTACATAAGACTTCTCAGGGTCAGACAATGAATACAAATAAACAAGAACAGGATTGTATGAAAAGAACAATAATGCAAAATACTCAAAGAATCATAATTGAGACATGAGAAGTGTTGTGTGTTTTTAGAAACCTTTAAAAATTACAAAATTTGGCTATTAAATTTCTGACAGTGTTCCCAGGTGTCAAAGAAGGCCAGAAGTGTCCTGGCATGGGTCAGTAATCATGTGACCAGCAGGACAGGGCAGTGAGTCTCCTCTGGTCCTTGGCACTGGTGTGACCACACCTTGAGGGCTGTGTTCAGTTCTGGGCCTCTCACAACAAAAAGGACATTGAGGTGATGGAGCAAGCCCAGAGAAGGACAGGGAGCTGTTGAGGGGTCTGGTGCACAAGTCTGATGAGGAGCAGCTGAGGGACATGGGGGTGTTCAGCCTGGAGAAAAGGAGGCTGTAGAGGAGTGACCTTATCACTTTCTACAGCTACCCAAAAGGAGGCTGTAGTGACATGAGGGTTCTCTTCTCTTCTCTTCTCTTCTCTTCTCTTCTCTTCTCTTCTCTTCTCTTCTCTTCTCTTCTCTTCTCTTCTCTTCTCTTCTCTTCTCTTCTC
>JACDOX010000249.1:50673-90254 GCA_014549065.1 Cardinalis cardinalis | reverse complement strand
CTCTTCTCTCTTCTCTCTCCCCTCCCCTCCCCTCTCAGGTAAAAAGTGACGGAATGAAAAATGGCCTCAAGTTTCTCCAGGGAAGATTTAGGTTAGATATTAGGAAAAATTTCATTCCCAAGGATCTGGTCAAGAATTGGAACAGGCTGCCCAGGGTTGAGACAACATACATAAGTCGAGGTATTTGTATGTAGATGTGGTGTTTAGGGATGTGGTTTAGTAGTGGACTTGGAAGGGATAGGTTAATGGTGGGACTTGATGATCTTAGGGATCTTTTCCAACCTAAATGATGCTACAGTTCCATGGCACTGGAGCCTTTAAAACTCATCTTCCTAGGCTTTTACCTGCAAGTCAGAAACACATTTCTAAGAGAACTGAAAGACAATTTTAAAATGCAGATTACACTAACCCAAGATCTGAAGTTTTCAGATGTGCTGGTAGCAGAACAGATTTTTCTGGTGGCTGGACTCTGGGGTGAATTGCACATGCCAGATTTCATTGCAGTTACTGCTGGGTAGCCCTTCTGCTAGGGGATGACTGCTGTCCCCACTGAGCCCTTACTCTCTTTCCACCTCCCTGATGACCTTCCCATCTCCTACCCAAGGGTGCTTGTGCTGGAAAATAGAAACATCTGACCTGAAGATGGAAAGGAGGTACCATGCAGCACAACAAGTGTTAGCTTGGAAAAGAGGATAGAGTAGGAAAAGGAAATCCCAATAACAGCATCAGAAAGAAATGCTCCCTGGAGGCTGGCACAAGCTTCTCCCCAAAGACTGCAGAGAACAAGCCTGCACTCTGCTCAGTCCTTTGTGGTAGTCAGGGACAGGCATTTCAGAAGATTTCGAGATGTAACGGAGAGGAATATTACAGAACGCTCCCCCCCTAATCCCCAGAGATAATGATCACCCTTGGAATGTATCCAAGCATGTAGCCCCCTCTAACATAGAGATGCCTGTAACTTTCCACTCCTTACTAACCTTAGAAGGTAATGCATGGCCCCTCCTGACGTAGAAGGACCCTCAGTCTATATAACCCCTTGAGATGAGATAATAAAGGCCTTTAACCGTCCACCACATTGGTGTCAGCGTCTGTTATTGGCCCGAGTGACCCTGGAGAGTTTGGGGGTCGCCGTGCTGCTCCTTGAAACCAGGTCGCCCGCCTTCAGCAGAAGGCGACAGTCCTTACTCTCTTTGTTGGCTCTATAGCAGTTTTTCTTGGCCACTGGAAGAGTGGTGTGGGGTGAAAAGCTTTTTTTCTTCCCAGCTCTCTAGCAATACYATGAGGATGGGAGGAATGTGTTCAGACTTGCCTCACTAGGATCAAATCAGAGCGTAAGAAAGAAAGCAATGTCCTAAATGCTTGTACCTCACTGCTGTCTTTTTTGGTGCTACCTTGGAGAAAATCATGCTTAGACGGCTTCGGGACCAGATCTACAGCCCCCATGCAGGACAGGAGCCCTCTCAGTACAGGCGGTACCCTTCCAGTGTTATTCCAGTATTAAAAATGTGCAAACGTGCAGCTAGAACAATCTACATCACCTGAACAAAACACTGATGAAAGGATTGAAATGCATTTACCACACATAACCTCCCAATTCCTCCGCATAAAAGGAAATAACACACATTGTAACACAGTGTGTTACATTTCATTGAAGTAAACAAACACATCCAGACACCCCTGCTTTGACCTTTTTTATGTCTGGGACAGCTCTTCCACTGCCTATGGCTGTCTCTCCTAAATAATAGGTAGTTATTTTTTATCTCTGCTTTGCCTCTGCACATTGTTCACTGTGAGGAAGATGCTCCCAAAAAAGTGTGCAAGCACTCTGTAAGAAGCTACCAGATAGTCCCTAATGCATTACCCCAAAAAACACATACAACATCTTTCTTGTGGCTTTTTACTTTTCCTCTGGTGTCCCAGGGGACTACTTTGCAGTTATTTCCACCTAAACTGTTAATGGTATTCCTACTTAATTACTGGGCTATTTATCCACTATATATATAACCAAACCACTCCAGCTGTCAGATTGAATGCAGAATATTTGCTTCCTGATGCTGCTGCTGATCTACTCATTTGAGGACATTGGTTGCTTTAATACCTGTGTAGGTTCTGTATTCCCACTGTGCACATTTTGTTCATGGAAGAGCTGGCATTTATTTTTGTCCCTGAGAAAGGTCATAACTCATGAATCACAGGAATAATTAAGAAAAATTAAAGTATTTTTCCCATAGCACAGATGGTAAGGGTCCTAAACTTATTAAAGTATATGAWCTATAAAAAAATGACATTTCATAAAGCAACTACTTATAAAGATGATTTTTTTCAATAATTTTTTTTGCAAGAGAAGTATAAGTTAATATCTACAAAAATGCCAATCATCCCCTTATTTAGGACTTGAGAAATTACTTTCCAAGTGGGTTTTTTATAATGCCAGAAGACAAAAAGGAAACATGAGTTACTAGTGAAGTGTGATACAATTATGCTGGAATCAAAGTATGTTTATGTCACATTTCAAAGTAAAGCTTTCAGACAGATATTGACATCATTTCAAGCAAAATACCAACAGTGATTGTCTGGCTTTCAGTCTTAAAACATACTTGCCATACTTAGCAAAAAACTAAGAGGTGAATAAAAAAATGGAGGTGAATGAAAACAAAAGTGCATAAACACTGTTTCAGAAGGAAGAAAAATTAGTGGTATAAGGAAAAAATAGTTCAGCATTTTCATCATGTGCTATCTTGGCAATTATACCATAATATCTGTTGTGTGTGTCAAAGAATTCAGCATAATTAGTTTTCTGCCCTGACCCATAAAAGTGAATGCATTTATTCACTGATTTGAAGTGAAATAAATGTTTAACATCTTTGCTGGAATGAACTTTTTAAGGCAGATCTCAGTTTCAATGACATGAACAAAAAACTTTGCATTTTACTTCAAAAATTAGGAAATTTATTTGTCTTGCTGGTAACCATGTTTTGAAGCAATGTCACTTTTATTACTCTCTCTCCCATATTTATGTTTTTACGTTTCCCTTCATCTCCACCTGAGCCACCTGCCTTTTTGTGTGATGTATCTCTGATTCAGGCTTCTTCTATACCTACCAAAGTCTTCACTACATGGGATTTTTAAAGATATCTATTTAAACTTCTGGAAATCTCTGTATAGGGATATTAAATTACATACCTTTGGTATAGTTTAAGCTAATACAAAATACTGCTTACAGAAAATAACAATTCCAACAAAGAAATTGTCTTCCCATGGTATCTCTGAGGAAGCTGTCTTTGAAACATATTTGTGCCAAAAGTGTATTTTCATATCTAAAACCCGCATAACATAAACAATAAATAAACAATATATAACAGAAGACACATTCTTTGAATTTAAATCCTTAAAAAATTAGCAGAAATTAAAAGTCAGAACAAATAATCATTTCAAAGAGCTTGGGGGTAAATTTGTCTTTGTATTGTCCATACAGATCTTGCACTTCCAAATAACAAGCTGCGGGCTTGGATTTGTTTTGTTTTGATGAGTTTCTTGTTGGGTTTCTTGGTTTGTTTGTGTTTCCAGTTTCAGGTGGGATGGTTGGTTGATTGGTTGCTTGATTGGTTTGTTTTACACAGCTTCAGCTGCATACTAAATACAAAACACCACTGTCCTTTTACAAAGCATATTACCACTCCTTCAGCTGGACTAAAATCAGGACGTGAGCTACACTGACAGCACTACTTAGGCCACAGATTACAACAAACAGAAAAGCATGTGCTCGCTGAACCCTTGTTTGAGGAGAGAAAAAAGTAGCTGAATAGTGAGGGTTTCCAACCTCACTCCAATAATTTTGGTTTCCAACCAAAGCAGGCTGAACAAACATAAACTCAGGACTGTGTCAAGCTTCTAATTAATCCAATAATAAAACAACTCTTCAACACACCCTGAAACTCCCTTCACTGCTTTAATATTTTCATGGCAATGTTTTCCTAATAGCTCACTGGAATTTTTCTTGCTGCAGAATAGCGCTGTTGCCTGTCATCCTACCACATCTCTGAGAACAGCCTGTCTCTCTTTTATCTGCAGATTGCAGTGAGATTGTTAGGACAGCAATAAAAGTCTAACATTAGGTTTCCCTTTAAATCTTATGCTGTGTGGAAGAAGTCTCTATCAAAATGGCACCATCCATTTTAAGAATAAATTGGGCAGGAGTAAAATGTAAGAAAAGTAAAACCTACAGCAAGGAAAAGTGGAGCTAAAGATAGACCACACAAAGCAGGAAGAAATCTTTATATCCAAAAACGAAGCAGCTGAGAAAGGGGCTGTAGAGAGGTGCATGTGCTGGGGGACAGTCATCAGTGGGCTGTCAAATAAGAGCAAATGAGAAAGTACAGACAGCACATGCCCTCTGCATAGTAGATGACCCTGTTGCTAATGGCTTCACAGAAGCTGGAGGATTTGAATCTTGTAAGAGGCACATGTATCAGTCATGCCCAGAGGAATTAGGTGTTCTACACATGGATTTAAAACCTTCTATCCCCAGAATATATGAAAGTATCCCAGGCATGTAGTAATAAGTTCATTTTCCTGAGTAAAGCTCTTTCATTCAATTAGCATACTATGGCTACTGCAGACATCGTCTCCAACTCGGAGGAGTGTGACCTTTGCCATGTCAAAGAGTTTTCTACTATTATAAGTGTAAAAAAGATAGCTATTTTAAAAATATGTTCTTCTGGAAGTAATGTTGTTTAAACTGTTAAATAATAATTTCTTCTAAGCAGATCAGATACTTCTGTCCTCTGTACTACTATAAAATCTCTTCTTACAGCATTTCAAAAGCACATACTCTTTCATTTGTAGGTTTAGATTTTCTTCAAAGGGAACCATCTTATTACCTTCCGTAGAGTCAGAACCTTCTAAAAGTGTCTCATAAAAGAATTTGATAAAGATCTAAAGAGAGAGGAAAGCCTTTGATATATAATGAAATAATTTTGAATCATTCTTCCACATGCAAAAGCAAGACGATGTATCTTTTTAAAGAAGAATAATCTACTTGGCACACAGCATCAATATAGAGGCTCTTTTTCCCATTTGCTGCTGAGTTAAAGTAATTGCAGTGGCATTAGTTTACAAAATCAATTACTGATTATTAAAATAAAGTAAAAAATAAATTAAAAACTAAGCTTCACCTCTTTGTTTAAAAATTCCCCCCAAACAATTAAGGATGCAAGTATTGAATTTAAGCAAGGAATATTAATATGCCAAACACAGAAAAAAATGCAACATCTAACAAGAGGAAGAGGGTATGAATATGCCATTTTTGATCTCAGAAGGTGTAAGTTTAGTTTACATGGAGCTTCTTGTCAAATGGACTTTTTCTATACTAGTTTTCATGGACTAGCAGATGGCTGTCAGAAGACTTGAGGGAGACTTTTGAGGAACTGAGCTGCAGATCAGGGAGTAAGTATATTTTCTCATAGAACCCAGCCTGGTAAGATGGGTAGGTCTGTATATTTAATGACACACCACAGACAGACACATCTCCAACAGCCCAGAGTGAGCATTCATGCACTCGTATTCTTCAAGTCTTATAAAAGATACCTGAAACGTTGCTTCGTTACATAAATTTAAGACTAATATTTGTCATCAATATTTTCTACTTTCTATTTCTTCCTTTTTGCGTGACTTCTTCTTGTGTTTCTGCTCACTTGCTCTCTCTTTCAATACAGTCCTCTATGATTATTCCAGTTATTGAATTACGCTTTTTCTGGTACAATTTCATTTGGTAAAAACACAGCATTTTCAATCTAATTTTATTGTTTGAAACTTGTGATTATTTTCACTGTTAGGATAGTCTAAAATTGCATGTGGGTCCCAAATCACACCAATACATAATACAGCACCAAATTTCAAGAGGTTTTCTCTGAGAGACCATCTTTGCTAACTGCCCTCTGCATCATGAGGTTTCTTCAAACTATACTTCCAGTGAATAGGGAAGCACATGAAATTCAGGCAAGTACTACTGCAGGTCCTGATGCCAAAAAACAAGAATGAAGTGCTCACCAAGATAGAAGGCATGATGTTAAGTGCACAATCTAACCACATTCCTCTTGAATTGCAACAAATACTTGAAGATTGCTTTGTCTTCTTTTTCAAGCTTGACTCCTTAATTTGTTATCAACCTCTTCACTGCATCTCTCTCGCTCCCTTCCTCATTCTCTCCCTGTCTCTGTGTTGTGCTGACTGGGCACTCTGCTCTGTTCCACACATTATGCCAGATGAGCAGCACTGATTAGAAACATTGATTATGGTGGATGTCAGAAAGAATCCCAATGTAGCATCAATCCTGATCCTGATCCCCACCAAACGGAGGAGAAAGACAGTGAAGCTGGAGAAAACCCAGCCAAAATTCAGTGACCACTGGTAACTTCACAATATTCAGTTATGTCCAAAAACTTCACTGTTTTGAAATTAGGATATTTCTTCATGTTAAAATCTGTGCTATCTCCGATCAATTTAGATAGAATGAACGATAGAGAATGGAAAAAAATCTTATACTTTTGAGAGTCCTCATAAACTTGCTGCTAGAAACTAGTGAGCTGGACTCCCCTTTTTTTTTAACGGGAGCTTTTAGGATAAGTGTGTAGATCTGTAACCAGTGTTGTGCTGGCTGAAGAACTCTCCCTGACAGCAGACAGGGCTGGCTCAAGACTTTGCTAGTGAAGCTACAGCAGAATTTGTCTCTGCTAATGCAATCTACTGCATTTCCTTGTTACAAGAACTACCTTCTCTACCTGTGGAGAATAATTATTAATGAAACTGCCCTTTCTACCATTAACTGCCTTCAGGTTCTCAGTGTTTTTACCAGGATATCCTGGATAATGCTCACATAAAACCCCATTATGAGCTGTCTTATCAGTGTAGGACATTAGGGAGGGGGTCAGTTACATGATCGAGTTGCCATTGCATGATGAATTCCCTACCAGCCACACTACTGTAATAAGCTATGTGCTGGCTCTTAGCTCACTGCAAGTGTGAGGTAATTTAAATCTCTTCCATTTAAATTTAAGAAAAGGACTTTCACCTTACTTTGCCAGAAGCAAGAAGCAAGCACACAGCCTGGTTCAGCTGATATGCAGGAACTTGACATTATGTTTGTAATTGTGAGAGAAGTCAATGAACTAACATTTATCATGCACAGGAAGGATGAATTTACTTATCCTTCTGTAGTCAAGAGTACTATTTAATACTGGTTCAGAAGGGAGTGATTCCTTCCCAGCCTCTTCCCTTTACTGAGAAAGAAGTCCTACAGCCCACACCTATGTATTTGCAGGGATACAGCACCAAGACCCTTAATTTTTACCTTTCTTCAACTCCAGGAAAAAAGAAAGGATGTATTCCACCAAGCAGTAGTGAGGGAAAGTGAATAAAAGCAAGATATAATTTGGGGGTTTTTTTGTTTATTGTCTTGGAGGTATAGTTAAAATAATAGATTCACTTTATTTTAAAAAAATGCTGATTTTAAAATGCAGTACCATAAATAGAGTCGAATGTACACATTATGTTATAAAATAAGGACTAGGTCAGTACTGAGACCAATGTTTCAATATGAGAGACCTCCAATTCATCTTTTGTGGTTTTACTTCTTCTGGCTTCCTCCTCTTTTACATTTTTCTTTACTTCTCTACATAAGAAAACTTCAATTAATTCGTGATTCAAAAGGGGATCAATTTTCTAACAAGCAGAAGTTTTGAACTCAGTTACGATGAAATTTCTTCTAGTTTACTAGAAGTTAGTATGCATGCCATGCCACTAGAGATTGCCTCTCAACCTTCCCAAAATATTTCTCCTCCATTTTTAAGAATTAGGAAACCAAGAACTTAAAAAGCCAACTGGAAAAACAAAACAAAACAAAACCAAACAGAACAAACAACAAACAAAACTAAAAGAAAAGCAAAACCAAAACCCAACCTAATCAAAATCAGTAACAGGGAGACATAAAATGCCAACCAAGTCATGCATTTCAAAAAAGGTCTTGACTGCTTCTTTCCCTCCATATCCTTAACTCTCTCATTAACATAATCAACAACCTTGCTTCACAGACAATAGCAAAGATGTGGTGCAGGAATGAAATGTGATCACAGAACAAAAGAGATTCAGAAGTGGTCCAAGGCCACGTTGAACTTCAGCTACAGTACCCCAACGCCATTGTGAAACATCATTCAACTATTTCAGATGTCCATTTCAGAAAGAAATTCATGAATTGCAAATAAATTTGTACTTAGAGATTAAACCTTCTGTTCACCAGAAGTCAGAGTTCTGGCAAACAAAGAACTTCTAGACAGTGAGGGGAAATCTAGGTTCCTGCTGCTTTTCACCTCATTATACTCTCTGTGGGTTTGTGCAGTTAGTTTTAGTGTGTGTAAAGGGTGGGTATGGGACTGCAGACTTTTGCAATCCTTTCCCTTTTTTGTGAGGAAAACTTCATATGAAGGATAAGGTAGGAGAAAATGGAGCAATGAGAGCTAAAGAATAACAGTGGGAAAGAGGAGAAGAGAAAGAAAAACTAGGAAAGCAAAGTAAAGCCAGAAAATCCTGCCACAAGAGGGTAAAAAAGTAATTGCCACAACCTCCTGCAAAGCGCTGCAAAGTGCTGAGCTTCAGGGTGTGCAGCCCAAGAGTAGAAAGAGAAGACTGGAAAAAATTACTGAGTGAATGGAGCAAGGAGAGAGTGTGCAGAGGTGAGTAATAGAGTATGCCCTTTAACTGTACATCTCCAATTCCCTCACATAAAGAGATAACCATTATTACTAGCCAAAGATAGGAAGGAAAAGCTCAGAGGATATTTTGGAGGAAAAAAATAAGAGAGTAGATTAAATAAGATGTTTGGATATGCAAGATAAAGGAAGGACATAGGAAAGACTGCCGGGAAGAATGAAGCATAGGRAAGAGAATGCAGCAATAGAGGAAGAATAAATTAAAAAAGGCAGAAAAAGGGCTGAGCAGAAATGGATAGGAAAGTGGGCAGAGACAGACATAGAGAAGAGCAGCAGAATGAACAGGAAGGAGCAAAATCAAATTTAAAGTGAGGTGAAAGGGACAGCCTCTCAGAGACTTTATAGTGGATCATTTATTTCAGTCATTTTCTGATCAAGATCTAGGTCAGCATACCACACTGCCTTGAAGACAGACATCAATAAATGGAGTGAAGAAAGAGGAACCAAAGTTTCCATAATGCCCAGGGAGCAACAGGACAGCTGTCTCTTAGCTATAACATCCATGTAGACTTTATGCCAGATTATGTTGCCAACAAAGAATGCTTTGCTTTAAAAATATGCAGACTTCCAACAAGGTAAACCACACATCTACTTCTGGACAGCACATCAGACACCCTGGAGTGCCACTTCAGGATGCAAAGAAAACTGAATATCAGCTCCCTTCTTATAAATAAAAATGTAGCAGGTGCAGCGCTCTTTCACACACTGATCAGATCTGGCTCCTAGCTAGCTGAAGAGACTGACTGGGCTTGCTCCAAATCCACAGGGTCTTCTTCAAACAGAAAAAGCCCTATTTGTGTGGCATGCAAAATCCCTCATGTCTCGAGCACTCTGATCTAATTGTGCAGCTCAGTTACAGTCTCAGGTAGTAGAAAAGAGTGTAATTTTAATTTGAGTTTACTGAGTTCTGAAACATTAAAGGCTTTCCTTTACATCAGTTTCAAAATTCTCTGTGTGCTGTACTTTTTCTACTTTGTGTCCACAGAAGTCTTTCTCTAAAAGAAGACTAATCAATCAGCTTACTGCTTCGCCCAGTGTTTAGATTATCTCATCATCATTATTTTTTAACCTTATCTGACCATTTACTTTAGATTAGGACATCAAAAACTCTCCTCCCCCCACCTCCCTGTCCCCACAAATCAAAATTGAACTGTTTCAGTGACTTTCATTTGTTTTTCTTTTCCCAAGGAGAGAATTAGTGTAAAACAAGGAGGAAGTGAATAGGCTACATTGTATTCGAGAAAACGAGCAAGAGATCAAGAGGTTACTCTCAGAGATGGTACAATTGCAGGAGTTCAAACCTCCACTATAGTGGAACCCTCAAGCAGTCCAGGATCTGCTGAACGTAAAGGCTAGATGCTGCCCACAGCCCATACCAGGAGGAAGGCAGAAACTTGACAATGGCAAGTAGGACTGGCACATTTTATGACAGATATGAAGCCCTGGATCTAGAAGGACAGATAAGGTGGATGAGGGTCCTTAATGCTGTACTGGATTTCTCCCCAGCCAGCTCCTGGCACTGGGCCAAGAGTGGGCTGTTTCCAGAAAGCACAGTTCAAGATACAGCTGTAGGGCTTATATCTTTATGGCACAAGTTGTTAATCATCAAGAGCAGGATCAAAGACAAGGGAGGGGTCTATAGTATAGTTTCTAAAAGGATTTGTTCTATGGAAGTTTCAGGGACTAAAGACACAGAATATGGGTGTGTAGGGGCTTTTAAATGGGGACAAACCAAGGGGAGGGGATAAACCAGCAGCTAACTGGAGGCATCCTAGGGAGGGGTAAAAAGCTGGGTTCACAAAAGCATCTTCCAACGAGGGAAGTAATGGGGGTGGGGGGGGGTGTTGGGTCACATGGACTAATGGGACATGGTACTTTAGGGAATTTCCAAAGGGGAATTCCAAGCAGGGAGTTGGCATGAGGTAAGATTGACAGGAAACTCAGGGTAAATGGACAGTGGGGTAAGAGGATATAATTTGGACCAAACCATTAACTTGGGCAATAACAGAACATACCATTAGGAGTGAAAGCACACTGCAACAGTCCTTCTAGGATAAAGGGCCCACTTAGGGCAACACGATCTTCACAAACTCTGTTACGAGCAAAAGAAGAGTAGTTGTCAGTGGTGGCGCCCTTCTAATGGAAGAGAGGGCCCAATATGCAAACCAGACCCAACCAACAGGAAAACCTTCTCCTTTCCTGGGGCTCTGGTAAGAGGTATTGCTAGAAAGCTCTCCAGCCCAGTAAGGCCTTCCGATTATTATCCATTATTAATTCTTTAAGTCAGTGGTGATAACATAACAAAGAGAAGTCCAAGGGCAACCAAACTGGATATCAGTTAGGATGATTGGTTGAAGGATCAGACAAGCACAGGTAGTGCTTTCCTTTATTGTTGAAAGGAACAGGTGGATCCATCAGGTCAATACGTGGCTCTGAGGCTAGTGTCACAGGAAAAATTTTGGGGTTTTTGACCATAAGATAAGCTATACAGCACTTTGTTTAATAATACCTGACAGGATGAACCTATCTCAGAAGGGAAAAAGGATTCAAACATAGGAGTTAGCTGGGCTCATTGAGAAAGCTTTAAACTAGATTTGGAGGGGGAAGGGACAAACCCATGCTTGCCGGAGCAATGAGAAGTCATACCAAAATCTGAAGGAAGAGGTGCCAGTGGGATCTCTCATGCTGCTCCATGAGGCATTATTTATAACAGACTACATCTGAAATATTTCTACACCTATGCACAGAGTGTGAGGAGCAAAGAGAAGCTGGAGGCTTTGGCCTGGTCCCAGAGATTTTTCATATATTGGAATAAGTGAAACCTGGTGGGATGAGCCCCTTGATTAGAGTGCCATGTTGGACGGTCACAAGCTCTCCAGGAGGGACAGGCAGGGCAAGTGAGCTGGAAGGGCTGGAATATTGCCTGAAGCCAGTGATGGCAGGCTGACAGTCTCTGAGTAAGGATTAAGGGACAAAAAAATAATGTGGATGTCATTGTAGGAGTCTACTATAGGCCACCTATCCAGGACAATGATTCCAGGGAATTATTCTTTGAGGAGCTAAGGGACCTTCAGAACAACTGCCCTTGTCCTTATAGGAATATCAGCTTGTCAGACATTAACTGGGAGAATCACATATCTGGCCCAAAAACATCGAGAACAGTCCTAAAATATCTGCATGATAACCTCAAGGTATAGCTACTAAGGGAGCCAACTAGGAGAGGTACCTTCCTACGTTTGTGGCTTGTGAGGACACAGGCCCTCTTCACCACATGAAGATTGGTGGCCACCTTGGCCGCAGCAACCATGAAGCAATCTAGTTTAAAATCTCTGTTTTCATGTTGCAATTCTTGGGACTGTCCTGTACCAGGCCAGGAGCTGGACACTGATGATCATTGTGGGTCCCTTCCAATACAAAGTATTCAATTATTCCATAATAAATAAATAAATATATATATATATACAATGAACTTATATATCTGTAGTATATATTATACATTACACAAAATATATCTATGTACAATACATGTATTTTTTATCTTTCGGAGCAGGACAATAGAGGCCATGAAGGGGCTGAAGCAAAAGTCTTATGAGCAACAGCTGAGGGTTATTTAACCTGGAGAAAAGGAGGGTCAGGGGAAACCTTATCACTCTCTATAGCTGCCTGAAAGGAGGTTGTACTGAGGTGGGTGCAAGTCTCTTCTACCAGGTAATATGTGACAAGGTCAAGTGGAAATGGCCTCAAGTTTTGTCACAGACTTTTAGATTATATATTAGGAAAAAGTTCTTAATTGAAAGGGTTATCAAGTATGGTAATTGACTTCCCAGGGAGGTGATGAAGCTGGCATCCCTAAAGTATTCAAGAAACATGAGGATATGGCACTTGAGGACATGGTGTAGTGGTGATGGGGCTAGGTTGTTGTTTGGACTTGGTGATCTAAGAGGTCTTTTCCGACCTTAACATTTTCATGATTCTATAGAACTGACTGCATGCATTTATAGGTTACTCCTCAGATAGCTGCATTGMCACTCTTACATACCTTCTTCGGTGACAGTTGCACTGGGTAATCTGATGATCTGAGAACCCACTACCACCAGGCCAACAGGCACAGGATTTTAAAATTCACCAGAGCTCCAAAACTGTGCTTTGAAGTTGAGCAGTAGGAACTTACTTGAGTTAGGGGGAGATCAAAGTAGCTGTTCGCATATTAAAAGTAAACAAAGCTTTTTTTTTTTTTAATTTTAGAGATTTTATGGAGTGAAACCTCTTTGAAAAGGCAGAAGTGTGGACAAAGTTTTTCCATATTCCACTTACCATTTCTGCATGTCAGATCTCTAAGAAACCTTTAATCAACTTCTTATTTCCAATCATTAGCTCTAGTGTCACAAACCTCCCTGATATTTACCAGCTACTGATCTTCTTTCCAAATCTGCTCCAAGAGTGAGGGCAGGGCAGATTTGCTTTACATAGAGCAAAGTCAAACTTAAAGTTGCACATGTGTTGCTGCCATGATATTCAGGCCATGTTATGGGACTTCTTTGTAGGTTACAGCACTCTAGCCCTTACACCCTAAGAAAATTAAAATAAATGAGCTAACTAGAAGACAATTTTGTTCAACCTATTACTAGATTATTTCCTTAACTAACTCCCCCTATTCTCCTTTGTTGTGTCAGTCTTGGCAGAGTTAGAAATACAAGTTACATTTATCACACTACTATCTCTACAACAGTTTCCATCTCTCTCACTCCCTCCAGAAGTCTGATGTTTGTACACAGGAAGAAAAGAGATAGAAACTCTTGGGAATGTAACACTTTCATCCTTACAGCAACATCCATTTACTGCAGAAGGGAATTTGTGCCCATGCTATGACCATTCCTGTTCTTATGTCAACACATTGGCAAAAGCATTCTGGCCTCGAAGATGAGCCTTGAAGAGGCTCTGGAACTGAGCCCCTGAAGTTGGGAGCATGCCGTCCTGCCCTTCTCACTGCTGTTCCTGCAGTGGCAGGCCCTGCCACACAGCCAGGGCTGATGTAACAAAGAGAGATTACTTTGGACACAGGCTCTCCACCAGAGCCCTAGAGGAGAGCGATGGTGAACAGAAATTGCATGTAGCTGGCTAACTTAAGCTTTCTTCCAAGGACTTTTTCACCTGGCCAAAGGCAGCTCTTGAATTATGTTTTTTAATAAGTTCAGCAGGATCATATCTTCAAAGGAGGCACCACTCCCATCTAATGAAATGGATCCTGTAATTTTTAAATTCCCAAGAAAATTTCTGATGATCTGTACATCACAGATGGTATGAAGCCTAAACAATTAAAATAAAATCAATGAAATATTGACAAAAAGACAAAAAAACTAGGTCTATATAATTGAATCAATCATCCAGAAAACCTAAAAAACAAAAGATGTCAAGTATTTTAAAAACACTGGATTTGGTTTTGTTTGTTTTAGTTTGGTTTGGTTGGTTGGTTGGTTGGTTGGTTGGTTGTGCATACTAATCTACTCAGTAAACCACAGTTTTACAAATATTCTGTTGCTAAACAAGATAATAAAGAACAAGAGGGTAATTCTCATTTCTACAGTAGTGATTTTTAAAAGGCTCTATTAAGTGGTGAAGTAATCTATGTCCACAGGCTGGAAAAATATCTGTCTCACCCAGCTGAACCAAAATTACAAAAGACAGAATATGAACTGTTCATCTCCTTTAATTATCTGTAAAAGGTCCCTACTTCATTATGTTAGCTAAACAACGACCTGGATTTAAATACTGCTTACATAATGAGAATGTTGGAGAAGACCCTGATGACAATACAGAGCACAAACATGTTTTTAACACTGTAGCAAAAATGAGACCCTAATACCAAGTTTACAGCTGGTTTTGAACACCTCTCTGGCAATACAAGACTGCTCAGCTTGCTTCCCACTTAACACATGCAAAATATAGCCATATGCAGAGAAGAATGCATTTTTAATTTTTAAATACAGAGGTGGGGATTCACTTGTGTCTTATCACACATTCCTGATTCACAGGAGCAGTAGTCTATTGGAAATATCAAAGCAATAAACAAGTCACAGTGTTCCCACTGAACAGCTTAGCTTCACCTTCAGTAGTCTTATAAGGACAGAGTTGAGGAAAAGGATTAGCGGCAGACATCAAAAGGATGAGGTATATCTTTGAAACCCCTTCACAGTCCAGTATTTTGTTTATGACCAAAGCCCATGAGCTGCATGTGAAAACCAGTTTCCATGGATATTTAAATGACACTTTTATCAGGCATATCAGAACAACATACTTTGATATTTGAAAGACTTGCAAGGTCACCTTTGAGCCATCCTCAAATTCATTTCTGTCAAGCAATCAACATTTCTTGTAAGCAGCAAACAGTGCTTGTGGCTTGTCAGTGTGACCAAATTGGAAAAAAATTGAAACAGTGGAATATTGAAGACGGGGAGATTAACCACACCAGCAACCTGTGACAGAAAACCAATCACCTTTGCTATCTGCTCTTTCCTTACCTCCTGCTCCTCCACTCTGCTTTGTTCTTCCTACAGTGCGGAAAAGCCACAGGTATTTTTGTGATGTGCAGTGATTCATCTCTGAACTGAAGCACAAGACCAAAGCATTAGCTCTGCGAACACGTCCATTTACCTGTCCTATGCTGACGTGCCAATGAAATAAGTAGGATTGCTCACTTTGCAAATCAGAGATGTTTGATGAATTGAGCCTTTCATTTGTGCGTGACATATTTTATGAGAGAATAATTTCAAGGCTGGCAAATTATGAAATCTTGGGACTTTGGTTCAAGTTGTCTGTCATCAGGTGCAAAAAAAAAAGAAAATCTGCTGTAGTAAAAGCTAAAATAAAATAATTGGGAAGAAATTAACAGCAATGAAAATTATTCTTAAATTAATGCTTCAATTTTGAAATAGCTATTATAAACATTTGTGCTTGCTATGGCTTGCAGTTAAATTTTAAAAATAGCACTTAAATATGCATGTTAATAACATCCAGAAGGCATTTCTTTCAAGCCTGTTTGGGCTGTTGAAGGGTTTAATTTAACCACAGCATTCATTTATGTCTAGCAGTTAGAATTTTCTTTTAAGCTCAAAGGAGCCGGGAGTTGTAACTATGATCTAATTGGTAAGGAATGAAGAATGTTTTTCATGTTTTATAGACAGCATGAATCCTGATCATTTTACTGCACTAAATTATAGACGGTTCTGCTCAGTGTGTCTCCCTCTGGAAGTATGGGCCTATATCTCATTAAACTATAAAAAACACTTGCAGTGTTCGGCACTCCTCGAAAGCTATCCTGCCAAGGTATGTTATTTTTATATCACTAATGCATGCTAGAGAGTCAGTCCAGAGAAAGTTAGGTTTTTTACAGCCTAGAACTAAATTAATTTAAAGGTACATCCACATGTCAGAGGGGACACATAAGAAACCTAAGCTGCTATAGAAAACAATAATTTATTATTGATTTTCAGCTCCTTTTTAAAAGCAGCTGCAATTTATTGGCTTCTCAGTTCTTTCCTCTCTGGTACAAATGACCTAAACAATGCTAGCAATGAAGCAAAGCAGTTCCTGTGGGTATGGAAAATGACATAAAAGTCAGATATGCTTTACCTCTTTTTGGCTTAAGACAAATGTTCCATCACTGAAATGAGAAAAAAAAAAGATCAGAGTTAGAATGTAATGCTTTTTTGCATTTTAAATTTTCTTTTTAATGTGTGTGTGATTATGCAAGATATCTCATTCCATGATTTTTTTTACTTTGAAATACAAGCAAGCATTTCACACATTTTTAAAGCTATGTCTATTGTCATTTTGTTGTACATTCCAGCTGAATTTAGCTGCCGTAAAGGCAGTACACTCCAAATGATAAATTACATATGCTTAATCCTATGAAAATACCTTGAGTTTGTCCTTAAAAATAATGAATCTAAAAGGCAGATGTTACAGAATTGCTACTGCAGCCGCTGGAGTCTAAATTGCCATCCCTTTAAAGCAAGGGTAGAGTGAATTGGAAAAAAAAGGCAACTCAAGAGCCAAGGTAGGAATGAGCACAGCACTAGGAACACTCTTCAAGGAGCATAGCAGTAAGATAAGAACAGTAATCTCTTTTCTCCCAGCAGCACAGTGATTAACCACAGATATCTCCTTTCAAAACAAAATAGTCTACAAAATTGTTCTCGTCTTAGGAGTATACAGGAGTCCACTAAAAATTACAGCAATAATTTTGAAAACACAGGCATATTTGTTATTTCTTCTTTCTATGGAAAAAAAACATTACTCTGTTGCTAGGTAATTTAGCTCAAGTTAGTTCTTCTGTACAAGGTTTTGTTGCCAATGCCGTAGTTCCTTCCCTGAACAGTCTTAGCTCCTACGGCCTGGCCTGGCCTCTTGGCCACAGTCCTTCTTTGAGCAGGGTTTTCTTCTCAGAGAATGAACGGCCAGTATCCCAAGAGAGGAAAACAGGCAAATGTCACAGACTCACGTGGGAAACCCTTTGCATTTTGCTCTTTGGTGACTACTGGCATGCACACCCTTTCTTGGCACTGCCAGTTACAGCAGGAATTGGTCCCTTTGGAAATAACTCTTAGAGCTAAAGGAACATTCATCTTTTACCCCAAGGTCTGACCATGCCTGACGAAGAGCACTAGGGAAAGTCTTCCAGTTACACCAGACAGGATTCAAAGAAAGTAATTTCATTCTCAGGTCATGAGTTTCAACACACAGGCTCCTGGACCAGATTTTCATGCATATCCTTGCAAAACAAACCAAAGATGGGAAGAGGAAAAAAAAATGACAAAAACTCTCTCATGTCTGCCAACACCATCCATCTCACACACAGAAGTGGAAAAGTTCTGAAATGAAAAGCAAAGGATGATAAAATTATTACTTCACAGGAATATTTATACTCATAAAGAGTAATGGAAATATGTAAATTAGAATTAGAAAGGGTGCTGAATAACAAAGATCCTGATTAATTAAATGCAACAGAATATGTCTGGAATAGTTGCCTCCCAGTCAGAATTGTTAAATCTGCTTTTGGAAAAAAATAAAGAAAGAAGCAGTAAGGTCTAACTGCCACCCTACCCATTTTAGAGAGCTGCTAGAATCACTGTGAGAAGTCTTCCTTCAAAAATAGAAGGACTAGGAATAAAGACAGAGTCATAGGCACTTGTTACTGACCAAAGGCTCATGAGAACAGCTCCTAGGGCAATGTGCAAGCTGCTCTCGCCTACCAACCACTATGCTACAGGACAAATTTCACTACCCACCCTACTAGATGGAATTACAAACTGGGAATCAAACCCCCCTCTGCTTCTTTATCTGATCTGGCCTGTAACAGAACATACAGAGAACTCTGTGCATAATTTTCTTTAATCTGCAAAAAACCCCCAACCAACAAAACAACCAAGTAAAAACAGACAAACAAAAACCAAACAAAGCCCCAAGCAAACAAAAACCATCCAAACCCCAAAACTGGACAACACAGGAGAAGGGAGAAACACACTGAGACAACAATTTTGTGGTCTGTAAATAGCTGGATTTTCACTCATCGCTGAATGATTCAACTGTAAGAGAAGCTGATTAGAAATGTAACCCTTTGCTCACGTACAGCTAAAAATTAGTCCAGACTTCAGGAATTTGCAGGGTAGAGAGGAAGAACATCATTAGGAAATGTATTCAAGCACAGTGCACGGGTTCAAACAGCCTGTACAGTATCTCATAGTTAAAAAAAAAAAAAGTTAAAAGTAGCATCCTCCCCAGGGTAGAGCTCAGGCAGCATCTGACACACATTCACCACAGAGTCACAGATGTACACTTTCTCTGCTAACACAGCTTCTCATCCTGGAGACATGCAAAAAATGCATCCTTAAAATTGCCAAATTCATGAAAATTTGTGTAAGTTTGAATCCCAAATATAAATAGATTTACAGGAGTGCCACCCAACCATATACAAAATTTAAAGATGACTGTAATTACCTGAAGCACAAAAGTACCAATATGAAAAATGAGAAAGTATATATAAATTTTTAGAAACTTGATTAATATTGTCTCAGCATTACCAAATAGAACCATTAAGTATGATCCCATATAATTAGGTTTTACGAAACTGCAATTTACTCAAATTTGAAAGGGTAAAGATGCAKTACTTCATGAAAAATATAAAGATACTGCCACTCAAATATTTTCAGGTGCTCTAACTCCAAAAGTATTTTGTATTTAATTTTGTTTACGTCTTTGTGTTTGTAATCTATCTGAAAATTCAGTGTGAATGAGGCTGAAATAAGTCCTATTCCAGCTGAGCTAAACGCCTGTTGAATTTTAATGAGACAAATAGTCTCTTTTAATGTGTTTTTGTAAAAACTGATTATATTAAAGTATGCTAAAATTGAATTATATGTTAGGCTATTATTTAGAATTACTTGTTGTGTTATTAGCTTCAGATCCCTGCATAAACACAACACATTATAAATATTTTAAGTAACATCATTCAGAGTAGAAAAAGGTAAATTACATAAAATTAATTTCTTTGTGTTATTTGAAGATGAAAGTAGGGGCTATGTCATTTCACACACACGCACAGACACACTTTTTATTTTACATTTTTCTTTTTGTTCTGTGCAGATGAACCTGATTCTCAAGAAGCAAGACCAAAGCCTTGGAAAGTCATCTCCATAGAAGACAAATTGTTATTTTTACATACATTATCATTGTTAAAGATCAGTTTTTCACAGCTCCAAAATTCTCCCCAGTGGGCAGTAGTCCATCTTACTGAACTACCTACCCATAATTCAACACAATTTCATGCAACAATTTCATGCTATGCTCGTGAAAGTCTATCGTTCAACTGCAATGGAGACTATTTTCCATAGCCTCCAGGGAGGCAGACAATTTTGTTGCCTGCCTCCATTCCATTCATCTTCTTCTAAATAAAGAAGGAATTGCCTTTTCCCTAATGCTGCCTGCTTTCAGAAATCTAAACATCCATCAGTAGAAACCACCAAATTAGTAAAAATTAGTACAAACGCCTGAGTAGAAAGCTTTTCATTCCCATGCAAGCTCAGAATCAGCCTTCACAACTGTAACTACTGACAGCTTCTTCAGCCACAGGACTAGGTCTCCAGAAGCCAAATTCTATTATTTAAGTTTTATGAAAAATATCCGTGGCCAGAGTGAAACTGTTCTTCAAGGAACTCATCTTTTCTTATGGATGCACCCCAGTTTACATAAAAATGAATACAAAAATGAGGCTGTTCAAGATCTCCTTTTATTTTCTAATACTCAAAATATAATTTAATTCACTGCAGAACAGGGAATTATTCCAACTCAGGTTATTTTGAGGCTTTTAAGCAACCATTATTAACCACTGCCGCAGAATGAACAGTCTGAATAGATTTATTCATATTTCCAAGTTATTCAATTCTGTTTTGACATACTGGTTTGACATGGAAAAGTTTGATCAATGGCAGTAGAGGAAAACAAATTAGTTGCAGGAACTGATTTGAAATGCTAATACTCTTTCTAAATATTAGATAAGCACTTTTTCTAGATCTAAGTCTACAATTCTCAGGAAGAATCAACAGACAAGATAACTGGGTATTTTCTTGCACAAATAAATAATCTGTAAAATATTTGAAGCTTTTGATCCTTATTCAGTCATGGGCCATAAAAGATCTAATTAAATATTATATATGCTCTCTAATTTCCATTTACACTACTGGAATAGACAAAAATTCTTGTTGCGAAGGATGGTTACACTAAAAGATTGAAAAGACTAAATCCATTGTTGTTATGCCAACAATTAAAAAATTAAAGCAAAAACTTATCAAGCGCAAAATGAAGTTTGCTTCTGTGTGAATGTATCCACAGACAGCAGAAAAATAAAAATGCTTTTTTAATAGAACTTATAATCATTGGGTTAATTTCAACATTTTCTGCAAAAGGCTGTGATTTGTGTTCCAGCAGTGCTGTTTTCCCGCAAAAGCTGATGCATTACAGCTTCTAGCAGGTTCTGGAAACTCAGAACAGGATTTTACTACTTCCTCCACGTCACATTCAGCAGGAAATATAAAGATTTCATTCTGAAGTAAAAGATATCACACTGTAAGTTTAGCCAAGCAAGATGATTATAGATGCATAGTCAATACTTAGACTCTTTCAGTGGAAGATAGTATTTCTATAGAACTCCCAACATGTATTTGGCATGAACATCTGTACATGACTACTAGAAGAAAAAAATAAGTAATTTTTTTGTGTGTACATAGATCTATCAACAATATGTATTCATTTTTCCATGTAGCATATCCATAAGTAACAGGTTCAATTACATTCTGCTCATTTCCTCTCTTTTGTGTCAGAACAGTGATATTAATTTTAAACAACTACACCTAATTTTTCTGTCACTGAAGTAACTATTCTGTCTCATGACATGAAATAAACAAGGGACCTACATCTTTATGACTGCCTCTAATGAAACCACTTTCCAAAAATGTGGCTAAATGGATAGGCAGTGCAGAAGATTAAATCAGCTGACTGAGGGCCTGCTGGCTGACATTGCAAAATCAAGTGTCCCTCATTGAAATTCCCTACCCGCAGTCCCTTTGCATTTATAACTGTGGGAAATCAGCTCTGCCACCTGAGCTGGCCTCAGCTGCCATGGCGTCACATGAAGATAGATGTGATCACTTACAGAGGTACAATAGGGAGCACTCTCTGATCTGCTTTCATCTCGCTCCCTGATCTCAGATCAAAGCAGGGAGGCAAGCAGAGCAAGGGCATGTTTATACGGGGACATTACATCAATCTAGTTTGTTCACYCTAAGTGCAGCAATTTAAATATATCTCATTGAAAGGCTTATGCCCCGGTTTGTCGGGCCAGCTTAAAATATTTTCCTTATTAATCATAACACCCAAACAGCTCTGTACTTGTCTGAAACAACTCCCCCAACTTCCCAGCCAGTATTTCATCTCTCAGTGCTTGCAGCTGTGATTTTTTTTTTGCTGTGCTGTATGAGGCCTATCTGAAATCAAAGAAATTTGTGGGCAGGCGAGGAAAACAAGTCAAATGAATGCACTCCTTGAAAATTTTCCTGGTGTCCATTAACATCATCAAAAACATTACTCATCTACTAACATGCAACATCAATGACCCATTGCTAAACTTTGTAATTATTGTAATATGAGTTGAGCAGCACATACATATTTGCCATAGCTCCACTGTGCAGAATTTCCCTTTTTGCAGAAACAAATGACTGCCAGTACAATTTCAGTACTGACAATCATTCTGCCTTCCTCTTGTTGAAAAAAAATGAGCAAAGATCATCTATGCAGTGAGCACAAGGAGCTGGAGCTTCACATCACTGTGGCTCTTTTCTTTGGGTCACAGGAGCACTGTCCTCCCAGGGGTACAAGTTCATCAGCTACAGCCATGCATGAGTTAATTCCTCCGGTGTTGGTAGATCAGCTATCAGGAGTCCTGTTCTGGAGCTTTTCCAGGTCACCTGGAGAGTGTTGTCCTGTCTGAGGTCACCCTTTAGATGCAGACTTTCTCTTCTGCTACTTAGAGGTTTGTCTGACCACAAGGGAGAAGTCAGAGGGCAGAAAGAGGTGTTCCAGAGAGTTACCTGATCCTACAATATTTAGACATATAACTCTCCCTGAACACAGGAAAGCAAATTTCAGAAACATTTGGCAACTTAAATTTTTTTTCTCCTGCCATACCAGACTGGCAGTTGCTGCAAAAGATTTTTTTTAGCRTATGGGTATCCAGGGGAAGTCAATTTCATCACAAGAGTTCTAATCACATTCAGTACATCTGAAATCTGTCTCTGAAAATTAAGGAGTTTAAGAACAGAATAATGAGCTGTCATTACAAGAGAACTCTAGGAGAAACTTAAGTTGTGAGTTTAAGGTGATTTTTTCATGTCTGCTAATGAACAATCCAAAATAAATCCAAATAAGGAACCATAAAAGTTTTTCATTAGATCAATATATTTCTTTAAAATATTGCATTTTCCTACAGGCTTTGAAAATGCATCATGTCAGCTACTTAATGCATACAATGTTTTTAAATAAAAATTACTCAATCTGCTGACTGGCCAGGAAAGCATCAAGTTTCTGGTATCTGCTGCTGAAAACACACATTCAGTCTCTGAAACTTCCTGGCTACATTTCGGAATCCATAGGGGCAGAAATAATTTCACACCGTGCATGGTATAACCACAAATATAGCAGGTATCCAATTCAAGACACTTATTAGCACAGACTTATTTTCTCTTTCCCATTTAATAACTTCAAACCTGTTCTCCATGGATAACAAGTGGCATTAAATGGCACAACAATTACAGCTACATGTCTCTTCAACATCCCTGCATCCCACATCTGTCTACAGTTCTGAGTGTGAGCAATGGTTGATCTGGAGCTGGACCGGCACAAAATTATGGCCAGACAGTCAGTAATGAAAATATTTTTACTGAATACTTCCAACTACTTGAGGCAGCAAATGTCCCTACGTGCACATTTTAATAAAAGTCATTACAAGCTTTAATATATGTATATAAGTTTCCATAACGTGCCATAAAAAAAATTTGTAATATTTTCAAAGAGACAAATCAAATGGCTAGAGAAAACATTTATTAGATTGTATTTTTGATTAAGAACAAACAACATGAGACAAAAAAAAAAAAGCTGGAAAGTTATAACAAATTAAAACAGCCAGCTATCATCTTTTATATGCATTATAACTCATTTAAATTTAGAATTTAGTCAAGGAAAACATTACCAGAGAGGAAAAGGTGCCCTACCAACTTAGCATTATTTATACTTACTATACTCTTGATACAAATCTTTGTCTTTTTAATACTTAGATGTAGATATTATCGTCCCAAAAGAACTTTAATCTTCAACTCTTAACAACATCTGCAAGCCAAATAGAAAGTAAATGAACAAACAAAACTAGTCATTTTGATTTTTAAACTTGCATGCGATGAGTCACTTGAACTTCTACTACAAGCTGGAACATGATCAGTTTTACATGCAAAAGTGCACTTACAGAGCACATCAAAATCTAAATGCGTCATGCAGGTAGCAACAAGCATATGAGAATTGCCTGAGTAAAAATATAAAAATCCAAGTTTTATCAAATGTTTGATTGTGTCAGCCTGTATTAAATTGTTGGACATAACCTTATCTGAGACACAATAAGCCTATGTGGAAGACTTCACCAGTAAAAAGTGGTATTGTGGAAAATGGGGAGAATAGGAAAGTAAACACCCAGAAAAGCAGATTTTTGAAGAGCTGCAGTGAGTTTTTCTAGAAATAATCTTCATCTCACTTAGCAATTTACTCCTTTCTGCTCTTCTGACAATATATGGAGAAGCCACATAAAGCATTTTCCAGTCCTATTCACACCTCCCCAGGTAATCTTCATTGCATATAAATAAGATTATTATAGCTTCTAAACAGAGAACACAAATTTCAGGTCAATAGAATATTGTATTATGCAATATAGAGAGCAGGGAAACCTTTGTCAGGGTAAACTATCAATAATTCTCCATTAACATCTTCAAAAGAGTTAGGTGTAGTTCATCGTCACATATTATGGACCACAGCTCATGTAATTTATCTTGTCAGAACTTTTCCTTTCCCACAGACAAAAAATCAAGGAAATCTGGGCTAGGAGTAGTTTAGAAGCTAAGTTACCTATGAGAAAAATTCTTGTAAAAGCCAGAAGGTGGGTTTTCCACTAAAAAAAAAAATAGCATAAATAATCCCAACCAAATAACCCATATAGAAAGATTGCTTCTCTCAAAATACAGAACCATGCCCCAGTGGTCACTGCCTTAGAAAGAGCAACAGACTCATGGCCTTCATGAACAGAATGCATAAAAGTGGATGCGATGTTCATATACACAAACATAGCTATTTTTTGCGATCATTATAAAAGTTATTCAATTGGCTTTTTATAACATTTCAATGGAAGAAAGGAGTAGAAACTAAACTAAAGAAACACAGATATGCTTTTATCTTTCTTTGAGATCATGAAGTAAGAAAACTGAGTTAACTCAGACTAATTTCATGGACAGAGATGCATAATCTATTTTCAGAACACCTATGTAGAACCTACACCTTCTGCATGTGCCCAGCATTATCTTATTGGATATGTTTCTATCTTAATATTTGGCAAGCATGTCTTAAAAATCAAAAAGCACATCATTTCCTGATGCCACTTGCTAAAATGTATTTAGTCAAATTATTTGTGAAATCGTGACCTTCAGATTGAAATACTCAGTTATAGTAGCCCTGACAGATAATATGGAAGTGATTTCACATCACTAAAATTCCTCAGAAAGAGCCTAGTTTCATTTCCTTTAGGGACAAAAATTGCTCATGCAGCTATTGCTTTGAATTTGCAAGTTATGTGGAATTAGTAAACTGTTCATAGCTAAAAAATAGAAGTATGATAAAAAGAAGATACTAATTATAATGATTTGTTAGCCTTTCCTTTTCCAAATGTGTGAGGTGACTTGGAAATAACCCTTAGTCTTTTTAAATTACCTCACAGCCACAGCTTTGTTCAAGTTTGACCATTAATATTTTTCTGCATTACCACAATTATGCCAAACACTCATCACTGCTAGTTTGTGGGTCATTGCTGGTCTCCCACATTTCTAAAAAACACTCAGATTTCTACTTCCTGACAGGGCAAATTTTAGAATCTGAACAAAATAACAAATTAACTAATTGGCAAAAAAAATAATTTTTTTTAAAGGTATTTACTGGCCTTGTGAATCTGTTTTTTTACTAAGCATAGAACATCCATTTGTTCAATATAATTGTTAAGGCAAAATGGGTACAATAACTGGATGCAATGATTTATCAAAGTTTTACAAAACAACACCAACTTTCTAAACTCTTCAAAAAACCCCCCAGATTTATTTTCTTTAATTTGCATTGATTTTTCTAATATGTGCAAGTAGAGAGGCATTACTCATAAGTCTGACATGGAAAATGTTCATTTAGTGTATACTGCACTAGCAACAAGTAGAATGCTAAGAATGGAAGGCCTTATAAAATTATTTTGGTGGTTTTGGGTTTTTTAACAAGTTTCCTCCATCAACTAAAAGAAAAATAAAAAAATCTTTGCTGAGAATTAAATTCGAAATGGAGGACAATCACTTTTGCACATGCTCTTTTAACCTAAGTAAGTCAAAAATATAATTTCTTCAAGAAAAATCTCAGGTCAAGTTTCTCTTTGTTGAGAAACCCCACAGGCAGGCATTGAAGAGGATGCTTTTAAGTTCTTTAACTATTATTCCTAAGTTCTCATTTATTTCTTGTCATTTAATGTGTTTATGTGGTTCCATACTTCAGAACAAAATGAAGTAAATTTTGCTAATTGTTTCAATAATAACCAATACATTGCTAAGAACTTATATGTTTTGATTCCAGGAATGGAAAAAGTCACAGTCAACAGGATAGAAAGTACACTCTAATTTACATAGTAGTGAAAAAATGTGAGCATATAGGGGGAAAAGGCAGAGGAATTTTATATCATCTCATGACATACCTTGAAGTTGTTTGGCTCATTTGATTGAGATGGATTACTTCAATTAAGATACATATGTTTGAAACATTCCTACTGCAAGGGGAGTCTTGTGGCACTGTCACAGATTGTGTTACAAATTCTTTTTGTAGAAAAAGTGAGCAGTCTTTGATTTACACAAAAATATCAAATCGTTGGGGGTTTTTTTAAGAATTCACATTTCTTGGGAAAAGCCTGGTAGTTTTCTGTGTGTTTTAGTCCCCTGGCTGAGCCTATATCCCCAGTATAAATGTTCTGTTGGAACACATCAGTCAGTTTTGTGATCGCCTCTGCTACAGAAAAAGCACACACACTACACAAGCTAATTCCAGTACAATAGCATCCTGTCTCAGCAGTACTAATTTTTTCACCCACCATGCCCCATCTTCTGCTATCATTTATGGAAACATGATCATAAAAATGAAAAAGTGCATAACATATGTTAAAGTATTCATATGTAATTTCTATTCAAATATACTTTTTTCCCTGTTAAATGTGAGCATTGATCTGAGACTCTGCTCAAATACAGCAGTAGAATCATTTTTATTATTTTGCTGGGAGAAAAAATAGCTATTGTTTCTTACCCACAGAAAAAAAATCTCAAATAAATCAGATCTGGTATGAATGTATCTCACACAGATACCTCCACACTAAATTCTTTAGTGACAAGATTGCTAGTATGACTAACATGTCCAACATTAAAGAGTGAGAAAAATGTGGTAAGTGGGAAAGTAACGTCATTTGTGTTGATAAAGTAGGACCACAAGGACAGCTGTAATATACAGAAAGACAGGATAGATGAGGACATAAAGTAGCAACTATGAATGCTGAAATTCTTTAGAGGCTTATTTTTCTTATTGTTATACTCACACACCTCTTCTAACAACCCCTAAACTCCGCATCTGTAATATGACAAAAAGAAATCCAATTCCTCAAAAACACTCATCATGTCCTTTAAAAAGTTTGCTTTTTAGATGAGTGCATTTCATTTACACAGCAAAATTTTTGCAAGAAGGGGGATTTCTCTGGAAGCTTTCCCCATGGTCAGCAGAGCCAATGCCCTACAGCTCCTAGACAGACTCACTACTGGCCAAGGTGAAATTCAACAGCAATGGCAGTAGCATCTCTGCCATTGTAGTTATAATGTAGTTATGAAGGGCAGAAAGCTCTGCACAATGGCGATTTCAGCCAAAGAAAGAAGTTAGAACATGTGAGAGCAGCAGCCATGCAGACGCCAAGGTCAGAGCAGAAGGAGGGGCAGAAGGTGCTCCAGCRGATGTGAAGATCATCCAGAGGCAGCCATGAGCCTGCAGTCCTTGGGAGGTTCACAAGGGAGCAGGTCAGTGCCTGAAGGAGACCATTGATAACAAGCCTGCATTGAAGCAGGCTCCAGGCAGGACCCATGGGCCAATGGAAAATGGAGCCCACGTGGGAGCATGCTTGTTGGCAGGACACGTGACTCCATGGGCAGCCTGCTCTGGAGCAGTGTGTTCCTGAGGGACTGCACCACATAGGGGGGAATCCTGTGGGAAGGATCCAGGTTGGAGAAGTTCATGCAGGTCTGTCTCCTGTGGGAAGCACACTACTCTGGCATAGGAGAAGAGTACAAGGAGTACTTCACCTGAGGAGGAAGGAGCTGGAGAGACAAGATGTTTCCAGCAGCCCTTGTTCCGTGTCCCACTGCACTGCTGAAGCAGGGGGGAAGGTAGAGAAAATCAGAGTGAAATTAGGTGCAGGAAGAAGGGGGAGATGGGGAGATGGTGTTTTTAAGATTTGTTTTGATTTCACATTATCCTACTCTGATTTGATTGACAGTAAATAAAACTTTTTTTTCCTAAGTTGAGTCATCTTTGCCCATCACAGTAATTGTTGAGTGATTTCTCTCCGTCCTCATCTTGACCCATGAGTGTTTATTTATGGGTGAGAGGTAGTGCAGATTTTGTAGGCACCTGGAATCCAGCCAGAGTCAACCCTCCACTGTGAGCTTTCAGCTGCACAAGTAATTATTAACTCTATTTTTGAAGGAGTAAAAATATTTAAAATTTCCATACTGTAGTGCAGCACTACTGCAATAAGAGTATATTGAGGAGAATAGGATTTCCTTCCTGTTTAGAAAAAGTCAAGCCTAGCTATTGAATRTAAATTCTTAAAATTACAATAGAAGAAATACACACCTTGAAAAGAGGGTCAGATCAGTGAAGACTTTAGCAAACAGGTCATATATAAGTCTGTGGGACAAGATTTCATGGGATGCACTTATGAGTGCACAGGGAGCTGCCAGATACTATTGTGAGGCCACTTAAAATAATCTTTGATTAATCCTAGCAATTGGGAGAAGTATCTGAAGACTGGGAAAAAGCCAATGTCAGTCCTGTCTTCAAAAAAGGCAGGAAGAAGGGCCCAGGGAACTACAGTTCAGTCAGCTTTGCCTTGATTCCTGTGAAGTCAGTGGAGCACTTAACCCTGGAAACCATTTCTGGGCACTAGAAGAACAAGAAAATCATCAGTAATCAGCATAGCTTCACTAAGGGGAAATTTAACAAACTTGATGAGCTTCTACAGTGAAACAACTGGACTGATGGATGAAGGGAGAGTAGTGGATATTGTCCCCACAAACTTTAGTGCCTCCCATGAGATCTTTGTAGATAAGCTGTTGAAGTATGGGATGAATGACTAATTGATGGAACACTGGCAAAAGAGTGGTGATCAGTGGTATGAGGTCTAGTTGGAATCTAGTGATTCAAAGTGTACAGGAAGCATGAAATCTGAGTGTGATAGCCTTTACCATTGTCATTATGGCCTGGATGATTAGGAAGAATGTCCCCTCAGCAAACCCGAGAGGAATGCTTGATATGTCAGGGGGTCACATTGACAACCAGAAAACACTCAACAGGGTGAATAACTGGGAAGACAGGAATGCCATGGAATTCAACTCAATTCAAGGAGAACTGCAATGTCCTGCACCTGGGGAGGAACTATACCACATGTCAGTGTGTTTGGGGGCCACCTAGCTGGAAAGCAGTCCAACAGAAAAGGACCTGGGCATCCCGAAGGRCACCAAGTTGACCATGGACCAGCCCTGTGCCTTTACTGCAAAGAATATGAATTGTACCCTGGGCTGCGTTAGAGAGTGTTGCCAGAGATTTGAGGGAGCTGAGACTGCCTCAGTTCTTCTAAGGCATGGATGAAGTGTTGCTCCCAGTGCTAGGCTTCCCACTACCAGACAGCCATGGACATGCTGGAAACAAAGATGTTCAACAAGAGCATCTCTTTATAAAGAAAGACTAAGGTAACAGAGCCTGTTCTGCCTGTGTAAGAGCAGGATTAGAGGGAAGTCATCAATATACATATAAATACCCAAGAACAGCCCAAGGACAGAGCCCAACCTTTTCCAGTGGTGTCCAGTGACAGGACAAGAAGCAGCAGGCACACACTGAAACACAGGAAGTTCCCTCTGAGCATCAAGAAACACTCTTTCACTGTGAGGCTCACCAAGCCCTGGTAAAGATTTCTCAGCAAGATGATGGAGCCTCCTATCTTGAAGATATTCAAAAGCCATCTGGACATGGTCCAGAAAAGTGGTGTGGGGAAAATGTTTTGGTGGATCCATTTGAGCTTGGTGTTTGGACCAGATGGTCCCTTCCAACCTCAATCATCAACCTGATTCTGTGATATCTTTTAGCTCACAAAGGAGGCAATTTTTTATTTACACTGAGTCAAAATGTAATGCTGTATCAAGTCCAGTTTCAAAATCACCTTGTAGCTCAGCAATGATAGATTTGGGGTTTGACTCTTGAAACTTTGTTCTTAACTTTACCTAAACAAGTAAATCCTTTGTTAAAATATGTCCCACTTGGATTCCATCCCTGACATTCACCTTTAATTAACCCAGAGTGACAGCTAAGGAGGGGTCTCCTCATGCCTGTTTTCCAGCCAACAGAAACCAGTGTGGCAGGTCTGGCACTGTGGTGCCCGGGGAGCAAGTCAGACTGAGGCTGCTGCTGTAGCTTGTCCCAAGGACAAGTTTTGCTCCCCGGAAAGTCCTGCTCCCCCTCACAGAGCCAGCCTTACAGGCACGGGGAGCAGTAGCCCTGAGGGGCACTCCTACTAGCCTCTGTTTGACAACTTACCCACAGCACTTCAGAAACATTTTCTATTAAAACGTGATACAAGCCTATTCTTTGCAAGGCTCCTTACCCTAGTAGTGACCTGAAACTTGGTCCATGCCATTCAGTGCATACAAAACTACACAATTGCTAAGACTCTGATTTTTACCTTACCTCAGAGCATCTGGGAAGACCCTTGCGCTGAATTAGTTTATTTTGTGCTGCTTTTATTTGGTAAGCCCACATATAGCCGTCTTTTGAGCCAAGGAACTCCTTAAGTTACATCCATAAATGTCAGTGACCCACATGCAGCACACAAAAAGGCTTGATTTTTTATTTAGCAAAACTAACTAGGATAGATGTAGTAGCAACACTTTTTAGCTACCTTTTTTTTTTCTCTTGGGTAGCATATGATGACTGGTAATGTTTTTCACAAACTAATCTCTATCTCAGAGCACAGTTCTGATTAATAGGTTAATAAATGTACAATTTATTTTTTAGCTTAGTTACCTTTTTTCTTTTTCAAACACTGTTCTGTATTAATCTTAGCACTCATGTCAACAAGAAAGACAGCTTTCACTGCTGTCCCTTGGCATTTAAGGCTGCCTTCAATGCAGATAAGGTTTGTTTGGGAACGTAGAGGGTTTGCTGAAGACAATCACTGGAGATAGAACCTTAATTTAACCTCAAGCCTGTAGTATTTCTCCTGGGACACGGATGACTGATAACACAGCAGAGGGCAAGGAAAGCACAAAATTATTGAGAAGTGGAAGCGGCAAATCTTGAGTTGAATTTCTTCCTCTAAATCATTGTTTGTGAGGATAGTCATGCATGTCTGACTCAGTCAGGAGACACTACAAAGCATCTTGAAAGAGCAATCTTAAAATGTAGTGACAATGGACATTTTTGAAAGTCATTTCCAAGGCATACAAAATACAGTTGTCATATATTCATCTTAAAAGAAAACGCCATTACAGGATCAAGCTGCACTTGCTTAGAGTATCCTATGTACAAGATAGGTCAGCAGCTGTTAATTTAATTGAAATAAGTCCTTAACAGAGAGCTTGATAGCATTTCCCACAGGAACATTAGAAAATGGTGTTAATGAGCATTGTTATTGCCAGCTTCTGTAAGAAAATAGATCATTATTAACTGAGGCTGTATGTGATGTTTTCATGTGTTATAGTCCTAAATGGGCAACATGAAAAATTAGAGAGCATTTTGTTTTAAATAAAGATATTTTCTGTGCTCTTAACTTAAAATTAAGCTCTTCTATTTGGGTTGAAGGTTAAATAACCCTTTTCTTTCCTAATGATAAATTTAATTGTCTGAAATTGAATACCAGCTGATTTATGTTTTCCTTTCTATAGGGATAAAAAAATCCTTAGTAGGCATGGCTAGAAAATGTTGCCCCAGCTTCAGAGTCCTTGCTTTCAGAATGGAAGAATTTCTCCATTTAAAATAGAACATGTGAATGCCCTTTATCAGACAAAAAGTGTAAAGAAAAATACTTTATTTACTACCAAAAAAAAGCTAAAAAGCCTGGCATTTATTGCGATGTAACACGTAGGTTTTCTTTTAGTCATATCTTCTGAGTAGCAAAACAAAAGCAATTTTTCTTCCTCCAATCAACATAAAGAATCCAAATCCCTGAACATACCTCCTCTACAAAAAACAAAACAAAAAGGGAAAGAAAACAAACTAAAACAATTATATGCAGTTAAAGAAGCATTTGCATTTCACTGTTAGAAGTCGTTACCTTTTATTTCCTTATAATAAAAAGCAAAATACCAAACCAATACCCAGAGCTGATACTTTAAAATATTTGCATATTTTTAGGGAAAACAGTAATAGCACTGTGATAAGACTTTAAGCTTGACAGAAGAGCAGGACAAAATGTAACCCCTTCAGACGGCATTTTGCACTTCATATTGAGCAATGGCTAATGAAATCCTAAGAGGGTTTGTTACATAAACCAGTGGACTGAAGAAACCTTTAACATGTAGGAAACTGGAGTTAATTAAAGTGTTATGGGTATCCTATCCATCATCTCACCAGACCACTCTATTCTAAACCTATTTACATTTTGCAACTGGAAAAGTGTACTTGGTGTGGCTGATAAACCATGTTTACTGTCCTTATTGATTTGACATTTGTGCATAACCTTTATGCTTTAATTATCTAAGAGCATTTCCTGTATCTTTCTTTGCTACAGAAAGTATTTGATTTCCAAGCAATTAGACATATCTGAAAATTAGCAGACAGTAAAATGTTCCCTTCAACAAATTAATCAGTTTGGGAAAGCACTGGTTCATCACTGCATTGAATTTGCTGAAGAGGTTGCTTTATTGAATTTCATTTTAGCCTGCTTTAGCACCTTAATCAAAGTGCATTTCAACTCTGCTCATACTTCACTCAGAGGATAAACTGCTTCTAAGGAGCTTCCTTTCTCATGATAATTTGGAAACCTAAATACAACATAAGAATTTAAGGTTAACAGCTGGATGCATTTGTAAGCACCAGCAGAGGAAATGAGATCAAATATTTTCCAATATAGAAAATATAGTCAATGAAAAGAAGAAAGGTGGTTTCTGCAATATAAATTTGCCTTCTTTTCTGAATCTTTAATAGGAAGATAATTTTTTTATTTCCTGTTTGAGACAGTCTCTCAGATTTACTTTTAGTACATTTTTCATGCTAAATCAGTTTATGATATTTTTAAACTTTTATCCATTAATATTCTAGCACTTATGTCTGCCAAAAGTCTTCACATTGCAGCATTAAAAATTATTGTAGTCAGCTTATGAAAACATGTCCACTTCTTTGGTTTTGCAGATATTTTTCAGAGACAAAAGGTAGCAGTGCAAATTCAGTAATTAAAGTTTTTGTATGTTTCTAATTTATGAAAGAATATCTTGCAATTCTGTCTTATCAATGAAGTTAGGTGGGTGACCCAAGATCAGACGCTGGAGCTCATATTTGGGAAAGGCAGTATTTTATCTTTTCCTGCATTACCAGCTCACCACGTTGTGAAAGGTACTTMAGGCATCTGAGAGAACATTTTCCCACTGTAGGGGCTGTGTGTAAGTGCTGTACCATTACAATCCCTCATAACAACCACCAAAATATGCTGAAGGCAGGAGTCGCATTTTACTGTAAGACTGCAGAGTAAATTCTGTGAATTCCTGGTCATCAATGATAACTTTCAATCAACCTGGATATCTGTCACAATTTAAATAGCTTCTCCCCTTCTCAAGATTATCAAATGTCATTACAAAGAAGGGGTGTAATTCATGCTTCAGAGAGAGGCAGGAACAGGATGACAGATAGTTGGCTCAAAGCTTTTCCCGGGCTTCAGATCTTACACTGTGCTTCTAAACAGTGCAGAACAGATCTTCTTCCAGGGAGACAAGCTGCAGAGTTACACCATGCACACACCTTGAGGCTCACAGGCATCTCCTAAATACAATACCATGATTTAGGCACTGTAACAGTAGTGTATTTTAGCTGGTGTCACTGGAGGTGTATTTACAGGGCAATTTTACTACAAATGAGTCATAAACTAGCACAGAAGAGGGAAAAATTTCTTTCCCTCTGTGGAAGGGAAAGACTGTAATCTGTTTCTTTTCTTCATTTTTTCACAGTCTGTAAGCAAGAAACAAAGGGAAGCACACGGTGATTCTATATGGTAAGTTAAGTCAAAGTTGAACAAGAACCTAGGGTTAAGATGCAAGAAATTAGTCACTGGTTTTGGACAGCAATCAGTAACTCTGGCCAATTCATCTTGTTATTTCTTGCTGCAATTGTACTTAGTCATCAGTTCTCATCCAAGGAGTTCTTTCTGATAAGAATACATTTATCTCATTCAGTAGGATTATATTCTACTTTCAAAACTAAATTTTTAGCATTTTTCATCATCTTTTACTCAACTTTAAACAATGCCTTCAATGTCTAAAGGAAGTTCATATTGCATTCAGATTATCAGATTCTAGATTCAGTCCCAAAGTTCATGCCTAGGCAAAATTCTCCATGCCCACTAAATAATTTTATAAATTTCGGTGAGATTTTGGTATGAATATGCTTTCACAAAGAATAACACTTGGTAGAAATCAATGGAAAACACTTTTTTGCCCTGGTRAAAGATAAATTTCTTGATAGTTCAGAAATAACTAATTTTGACATCTTGCTATAATTTAAGAGTATGTACACACACAGAGACACAAAATTCCTTCACAGATTGTGGTTTTTTTCCCAACATACTATACAGTACTGTACACCGCAACATAAGTTAAAAATTTTAAAGTATATATTTTTCTCTTAGCTAATTCTTAAATGTAAATATCTGAATACCCCTCTCTTTTGAAGTGAAGTGATTCAAGCAGCAGCCTGTCTTGCAGTGGGGCAGCTGCATTTCTTGATGTTTATGGCATCTTGTATATGGAGAGTCCTGATTTTGAAACCTATTGTTTGTGCTGGCACCTAAGAACAAGTCTATAATGCAGGCTTCAATTTTCCTCCATATTAATTATTTGAAGATGCCTCCTTTCYATATCCCATTATTTAGCGAGAGGCGTCATTCAGAATTGGTTTTTGTTAAATTCAGCCTGGTGCCTCTGTGACTATGGCATAGGTACAGTAGTTTTAAATATTTATGTTGTGCTGGTAGTGATAATTAATATTCCAACTCAGTATAGCTTTAATGCATTTAAATGTCAGTGTTTCTCAGTTTAATTCATCATACATACATTCAGATCTTGTATACATATATTCAGTATGCAACTCCAAGGACCTAAAAAGACCTATTCATATTTTAGCAGCTGTGTGAAAGCAAGGACATATTTCCTTTACATTCCTAACTGTAAACATTAATTAGGTGCTTGACACACATTAATGATTAAAAATACTCTTTGTAATATAATCCATCATAATTTTTTTATCACAATCCCAACCCAAAGAACTATGTAATTGTATCATGGTATCTCTAATGGCAAAGTTAATAATTATGTGATAAAATAAAATCCATTTATCTACCCAGTCTTTTTCCATGGAAAAAAATGTCGGTTTGCTGTGATAGTTAGAATGCTTCTGAATGCAAGAATGTCATGCTTTATTATCTGTTTGTATGCATTTGGTAGRAAGTCCCTATGCAGTTGCTCATAAACTCAGTTGCCTTCTTATATTTAACCTCTGCAGCAAAACAAAATGCTTAAAACAAGGACTTGAACATTTTCTACAAATTATTAAGAACATTCCAAGGGCTACCACAAAAAGGAAAGAAGAAGAGAAAAGGAAACAAAAATGAAAGAAAAGAATTTAAGAAAAAGGCAGCTCATTTTTGAAAACATGACTGGAATGCATTTAACCTTGGCTTTCTGAGTGGTACTATTTGCAATTGTTTGCTTAAGCAAACCAGAGAAGAAGGAAATTTGAGTTCCCAGGAGGCCTGACAAATTATTTCCAAGGTCAGACATATGCACAAAAAACAACAGCTCCTCACTCTGTGTTCTGTTACAGCATCTCTCCTTACGCTACCTGTAACGCTGCCTCTGTTTGGTCCCCTTGAAGGGTTATGAACATAGAATGGGTCCAGTGTTGTCCAAAACACGAAACTGAAGCTGCCACTTGTCAGTACACAGCTAACCGTTCAGAGAATCCCTCTATTGATTTTCTTGGTGTGACTCCACCCCAGCTGTTTTCTCAGACTAATGCTGCATCTCCAGAATGTGTAATAGTAATTGACCAGAACAGAGTGTCAGGACTAATTAATGTACTCTCGTTATTGGTGACAGCACTGGTTTTCAAATAATGTCCTCGCTGTTATTTATGGCTTTTAATTAACATACAATCTTATCTAAATAATCAGTGTGCTGTAAAATAGAAGAGTCAAACTACATAGCTGCAATAAGCCAAATGTAACATACACAACCACATTTGCACAGAACACTTAGACATTTTGCAAGTCATGAAAAATTTGGGAAATTAGTAGGGTTTTATAGCTTTTACAAGGCATGTGAAAGCATTCTATGCCTTCTAAATGGATTTACTCTAACTGCCTAATTCATTATGCTAAAACCATGAAGCAATTTCCTATTCAAAGCTCAACTCACAGGCTCTCTGTTGTCAAGTATTTGAATTTCAGATTAGAAACGTGTTCATTTGGATAGCATGAAAGGAAAGCTTTGTTGTCAGCTTTGCTTTATGTTCTGCCAGCAGCCAAATCCCTCTTCTTCAGCAGTTACCAGCAAAATACCAGACCTCCACTCTGGTCTCCACTATCTTGAAACAAACACAAATGCTTTTGGCCTTTATGGCCTAAACACTGATTTGAGGTTTGCTGTTCTCTCCTCTCTCTTAAAATTTTTCTGGACATTATTTATGACAGATGATATCAGCAAATGTTTATATTGCACTGAGGTTTTCTCATCCCTGCAGAAGGGAAGGGGAGGGAAGGGGAGAGGATTTCCACAGTGGGAGAGAAGAGCCAGGACATTTGGTTCTCTCAGAAACTCTGTAGTTTGTTATGGAACAGCGAGCTGAAGTGGCTGCAGCCCTTTTACCCTCACTGTCTTTGCAGCTATGATCCACACTGAATTTTAACTATGCTGCTGCTTGCTTGTTAGCAGCTATTTCTTTGCCGGCTTGAAAAATATACAGGCAGCTGCCAAAAGTCAGGGGCTGCATTTCACGCAGAGTGTAACAAAGTTATCTAATACAGCCTGTAGGACAAAACCTCCCAAGCATCCATATCTTTGGCTAGTACTGTGGAAATCAAGGAATTCCAGCCACATTTCTCACAGGAAAGAGCTTTTCAGAGCTCTTCCATTACAGTAAGCTGTTTCTGACAGGTTTAGGGTCGACACTGTGGAAGGACAAGCCCAGCACATCCTTCTCTTAATTAAAAGCAAACATTCACACAGGGAACATTGTAACCTAAACATGAACTTTAATGGTTGTAACATAGCTGGAAGCAAAAATAATTACTAGCAGCTATAAAAGACATTGAGATATTTGTAATCCCTTTGCTTCTGAATACAATAACCCCTATGTAGTTATAATATATTTCAGTATAGGAAATAGTAATAGAAGATCTCTCTCCTGATACTGAGGCTGTGCAAATAATTGATTTCTTAGCCTAACAGAGGAAGGGAAAAAAAGGGGGGAGGGAGGGGGGGAAGTCAGAGGGAGAGGGAAGACTCAATCCAGCCTTAATTTAAATGTTCTTTCTGTTTTGGTTTTTTTTAAGCTTGTGTTAATGAATGAGAGTAGAGCCGCAAAGCATTTCATCCAGTTTAGAAAGTGCTGCAGGACTCTGAGGGAAACATCTCAGGGAGTAAAAGGAGGAGTAACCCAGGGGACTGGTATTGGCCCCTTCACCTCCCACCTGATTTGTGGGATGTCCTGGGATGTGCCTGTACTGCAGTCTCAGCAACAGGTCAGAGGATGATGCTACCTCCAGCCACATCATACTGTGCTGAAGCATATGGGTCCCTTGGGTACCAAACACATATCTTTTTCTCCCTAACTCTTTATGTAAAACTCATCCTGGCAAATCGAGCTATAGGTGCCTCAGGTCCCCATCTTCTCCACCAGCAAGATGCCTGGGTCAAAACTTTCCTTCTTGTATAAAGAACTAATTCAGCAGCTAGAGATGAGGACCCTAATTACCAATTTAGAATCACCTGACTCTTTAGTTTTTATACAAGAGTGGCACAGACCCCAGAAAGCCCAAATGTGCTGAGCCTGCTGGGGAGTTCATCTCAGTTCATTGAAAGTGGGAGGAGTCTGTTGAACTCCCTGTCCAAAACTGGGCACAAAGCAGGTTTCTGTTTCCACTTCTGGCTCCCGAGAGAGTGAGCATCAGCTATTTCACCCAGCTCTAAATGACACATTGTTCCAACACGTGTTTCCAAGTGTTAAAAGTGACGACAAATGAAGTCATGCAGCTATGCTCATTGATAAGGATCCTGGCACTGTTGCATGGTTAGCAGAAATGAGCCTAGAAGCCTACAGAGTTTAAATGCTCTAATTCACGAATTCTCTTGGACTCCAATTGTGTATGTTTTACAATATTTAAATGCAAATAACATTCAGGTCAGGTTTCTGACTGGTTGCTAAATACCCTCTAGTGTTCTCATGGAACTTTTTTCCTTAATGTTGGATTATGAGAATTAGAAAGCATTAGTACACATTATATAAAAATTAAATGTGAATGGTAAGAATTCAGGTCCAAACCATTTTAGTTAACAGTGTCAGAAAACTATTACACTGCAAACAACATAATAAAGCTATTACCAATGCTTATATTTATTTTTTACCCTGAAGCACAACAATTTTATTCCATGAAAAAGCTGGTTTTCGACAGTGCTATAGTGTCATGGTTTGACACTGGCACAATGCCAGTGCCCCCATGAAAATATATGCTCCCTGGTGTCTGCTGTGAGATGTGACCAGGAATAGAGAAAAGCAGGCTCCAACTTAGGAATAAAGAAGAGAAAACTTTATTAACCTACAACTGTATGTAGAAAGAAACACACAGAGAACTCAGAATGAAAACCTTCCAAAAACATTCCTCGCCCCCCCCACCAAATTTCCAATACATCCATTCCTCAGATCATCAACTCTCAGTCCATCACCACCCTTTAGATAATCAATTCTCAGTTCATCAAGAAGAGAGAAGTCCCTCTTGTACCATAGGCTTCCCCAGGAAACACAGTTGAAACCTCGTGTGTTTCCATGTCACACGTGGCACTGCCCGGAGATCATTTGCCATCGTGACATCTTCCTTCCATGCCCAGTGCTCTCACCACTGCATATGGACCAGAGCTGATTCTAGGGTTTTCCTTTTAAGGATGCTTTGCTCAGTTCCAAAAAAAAAGCACAGTCTCTCACTTTTGGGACACCTGTCTCCYYCAGATTCACCTCYTGGGGCCGAGGGGTCTCRAGAACAGAGATCTTCTTCTTCCCMAAAGATGGAGGGCACCACCACCACCSTCCTCACCYGTMRTCTCTGTTCACRYACGCCTTCACATAACAACACTGAACTCTCTTGGCTCCAAGCCCTTGCCTCTCCCTAAATGCAGTCTCTGTGTCACAGGAAAAATGGTTCTGTCCATG